>CM031603.1:61088876-61091376 GCA_018398815.1 Conus ventricosus
ACCTGCATGAGACAGAACAGTTCAAGGATCTGCTCCTCTGCTTGGGACCCTTCCACTGGACTCGCATTCTGCTCAGGTGCCAGGGCAAACTGCTTCGAGGTTCTGGCCTAGACGACGCACTGGTTGAATGTGGCGTGTTTGGACGTGGCCTTCAAGGACGTTGTGGAGGCACAGAGAACCATGGACATTGCAAAGGAGCATGGCATGGACATCAAGCAGATACTTGCTCACGATCTGCTGCCAGTGACTCCACTGTTTGATGGTGATCTTCTCGCTCACGTCAACAAGTCAACACTTGTTGGTGAAATTGAATCTGAACTGGACCTCACACAGTGGAATCAGACGTCTCATCTTCCCACTCATGTTGTGGTAGACTTCATGTCAAGATGCGACAGATGCCGCTAGCAGAATTCTCTACCCTCGGTGATGTAGTCACTGCAGTCATCACATCAGCCACAAGCCTCTGCCATGAGTCGGACTACGTTCACCTGCTGTTAGATTCATACGTTGAACTTTCCCTGAAAGGACAGCCCATGAGGCGAGCTGGTGTGACGCCCGTTGACAATATTGGCATGAACGCAGACTCACCCATCCCTCAACAGCTTGACAAGTTCTGGGCATCTGAGAAGAACAAACAGAATCTTCAGCTGCTGGTTCAAGATATGGTGAGCAATCGAGCTGAAGGAAATCTTGTCATCATCGCCAGCTCTGTCGTCTCTGATGATGAGGTGACTTGACTTACTTGACTCAGTCCACTGAATTCCCTGGTGACATAGGGCCGCAACCACATTCTTCCAGCGGACACGGTTTCGGGAGATCCTCTTCAGCTCGGCCCACGTCATTCCGGCGACCTTCACTTCTGCGTCGGTACTCCTTCGCCATGTCTGTCTTGGTCTTCCCACTTTTCTTTTGCCTGAGGGTTCCATTCAAGGGCTTGTCTTGTGATGTTGGATGGAAAATTTCTGAGGGTGTGGCCAATCCATCCCCACTTCCGTTTTCTGATTTATGATTTTATTGGAACTTGCTTGGTCTTGTTCCACAGTTCTGTATTGGCAATAATATCTGTCCATCTGATGTTCACAATGTTTCGCAGGGCATCTGTTGATAAATGTTTGGAGTTTGTGAGTGTTTGTCTTTGTTGTTCGCAACGTTTCAGAACCATATAGGACAGATTTTACATTTGAATTGAAGATTCTGATCTTGTTGTGGAGTGAGAGGGCAGAGGAATTCCAGCTAGGCCGTAGCATAGTAAAGGCGTGCCTGGCTTTATTGATGCGGCTCTTGATATCCTCATCTGTACCTCCATCTTGCTAACCACACTGCCGAGGTAGACAAACTTGTCAACTTCAGTGATGTCTAGCTGTTGCAGTCGTAGTGGGTCTCGTTGTTGGTTGTTGACTCTCATGGTTTCTGTTTTCTTTGTGTTGATTTGAGCTGGCGGTGAAGAAATCCCGGACCTGCACAGCTGGATTGAAGAGGCAGACGCCGTGGCGAAGTGGTTAGCGTCGCGGACTCCCGGCTGGGAGGTCGTGGTTCGAATCCCATCAGAGTCATGTGGGTTTTTCTGCCCCGACCGGCTCCTACCCAGGGTTGAGTTTGCTGCGGACTCAGTTGGGAAGACTGGGACCACACAGTCGAGTTTCATCCACTTATTGGATGCGTTTCTGAGAGTGTTGCTCAAATGTCCTGACCAACACTGCAGGTGCCTGTATCTCTCGGGCCTGGTTGACGCCGGGATATATTATGAAAGGAAGCGTAGAGTACAGCCCTGTCAAGTAGTCTCAGACCGAAATGGAAATTCGTAGCATCATCTTAATCATCCTCATTCTCATCGATCATCATTAAAAAAAAAATGTCTCAAATTCTGTGGCCCTTCATACCCTGCTCTCATGGTGACCTCAGTTTCGATATCCTCTCCACGTCTGTGGCCTTGGTTTGGTTCCGTCGGGGTCACCGGTATCGGCGGGTCCATGGGGGCTGTCGTTGGGCGGGCGTGGTGGCGCCCTCTGGAGGGAGAGCTCACTCACGCCGGCTCCGCGACTAAGCAATTATTGTCGTCAGTAGGGGGCTTAGTAGGTGGTGTCCTGCGTATGTTAGATCAGAACAGGTACCACTGAACACCACCGAAGTGACTCGGCAGCAGTGCAGTGTCTGCTCCGGTGGGTTGCCTCTTGACGGCTTGACATTGACTGCTCCCTGTGGACTGCCGGTGCCGGGGTGCGGCAGGGCTGACCGGGCTGTGGCTGTGGACGGGGTGTCGGAATGAGCGGCGTGACTGCAAATGCCTCTGAGGTGGCGCAGAGGTTGGGACAGAAAAAAAAAAAATAAAAGAAGAGGCAGACGCCAGACTGGTAGTAGATGTGGAGTGGGCTGTTCGCGTCAAACAATGCAAGAGAGTTATAGTAGTTTCCAACGACACGGACACTTTCGCACTACTGCTTCACTACACCCCTCAGTTCCAAGCGCTGGGGTTGAAGGAAATCTGGCAGCAGTTTGGCAC
>CM031603.1:61096376-61101376 GCA_018398815.1 Conus ventricosus
GTCTAGAATCGGCCGTTAAGTGAAGATGCGTTTGTGTGCCGGCGAATACAGGGATCAGCTGTGTGGAATGGAGATGGTGGAGGGGGGTTGAATGTGCGTTGAGCCGGACCGGACCCACGTGCAGTTGTGCTCTCATGCATGAACACGCAGGTGAACCTCCCCCCCCCCCCCTTCCGCCTCTCGCAGAGAGAGAGAGAGAGAGAGAGAGAGAGAGAGAGAGAGAGAGAGAGAGAGATTATTGAAAAGTATGGTATTATTGAGAAATGTGGGAAAAGGCCCTTTGTGGCTATGCAAAAGAAAGAAGAAAAAAATCGGTACACCCTTAGGTATGCGTCCACATCAAGTATCACTGGTTTTTTTTCCTGGGATACAATTTATAGTTCAACCCGGTTTTCGTTTAAAAGGGGTTCAGTGACCTTAGTGAGGGGTTTTGTTTGTTTGGTTGTTTTTTTGTTTGTTTGTTTTGTGTATATTCGTACTGACAGACACACCAGCCATCAATACGGTGAACACATAACCTGATGAAGGGAGGTAACAAGAGCACGGCCATGTCATTCACTGTCTGTCTTGTGGGGGGAAACGATACTGTTGTACTGGCCTGACCTAGATGATTAATTCCCAGAAGGGGAATCCGTGACTGGGGTGGGGGAGGTGGGGGGAGGTGGTGGGAGGGGTTGGTGGTGGCTAAGGGGGGAAAGTAGGGAGGTGGTTGGATGGGGATGGGTGAGGGGTGGAGGCACTGTCTGGTACGCATCGTTAGGTTTTATTTCTCTCCTTGCTGTCTGTTCCCTTCTCCATGTGCAAGCCATAGTGTAGCCAGACTGGCTCGTTTTGCCCTCTGGCAGAGGAGGGCGAGATTCAGTCGTATGTTTCATTGTGCTACACACTGAAATGGAAGTGTTTTACTGTTTAAATGTTACCACTGGCATGGAATAAGAATAACAACACATACAGAGCTATGGGGGTAACGCAGGGAGGGGTGGATGGACATGGGCAAAGAGAGAGAGAGAGAGGGGGGGGGAGAGAGAGAGAAGAGAGAGAGAGAGAGAGAGAGAGAGAGAGAGAGGACAGAGACAGAGAGACAGACAGAGACAGAGACAGACAGAGACAGACAGACAGACGGAGAGATTATGCTTTGGGCTGATTATGTCTGACAGGGCGCCATTGCTTGTTTCTCTATTTGTTTTTCAGTTCTCGGGCGGGAAATTCAATACAGTTCAGGTAGAGTGAGATTAGGATGAAGAGTTGGCTACACGACATAAATCGTGTCATTGTGATACCCGTCGTCCCGTCCCCATCATCTCTACTTCAGCGTCTCTCCTCCAACCTTTTTATGCCTCGTCTCCTCTTTCCTTCTCCTCTGCCAGTTCCAGGACAGCGTCTGACGGGGATTGACGGGGAGGGGGGGGGGGATATTGGGGTGGTGGTGGTGGTGGTAGTGGCATTGTTGGATGCTGGATTCTGAGGGTGTGTCCTTTGGAGGAGCAGAGGAAGAGAGCTCAGGTAAAGAAAGGACAGCCCAGGCTGGGTGAGTCATGGAAATGTTCTCAATGACCCATGGTATCTTGTGACGAAGAGCATTTAGTGATTAAGTGAATATGTCATATTAGTGAGTTCCTACTTTTGAAAGAAAACCACACTGAACGAATCCCGTGGGGAATACTCTGTGAGTGAGCGCGCGCGCGCGCGCGCGCGCACGTGTGTGTGTGTGTGTGTGTGTGTGTGTGTGGTGTGTGTGTGTGTGTGTGTGTGTGTGTGTGTGTGTGTGTGCGTGCGTGCGTGCGTGCGTGCGTGCGTACGTGCGTGCGTGCGTGCGTGCGTGCGTGCGTGCGCGCTTGCATGTGAACATTTCTGAGTACTCTTTGACTCGCAGGTACAAATAATGTGGTCCGGGCATACTCGTCATACCACACATTTCGCACACTTCGGCAATAACAAGGGCTGAAGCTGAGGTGCTGCTAACTCCAGGCGGGGTGATAACCGTGTGACCGGTTCCGGCACCGACCGTTTGATGTTGTCTGTCTGTGTCTGAGTGTGTGTACAATATACTCAGAGGCATAAAAAACGCGAAAACAAACTGTATAGAAATTTTGATGTAATTTGGCTACCGATTCCTTTGAACTGGTAATAGAAAGTGAGAAAAAGCAATCGAACACCGCAAAAGTGTCCTTTCAAAGTTCATTCTGGTAGAAAATAAGGTCACATGAACTTGACCTTGACCCTGTGTTAACAGCAGAATGTCAGTATCTGGTGTGACCACCTCAAGCATTGATCACAGCTGTGCACCTGCGGTACATCGAGCGCACCAGAGTGTTGGTCTGCCTCTGGGGGACTTGCCACCACACCTGGCCCACAGCAACAGCAAGCTGAGCTGCTGTCTGGGGTCTGGGGTTGAGCTGGTTCAACTGCCTCTGAAGGGCATCCCAGAAATGCTCTATTGGGTTAAGGTCGGGAGAACGGGCTGGGTGAGGCAGCAGATTGATGTTGTTCTGCCTCAGGAAGTTTTGCGTAGCACGGGCAGTGTGCGGCCTTGCGTTGTCCTGCTGAAACAGGTTCTGTGGATGCCGCTGGAAATGCGGCAGGATGTGGGGCCTCAGGACTTGGTCGATGTAATGAACAGCAGTGACCCCGTTACCACATCCTGGACCCACATTCTGGAAGATGACTGGCCCAATACGGCGATTTATGCCGATAGCCCCCCAGATCATGATGCTTTCACCACCCCATGGGTCCCTTTCGGTGATGTTGGCATCCGTGAAGCGTTCCCCGCTCTTCTCCAGATCCGGATGCGGCCATCTCCTGGGGCGACGCAGAACCGGCTTTCATCACTGAAGAGGACTCGGCCCCAGTCCCGATGGCGCCAATGCACGTGGATCTGTGCCCACTGCAGACGGTTCTGGCGATGCTGGAGTGTCAGGATAGGTCGCCGGGCTGGACGCCTGCATTGGAGACCAACTGTGTTCAGTCGGCGACGCACGGTCCTGTTGCTGATTGGCCTGCCATGGTTGCCGACGGTGTTCCTGGCTGTGTTGGCAGCGGTTTGGTAAGGCTCCCGTCGATGCTGACGAAGAAGATGGCGGTCTTGGGCTGCTGTGGTGACCCTCGGTCTGCCGCTCCTCGGTCTGTCATCAGTGGTGTTTCTTGCTTGAAAGCGGTCCAGAAGGCGATAGACGGTGGAAATGTGGACTCCGAATGCGATAGCGACCTGCCTCATTGGAACCCCGGCCTGCAGTTGCCCCATTGCTATGCAAAGATCTTGACGAGAAAGTCTCGGCATTATGTTGGCGCCTCTGGAAGGGATGATTTGAACTTTTTGGGGTTTGGAAATTTATAGCCCCACAATGGGGGCCACATTGAGTTGCAATTCACATTGATGCACGTGGCGTAGGTAGTCCACATGGCAAATGCACTCCTCGTGCCAAAATCGCTGACCCGGCAACATTCACCCACTGTTACGAGGTTACAACCGGCCAAGACACCACGTACTGCTAATGTTGCACGTGCCAACGACATTGCTTACGTCCTGTTCACAATGTGAACAATCGTGCACTGTCTCTATTTTTTTCGCGTTTTTTATGCCTCTGAGTATATGAGATGCCAATGGATCAGCTGAGAGACAATTTAGGTAGAAGCAGCGACTGTATTGATCCCGCGATCAATACTAGTGGGTGAAGGCTGAAAGATGAACGCACGGCGCTGACTATTTCATGACACGTCGTCTGCTGACCCGTCAGAGCCGAGCGGAACCAGAAGGCATTTGTCAGATGAGGGGTCACGCACTAACGATAGGTAGTTTTTTTTTTTTTAGTTTGGCGTTGGTCAAAGGGGCAGTATTTTTTTTTTATTTTCTCCCGTAGAAACCAACACATGCACGTATGCATGCATACTGTCCCATCTAATATCACTTAAGGGTGAACAGACGTAAAACTATGCATGCTGTCGTGAACTTGAAATTTTGACTTGAATTTAATCTTTCAACCGCGGTTGTATAATCGAGGATAACATTTAAACAAACCAGTGCAGCAACGGTGTAAAAATTTCATGATGTGTCTCTTATAAACATAAACGTTTGTTTATGAATACGCACATTTTAATTACACAAAACAAATATCCAAAGGTAATCATATTTTTAAATGAAAAGAGAATTTTAGACAGTTCTCTCACTCTCAAATATTTAGCAGTTTTTTTGCTGCACATTTTTTTTTTACCTCCTGACATCCATTACCGCAATGATAAACAGACCTTCTGTTGCAATAAAATGTCGTTAAATACTGTTTTCGGAACATATAGTTTTGAGCATTCAATTACAAAATATTATTCGTCACTAACGACGCTCATATTGCGATCTCTGCATAACCTTTCGTGTATTGCAATAACAACATTTTCTTCTTGTCTCCTTAGAAAGTTTGTGAGTAATTAAAGCAGATTAAAGCAAAATTGACAGTATGTACCTCAGGAAGAGCTTTTAAATCATTTTCTCTTTAACATGGATTAACATGCCGTCGTCAGTAATGTTACTATTGTTTTGAATGGCTTCCAGCCACAGCCCTTTGTGATCATTTGTAACGATTCTTGAATATTTTACAAAGTGCTTCACTATAAATATATGTACGCGCGCGCGCGCCCACACACACAGACACACAGACAGAGAGAGAGAGAGAGAGAGGAGAGAGAGAGAGAGAGAGAGAGAGAGAGAGAGACACACACACACACACACACACACACACACACACACACACACACACACACATGCCGACAGGAAACGTAGACTGGCAAAACCCCAGGGATATAGCCCCCAAATCGGTGGTTCACCAAGGCCAATACACTTTACAGAGAAACAAATCTGAAACAAAATGGACTCTGCCGCATACAAAATGGACTCTGCCGCAGACAGGACTCGTCATGCGTGTGTAAAGGGGCATAAGAATGAACAAGATTAATCTTAGTCTTGGCATATATTCCAAAACCATGTGGGCACTCGGAAGAATGGCGATGTATCC
>CM031603.1:61106376-61111145 GCA_018398815.1 Conus ventricosus
CTCTTAGTGTGCTGTCTATATAAAGACTATAGCGACCAGTCTCTCCGTAGACCATTGCATGTGGTGTTTTAGGGCTAACACTTAACAGTTTTTTACAGGCAAACAGATGGAACGCTTCGATAGTTTTATATTGTGTAATACCCCAAACCTCTGCAGCGTACAATAGCATTGGCTTCACCATCGTGTCAAATAGTTTAAAAAAGATAATTATGTCCATCCTACCCAAATTCCACATTGTTTTCATAATTTCTATTGTTTTATATTTGGCTCTCCTTGAATAGTCATCCAACGCTGCTACAAATGATAATTTAGTAGTCAAGATGAAACCAAGGTATTTGTAGCTGTTCACCACTTCAATTTGCTCTCCTTTATAGTACCATTTTTCATATTTGGACAAATGACCTCCTTTTCTAAAAATCATAACTTTAGTCTTAGTCAGATTTACTTTTAGACCCAATTTATCAGACGCTATCTGCAAATTGTTTATTTGGTTTTGTAAACCTGAAGGTGTAGAAGAAATTAAAGCGATATCATCCGCGAAAAGCAAGAGGAAAATTTCTTTTAAAGAAGGAAGAAATTGAAAGCCGTGTTTTCCTTTACTATTCACTTCTCCTGCCACTTCAGTTATAAGTAGGGAGAAGATCAAGGGAGATAACAAGCACCCTTGCTTCAGACCGCCTGGGCAATCAAAGAACTCTGATATCTCAGAGCCCCATTTAACGCACGATCGAACAGATCTATATATTCCCTGCAGCATTTTTAACATTTTAGTAGATGTATTAACTTGTCCTAGCACTTTCCATAAACTTTCTCGGTTGACTGTGTCGAACGCTTTCATGTAGTCGATGAAAGCTATGTATAGTTTTCCATTTTTGCGTTTCTCGTTAATACATGCATTGATCATTGTGATTAGAGAGAAAATATGGTCGATAGTCGAATATGATTGGCGGAAACCAGCTTGTTCCTCACAAATTTTTTCTTCATGTTCTGCCCATTTGTAGAGTCGCTTGTTTAGAATGGATGTAAACACTTTACTAACGCAGCTTAGTGGTGAAATCCCCCGGTAGTTTCCTGGATTAGCAGAGTCACCTTTTTTAAATAGAGGAACTATGACTGAGTGTGACCATTCAACAGGATAATAGCCGTTATCGTAGATTCTGTTAAACAATTTTACTAACAAGGGGCAATGAAATGAATAGACGAGTTTAAAAACTCATTACTAATATCGTCTCGCCCTGACGCTTTTCCTGATTTTGATTTTCTAATTGCTTGCTTAACTTCAGTGTCTGTGATTGGTTGGTCTAAATCTGGGACCCAGACGGGGTCTTCAGATTCTAGCAGAGTGTCGTGGGGATTCCCGTTTGTTTCGCCTGACTCACCAGCCTGTCTAAAAATAGTTTCAAAATGATGTTGCCATACGGAGATGGGAATGTTGGTTATTTTACGTGATTTGCGTCTAACACTGCGAATTGTAGACCAGAATTTGCTACTATTGTTTCTACTATTTAGCAGAGTATCCCTTAGATTTTGTTTGTATTGCGTTCTCTTATTTCTAATTGTGTCATTATAAATATTTCTTTTGACTTTATACTTAGCCTTATCTTTTGCCTTTTTCGTACGCGTGCAGTGTGTCAGTGCTCGCCTTGCAATTCCTTTAAGATTGCGGCACGTGGCATCGTACCATGTGTTATAATTTGGTCTTGCACGTGTTTTTTGCCGAGTTGTGCATTTCATGCATTCACCGGCTTCGAGCAGAGTGTCGATGAAAAGGTAAAGTCCGCCCTCAATGTCGTTGTCAACCAGATTTACAGCTTTTTCAAGAGCCTGACTACTATGGGTGGATTCTAACTGAGCTAAAAATAAAAGCTCTTTGCTGTTCTCCCATTTAACTTTAGTTATAGGCACATCTTGCTTTTGTTCTGCCTTTCCTTTGTCAGTGATCTGATGGTACAATGAACAAATATTTTTACAGGCATGTGCTGGGATTCAATGCGTTTTTCTATTTTTAAAGATTTGGCTATCCATGTCAAATCTACAGAACATGCAAAAAAATCAATAGTGCTATTTCTTTGATCAGCAAGAAACGTAAAACTGTCATCAAAATGGTTGTCAATTAATCCATTCAGGGGTGACAGCTGAAACATGGTGCACAGTTCCATCAGTCTCTTGCCAAACCCATTAACCAATTTATCTTCTGAAGATCTGCACATTTCATTATAATTATCTAGAACAAGGTCATCACCAGTTAAATCCATAATTTCTAGCCCCCATTCTCCTATTCTAGCATTGAAATCCCCACAAACCAGAAAATAAAAGACTCTCTGTCTTCCTTCATAAAAAGTCAGCAAAAATTGTTCTAATTTGTCTAAAGTACATTCAAAATCTTTGTCATTGTAAAAGACACTATTTATAGGGTGGTTATACATATTAACAAATAATACGTCACTATCGCAGCCAAACAATGTTTTACAAAGCTGCAAACAAATTTGTTTCAATCTGTTTAAAAAAATTTGACCACTTTCTTTTCACTAACGTAACAACCCCTCCTGATCCGCGACCCATCCTGGATAATTTGGTTGCAGGTGTATGGAAAACAAGAAAATCTTTAAAGTAAACATCAAAATTAAACGAACTGAAGGTAAAAGTTTCCTGCAAACAGCAGACATCAAAGGAAGTGATATAATCAAACAAAATCAGGATCACACAACTTGGCGCTCAGCCCATTTACATTCCAAGAAACAAAGGAGAGAGCACTTGATATGGTATTTGTAGTGTTTATTTGTGTATGTGTATTTGTACTGTCGTTCTCTTCGTCAGCTCCATTCGTTCCATCGTGAGAAATTTCTACTTCATTTTTACTACCTTCAATATTAGGAGTAGGCCTAATGTGAGAAGCTGTGTGTGTGTTTTTATCCTTTTGCCCACTGTTTACTAAGCTATGTGTGCGTGCAGTGTCAGCTAGGCTTCGGCCTGTTTCCTATGCTTGTGTGATTGTTTTGGTCTTTGCGCACGTGGCTTTCGTTTTCCATGAATCGTGTAGGTTTGCCTGTCGCTCGGTGGAAGTTACAGTTGACCGGGTCTGGGGTCGACTGCTTGTCCCTCGTTTGTCATTTTGCACACGGCGAGGCTGCTCGGAGTCGCGTTCGTTTCGTCACTGCATTTTTCCGAGTTGCTGGTTGGTTGGCTGCTACCATTGGAATGCTTGACGTAACTGGCTGGACGTGACGGGGACTCCACCCGCGTCGTCGGGGATCCCGTTTTTCTAGTTTCACCCAGCCTTCGCTGCTGATCTTCTCGAATTTTCAGTTGACCTGTAACATAGAAACCGATCTTCCCTTGATCTTTAAGAGTTTTCAGTTGCTGGGACTGTCGTTTTGTCAGATCCTGACTCACTGTCAAGCCTTTCTCTTTCATTTTGTTTCTGCCTTGCTGATCTCTCATCAAAGTCATCAGGTTCCCCCATTTCTGAAAACGAGCAATGATGGGGCGTGGATGGGGGTTCTGGGGTTAGGTCTACCTAGTCTGTGAGCCCTCTCCACGACGTCATCATCCCATTGCACGTGAGGGAAATAAGTGTTCACAGTGTCCTTGATCAGTGAGGCACAGTCTTCATTTCTACTGTCAGACTCAGGTTGGCCAAAGAACTTGACGTTGTTGCGTCTGGAGAAACTCTCCAAACGATCGATCTCTTGCTGCATGCTATGGATTGTCTCTGACATTTCTTCTTGCTGCTCAGCCATCTCACGAATATCTGCTCGGTTTTTCCTTCGCTAGTTCTCTCACCTGATTGACGCTCTCACATAGATCGGACATTGACTGCTCCAGTCTCTTGATGGAGTCAGCTTGAATCTTCATAGCCTTCATAACTTTATCTACACGATTGTCCAGTATCTTCTCAAAGGCGCACGTCATCTTTTCCAGAGTTTTGTCTGCATTTTCAGAGCTCTGAGAATCCTGGGTGTTCCTTACAGGGGAGTAACCGGACCCGGGTTCAAAGAAACATCTCCGGAGAGCCAGATTTGCCACATCGCCAAGACACAGTTTATCGCCACAGCAAGCCCACACCCATCAGGGACAACACGGAATGGCTGCCACCGGGCTGTGACGTCACACGACTCAACACACCACGCTGTGTCATTTAACACTGCAGTTGAAAATCTCGGTAATTTCAACACAGGGTTTTGGTCAACAGGGTCAGAAAAGGCAGTTTTCATGCTTGTTTTCATTGCGAGGGCGAAAGCCAGAAAACACGCCAGCCACACGTAGAGCAAAACAATGTCCCCCACACTTGCCTTGTACGAGTGTGTTGTCATCCATCTTGCTGCACGAGATTTGTCGCTGCTTCGCCTTGACAGGTTGAAAATACCAACACGAGCCCTCCACGCCTCGACACTAATCATTTTCACCACGAAACGATGGCATAGAACTTACTTGTCAATTTCCAACATACAACTTTGAAAATACAGCACTTGGTATGTTTGAAATTTGCGATAGAAGCCACAGTTCACTGACAACACATCCTTCCTCGCGCCATCTTGCACGCGCACAGACAATTTCAGAACGTGAACGCTATTGAACTAAAACAATTACTTGCAAACGAAAATGTGCATATTACAAGAGATATTGCTATGTACATTTATTATGCATTGAAAAAAAGAGAAGAACTCGTATCCCATACAGTATGAATAATTAGTTATCCTCATAAAGAAGCATTATTTGTACATCGAAAAATATACTTTTGTTATCATTTCACTTTTTTTCTCTTTATG
>CM031603.1:61118745-61161245 GCA_018398815.1 Conus ventricosus
AGGGGGTGAAACTGTGCCATTGGGGTGTCCCCCCAGAAATCTAAAAAAAAGGCTTACATTTCAAAAAATTCCGGAAAGGGACAACGATGAGGGAGAATGCAGCTGATCAACAGTAAACAACAAGATAAATCTTAAAACCCCGACGGGGCAAAAAAATTTTGCTCCTCATTTCAAGGATTCTTGCTTCAAAACGGGTAAGTCGGAATAGACTCTATATCGTTCAGTTAATACAGTTTTCATCGAATGGGTTTTTCTGAAATAAAATTTAATTTTTGGCACCAAAATTCAGTGTTTCCCAAATGTTGGGGTTGTTTTACAAGGGCCGCCTTTGAAGTAAACATTTCCATTTGTTTGGGGTGTGTGTTTTTGGGGGGGGGTGTTGGGTGGTTGTGGGGTTGTGTAGAGAAGAGAGAGAAAAAAAAAAAAAAAAAAAAAGAGGGGAAGGGGGGAAAATTTTTTGTTGTGTTCAGGCATTTTTTTGTGTGCGTAGTAATTTTAAAGTCAGGGTAAAGGCAAACACATCTTTTTTTTTTTTGTTTACCCCCAAAATAAAATTTTTTACAGTACTCTTGAACTTGCTAAAGTAGTCAAGCCATACTCACGGGTTTCATCAGAGACTAAAAACCTTTTTAGACCTCTCTCCCCCTCTCTCTCCTCTCTCTCTCTCTCTCTCTTCTCTCTCTCCTCTCTCTCTCTTTTAACAACACCAACACACACACATACACAAAACACCACACACAAAACCCCCCACACACAAAATATTTATATTATAATATATATATATAAATATATATATAATATAAAAATTATAAAAAACAGAAAACAGATTTAAGGATCTTTCTTATTTATTTGGACAATACCAAAGCCCTTGCTTTGATTGCAAAACAAAATTTTTGGTATTTACTACAAAAATTTTCGACGTTTTGTCTCACCGAAGGCATTTTCTGCTTCTTTGAGCTGCACACTTCACGACAAGGGCTGGTGAATTTGAAAATTTTAAAAAAAAACACATCAACTTCGAAGTGGGTGTGTGGTGTTGTTGTGTGTGTTGGGGGGGGAAAGAGAGAAGAGAGAAGGAGAAGAAGACACAAAGTTGCTACCACAGAATTTTTTTGAGTGTTTTCTTTGTTTGAGTGCCACATTTGGATTAAAAGTCGTAAACAGCATCCACTTTTAGTCTCTCTCCCTCCTCTCTCTCTCCCTCTCCTCTCTCTCCTCTCTCTCCTCTCCCCTTCTCTTTCCACACACACAACACACACACAAACACCACCCAACACACACACACACAACACACCACAGAGAAAGAGAGGGGAAAAAAAGGAGAGGAGAGAAAAAAGGGGGGGGGAAAAAGGAAAGCGATGGTATCTTTTCGTTCTCTGCCATTGCAACACGAGCAGTGTTCCTGCAGGTTCTTTTCCTGCAAAAAGAAACAATACCCCTAATAACCAAAACGAAGACGAATCTAGAAACCTGAAAAAAATAGCAACCGCTTTTATCAATGCATACAAGAAGGGGGACATAAAGACAAAGCTGCGCGGGGCACAAATCACACTGACTACGACCTCGACACAGGGATGGTTTTTTACACCTTTTACCCGATAAACGGGCCCCGTTATCAGTTTTAGGTAAATTCTTCACAGTTATAGGTTTCGCACTCTACATTTCTCCAAACACAAACATAACACATTTTTATAGTAAAGCATAAAAACCGCTGAATTATGGAAAAAAAAATGCTTACCTCAAAAGATGTTTTGGCTGCCAAAACCCCTGTACCACCGACACCGAAGTTCTTTCGCACGGGTGGGGCCCGCCCCTTTTATATTCTTTGACTCAGGGGAAAGGGGGGAAGCCGGCCCCGGGGCATCCCTTGCTTACGGCCCTGGGTTTTTATTTATCTAAATTACTATGGGGGAAAAAGAGAGGGGAGAGAGAAGAGAGGGGAGAAAGAGAGAAAAAAGAGATAAAAACATTAATTCAGAAAAAAAAACATTCACAAATTTTCAATTTTAAAAAGGGGTGCAAAGAGGGAGGGAACAACAGTCTAAAAAAGATTTTACACACACACACACAAACACACACAAACCCCAACACACACACACCACACGCGCCCCCGCGCGCGGGGGCGCACACACCACCCAAAACCCCACCCACCACCACCACACCGGACACACCACAACAAAACTGGGTTTAGCAGAAACACAAGTATTAACATGAGAGGGAAGGAGACAAATCATAGGATCCGATATGTTTCTGCCAAACCGCCCACCACAAAATAAAGAGCTGACGGGCTTTTTTTTTTACAGGGGCTGTGATAAAGGGTTTTTCAGCAAAGGCGTCGTATGAAGTTTTAAACCTAACGGTTTTTAGTATGTTTTTACCAGCAAATGTTTAAGAGGTTGACGATAAAAAAGGGGGGTTTCCCCTTTTTTCTGTGAAGTAAAAGCGTTCGAAAGTCTGTCAATCCCGATTCAACTGGCAATTGGGATGGGGGGAAAGTGTCCCGGAAATTTCCCCCGACACTGAGCTGAGCAGCTTGCTGGAAGACTGGGAAAGAAAGCGTGGTTGCGGGGGTTTTAAAAAAGATAATGCATCAAACAACCCGTATTCCATCAGATTTTTCTCTCCTGCATCTTTTTTGTCACAAAAAGGGATATATAAACTAATAACAAAACAATTCAATGGATTTTCACACCACTTTGTGTGCTATTTGGGGATATGTTTTACCAGGGACAACTTTGGGGAAGGATTGGTGAAGAGAAAAACCTGGCGGGACAACCACTGAAGGGGAACAATTTTCAAAATTTATTTTTTTCAAAATGGCCGTTTGCTACGTTACACCTTCAAAAACCCATAACTCCTTTTTTTAGGAGTAAAGATAAATTTTATATGAAAAGAAAATAAAAATCTGGACATTTGGGAAAAACACAAAATCCCAAAAAACTGTTATTTTCCACCTTTAAACTTATTTTGTGAAACGGTCACTTACTTTATGTGGGGAAACTGTTTTCTGGTCCGAGAAATGGAAAAAAGAATGCGGCGTGGAAGAGGAAGAACAAGGAAGGTGTTACTTTGTTTATTCTTACTGGGTTGCCTTTTTGACCGCGATAAAAAGAAGAACAAGGGGAACTATAAGCTGTTTTGCTATGTTTTGGGGGTCCGCTTTTTTCTTTTTTTATGAGTCTGTTATCCCCCCCTTTTTTGTTTTTTATATCTTTATCCCTGTGTGTGTGTGTGTGTGTGTGGTGTGTGTGTGTGTGTGTTTGTGTTGTTGTGGGGGTTTTGGGTGTTTGGTTTTGTTTCTGCCCCCTCTTTGTTTTGTCTGTCTTCTTTTTTTTCTTCTTCTCTCTCTTCTTCCCCCCTCTCTCTCCTCTCTCTCTCTCCTCTCCTCTCTCTCTCTCCTCTGTATCTCTCCTCTCTCTCTGCCGCTTTGTCTTGTCCACTGTCTCTGTCTTTGTCGTTGTCTGTCTGTCTGTCTTCCTCCCCCTCTCTCTCTCTCTCTCTTCTCTCTCTCTCCTTCTCTTTCTCTCTGTCCCCTCACTTTCTCTGTCTTTTCTCTCTCTTCCCCTCCCCCCTCTCCCCTCTCTCCCCTCTCTCTCCTCTCTCTCCTCTGTGCTCTTACTCTCTGTCTCACTCACTTTCCTGTCTTTTTCTGTTTTTTCCTCTCTTTCCTCTTTCTATCCCCCCCTTCCCCCCCCCTCTCTCTCTCTCTCTCTCTTCTTCTCTCTCCCCTCTCTCTCTCTGCCCACTATGGGGTTTTGCCAATTTGTTATGTACTAAATTCCATATCTGAAATAATGGGTCTTTGCTGTTTTACGAATTTTTTTTTAAAACTTGGGCATGTACTTTTTATTTCCTTCATTACAACACTTTAGTACATGGATTTTAGTTTCCTCCTGGCTGTTTCTGAAAGCCAAATTCTGTGGCCATCTTGCAATGTCGCCCACATCAAAAGGTGCCTGGTTTTCTATAAACGTTATCTTCGTCGCACAGAGAGTTATGGTTCATTTCATGTCGTTCTATGCCCTTTTGATCACAGAGCCACGTTTCAAACCACTGGCGGTGAAAACATGTCATCATGATCACCAGAACCAACAACAGCAACAGAAGCAGCGTGCTAATAACCACCTTCTTTCCGTGATATGGCTACCAGTCCAGCAACATCAGCAAGGACAAACAGGAACTACAAGGAATACTCCCACGCTATGCTCATCACGTGAAGTCTCGGCACGATGCAGAGCCCAGATAACCCAGAAGAGACATGTCCAGTGGGAGACGTCTGAGAGCTTCAAACTCCATCATGTAGTGGATGATGGCCAGCTGCGACCTGGCTTTCCAAACAGCTATGGTTCTCAGGCAAGCAGTTCGTGGAATCATTAGAGTTTCATGGTTCTCCACCACCACCCTTTGTCCAGTCCCTACCTCTCATCGCATGCACTTCTCTCTCCCCCCCCCCCCCCCCCCCCCCCCCCCCGCCCGTTCTAATTATCTGTAGGGACTTCACTAGTTATACACTGACCCCTTGACCGGCGGATTACAATATATGCAGATGGCTTTAAAACAAAAGCACAAAAAAAAGAAACCCTGCTGTCAGATGAAATATTGTTTACATCCAAGCCTCCGCAAGTCATACACAACAGCTTCAAACTCACTTCTCTCTGTCTTTCTGTCTCTCTGTCTGCCAGCCTGTCTGTCTGTCTGTCTGTCTCTCTCTCTCTCTCTCTCTCCTCTCTCTCTCTCCTCTCTCCGTCCCCTCTCTCTCTCTCTCTCTCTCTCTCTTTTCTCTCTCTTCTCTCTTTCTCTCTCTCTCTCTCTTTCTCTTTCTCTCCCTCTCTCTCATGTACTACACACACACACACACACACACACACACACGCACGCACGCACGCACGCACGCACGCACGCACGCACGCACGCACGCACGCACGCACGCACGCACACACACACACACACACACACACACACACACACGTTCTCCTTTTCCGGCACGAGCGAGTTTCAAGTTACAAATGTAATTACCGTTTTGACCCCACTCACATTACACATGATGCTAGCACAATAGCAGTGGAAGGAAGACATACGACACAAACATAAGATAGAGTTGTATGAAGCGAACAGTTAGATTTCAAACTGAATACTTCAGGGGTGAGAGCAGTGAGTGTGGTATTTCATCCTCTCTTCCTAGCAATATCTTTGTGTTACCGTCGCCAGTGTTGTTTTGTGAAGCCAGGGGGGTACCGATGATTTGATTTTTTCTTATATATAAGATAGATGGCTAGACAGACAGATAGATAGATACAGAGAGAGAGAGATAGTAAGTAGATAGATAGCTAAAGAGATAGATACACAATTAATTAGATAGATCGATATGGATAGGGAAGTGGATAGACATCCAGATAGAAAGAGAGACAGGTAAGTAGACAGATGATAGACAAACAGCCAGACAGACAGACAGACAAATGGATAGGGAAATTTGTTGTGACAATAAACTGTGTCATACATTAAGATGGAATCGACATCGACAACAATTACGACGATAACGACGATAATAATAATCAGTGATGATGATCATCAATCATAATGATGACAACGATAACAAAATTGAAAAAAAAATGATGTCGACGATTATAATGACGACAACGACGATGACGACGACACCGATGACGACAACGACCGCGGCAATACTGCTGCTGCAGCTGCTGCTGCTGCTGCTGCTGCTGCTGCTGCTGCTGCTGCTGGCTGCTGATGATGATGATGATGATGATGATGGCGACGGTGTCAGTAGCATTCATAACGGGGGAGCTATTCCAAAAGAGTTTCGCACCTTTTTATTTTTGTCTTGCTCACCCCCGACCCCCCCCCCCCCCCCCCCCCACCACCACCACCACCACCACTCCCACCCTTTATAATCCCCCACCCCCCACCCCCACCCGGACCTGGCAAGCTGTCATCCTTCTGGCAACACAGCGGGATTCGGGGTGGGGGACACGATGTGGGCGTGTCATGGAGGAAAACTGATACAACCAGTTCTTTTCCATTTTCATACTGCAGCTGCTCAACGTGTTCTCCGTAAATCTTCTCCTGTCTCAGTCTTATTATATCTGTCTCTATCTGTCTGTCTGTTGATGTGTCTTTTTTTTGTCTCTGTCTGTCCGCCTGTTTCTCTCTGGTTTGCTCTGGATTCTCTCTCTCTCCTCTCTCTCTCCTTCTCTCTATCTCTCTCTCTCTCTCTCTCTCTCTCTCTCTCTCTCTCTCTCTCTCTCTGTGCGTTTGTCTGTCTGTCTCTCTCTGTCTGTATATCTCGCTCTTTTCCTTTCCTCCCTCCTCTGTCTGTCTGTCTGTCTGTCTGTCTGTCTGTCTGTCTCTCTCTCTCTCTCTCTCTCTCTTGTCCTCTCTCTCTCTCTCTCTCTTCTCCTCTCTCTCCTCTCTCTCTCTCTCTCTCTCTCTCTCTCTCCTCTCTCTCTCTCTCTCTCTCTCTCCTTCCGTTTCAGTGAAATGGAATGTTATTTCTAGGTTGTTTTCGTTTCAGCGATTTTTTTTCATGCAGTCCCAAAAATCCTTTTGATTATGAAGTGCTTCTAACATACTAATGTTGTATTTTCTTTTCTTTTTAATTAACTTTTTTTTATCCACTTCTAGCCCTTACATACCAATTTTTATCATTCTTATCCACAGTTCTACAAAATATTCTCAACAATTTACGCACTTTTCTCTTGTTAAGATTACATTCTTCGTCGAACCATCCCTCTTTATATTTAGTCTGGTCCACCTTTATTGTTCTTTTTATGCATGTAGTACATTTCTTATACAATCATTAAACACATTCAACGATTCATCAATACTTACATCAATTAATCATCTAAGGCTTTTTTCATTCTTCAAGAAGAGTTGTGATGGTTCTCTCATGCAGCCAGCGAAGGGTTTTCACATTATAACATATATTCCCCCATTTTCTTCAATTTTGTTTTCTCTCAAATCTCTGCCAAGTCATTATTATAATGATGGAAGAATTGTTAGCCTGCACTTGTTTTTTCCCCCACTACTTAATTGTTCAGCATTATCTTGTTTGGTCAATCAGTGGGCGATTGCATCTCTTAGGAGATCCAAGTAAAGGTTGTTCTGCACAATTCTTAGCCGCTGACAGTGCTTGGGTTATTGAACAGCAGAGCTGACCACTCAGACTGTTCCATATCTTTTGATCTCCCTTGCATCCTTAAATGATCCTCAAGCATAGGCTCAAAGATTGTCCCCTACATGTTATACTGTTTACATAATGTTTTTAGTTTTTCGGCAACTTTTTTTCCTCTCCACACTTTCGTTTGTTTATATTTTCTACCTTTCGCTGGCTGCTTTGGGGGTGCTGTTAGATTCTTTTTTTGAACCCTTGGTGGTGAGAACACCACAGAATTACGGACTGTGGTGTGTCTCTATTTGACACCAAGAGCACAGACACAATCAGCCGTGTCTCCCTGATGAATCCGATCCAGCGGACGAAAGGCCTAGGAGCAGGCAATACCTATAAATCTGTCTTCAAGAAGAGTTGTGATGGTTCTCTCATGCAGCTAGCGAAGGGTTTTCACATTTATAACATATATTCCCCCATTTTCTTCAATTTTGTTTTCTCTCAAATCTTTGCCAAGTCATTATTATAATGATGGAAGAATTGCTAGCCTGCACTTGCACTTGTTTTTCCCCCACTACTTAATTGTTCAGCTTTTTCCTTTCTTCTGAGAGTTTCAGCTTCACAGAGTTTTCCATTAAAAAAAATGACTGTTCTGTTTGTTCTACACACATTTTTCAGTGATTTGAATCTCCTTGTTGCCATTACTACTAACATATTCTGAACCGAAAGAACAAGATCACGAGGACAGTGGTTGGATTCAATACGGTCAACAACATGCATTTCACATAAATCACATATACTCCTAAAGGACATTATAGCTTTTCAGTAAGCTTAACTTTGGTTAACATTATTCTTTCATATTGCCATTCGTAGGGACTCTCGTGATCTTGCTGCATTTTTATAATATTCCTAAATTGTCATCGCCCTCCTTCATATGGGGGGTATGGCCTAAAATGAATAAACAACCGTCCTGAATCTGACTCCTGAATATCTCTGCTTGCCTCTTCTGTTTGTCTTCGTCCTGTCTCTGTCTTCTCTCTCTCTCTCTCTCTTCTCTCTCCTCCCGTCTCACTGTTTGTCTGTCTGTCGACAACATCTCGACTTCTCATCAGTCTGAAACGAATACATACATGCTTTTTTAATTTTTTTTAAAAATTTAAACCCAAAGAACGGACAGACAAACAGACAGACAGACAAGACAGAATTCACCAGACCCATTACAGCCCTCTCCGCCACCAGCCGCTGTGAACATCACAGTTTTAGACGATAGCAGATAGTGGTGAAAGTGAAGTCAACGGACGAGAGAACGTGACTATTTTCTACTTTTCGAAAGTATAAAAATCGTGTTTTCATTGCTTAGTCTTATCTTTTTTTTTTTCTCTCTCATCTCTCCTGTCCGCCCATCAATCTTGTTACAGGCACTACAGGCGACAGTCCAACAGACAAAACAAGGTTATATACCCCTCTCAGTTCTGGTCTGCAGGCCGATGTAACAAGCTGAAACACGAACATCATTATCAAATGATAAACACACTGAGATACGACTTCCATATTGCCAGACGTAATTGAACTCCATCGGCGTTTTGCGTAAAAGCAGCACATAAAATACTCAAACAACACTCACACACGCACGCCAACTATAGTCACGCACACACGCGCAACAACACACACACACACACACGCGCTCACGCACGCACACACACACCCACACACACGCATACGCACGTCAACGCACGCACGCACGCACGCACGCACGCACCCGCAACGCACGCAAGCACTCACTGCAACGACGCACGCACGCACGCACGCACGCACCCACGCACGCAACGCACGCCGCACACCACACATCACAACACACACACACACGCACACACAACGCACTCACACGCACACAACACACAATCACACACACACACACACACACACACACACAACCCAACACACACACCACACACACAACACACACACACACACGCACGCACGCACGCACGCACGCACACACGCACGCACCACGCACCCAAACACATATCACTCATAATTTGTCTCTGATACTCCACACACGACTTTTTCACAAAACAAAAATTTAAGTGCAAAGCACAGTGAAAGATAAGAAAGGTGCAACAACACAACAACACATCAACAACAAATGCCACACCACAGAGACCTTGCAATCTGACGAGAACCCATCTAAATTCTATGAAACACACACCCACAGACACACACACACACACATGCACACACGCACGACACCACACACATACACTGCACACAGCACCAACACACACACACACACACACACCCACACACACAACACACACACACACTTACAACACACACACACACACACACACACACAAATGGCGGGAAAGGGCGATCTAAGCTAAACGTCGGGTCTGCTAGCTTATAGCATTTCTGCAGGCTCTGTCTCAGAAATGACCAAAACTATGAGCCAGGAGGTCTTCTTTCGTGCCCACAAACGAAATGCCAGACAAGAAAGAAAGACAAAACCAAGCAATTCGGCGCTTCGAGAATTGGTCAAATCTGAAGCGAACCGGTTCCAACAGAACAATGCTGACATTCCTGGGATGGAACGGACAGCACCGATGAAATTCCAGAATCTCAACTCCTTCATCATTCTTATGCCCTGAAGGACGTGAAAGAGAGAAATTGGTTGAGTTTGAGGAAAGTAATTCGGAAACATTATGCAAAAAAATAGTATCCCTCGAAGATACGGTACGTGAGCAAAACAACACGCTTGCACAGCTCACACCCGTGAAAAAGTAATTCTGAACCACGTTCCTAAATTTGTTCATACGAATCCATACGAAAATATAAAAGGAGATTCGCGAAAGCACGACCTTAACCTAACGCTCAGGTGACAGCACAACCCGGTTTCAATATCCAACGGAAGAAAAAGAAGAATATAAAAAACTAAAGCCAAAAGAACGATCTATAACACAGAAGACAACTTCTCAGCCGTCAATCCAATGATAGCTGACATCCACGTCACAGACTGCTCAGAATCGAACCAAACAAAAGACACAACTTCGTAAGGAAAGAGAACAAGGCTAATGAAGATCTCCATCTGTTCTCGTCCTACATGATTCTGTTTTGACGGTGTGAAGTGCCCCCGACTTGTCGATCTTATGGTTTCAAAACCATTTCCATAAATCTTCCACTACAAAGGACTTACTGCCCACTGCTGTACAAACTTTCGTCAAGGATACAGAAGTCGATATTGCAAAATTTTTTTTATTTGTTATTCATTGAGTCTCAAAGATATTCAACCAAAAGACTTGCAATCCTCTAGCAAACTCTTTGCGGACACCGTTAAAACCAACGCTAAGAGCATTCACACGCCAGCATAGTGATCATTAAAGTGGTTCCTGTTTTCTAAACCCCAAAATAAAGCATAAAATCGCGAAATGTTCAACGCGTTATAAACTCGAACTATCAAAGTACCCAAAGTGTCCCGTCATCATCCCATGAGATACGTCCTTGTCCGGCCCAGAACACGAAAGACGAAGTCCCCACCGAACCCAAAAGGAGCCAGTGTACTTGCTTGTGAACTTATTGTCGACACGTTTCACCGTAACATCATTTCTGGAAGAAAACCCTCTGGCAGCAATCCAGAATCCCAGTCCCTACACAGTTTCTTCATGAGATCACGATACACCTCCCTCCTCCAGTCTTCTCGTCACACAGATATCATGAACTACCCTTATCTGTCCTGTAACCAGTCCCTGGCGGAACTTCTAGATTTTCTAACAAGACTGGTGAATGATCTTCAAAAAACTTAACACACCCCCTCAAGAAAGTCATAGTTGTGCTATAAAGTCTAGCGACTGAAATTATAAACAGTTACTTACGATCGTCTTTGTTATATATATTTGCCTGGTTGCCATTTTGATTTTTTTCTACCTGACTACATCGCATAGTTTCCTCCATTTCCCTCCCCCCCCCACCCCCCTTTTTTTTTTGTGCGTTATCACATTACCTATCTTATTCCTCTTCTAGGCCTTGCCTTTTGTAAAAGTGTTCTATATTGCGTTACTGATCCTTGATTATTCATTGTTGGGAATTGTCTATTACTTTCATTTGAATAATCTTCATTTTGCAATTTGCCTCCCTTGAATGTTCCATTGTAAAATTTTGATGCAAACAAGCCTGACATAATATCCTTACAATGGAACTGGCCGTCGATTAACAGAGAATTTGGTTAAATCTTCAACCACTCTTGAAGCAGCTCCTACGGGTCCTTATTCTTCAATCTCTAACTGTGGTCTAAAAACGACTTGCCATCGCTGGATCGTTTTCTTTTACCCGCCTGTGTACAAGAAACTGGTGACAATGAGAAAGTCTCTGCAGACCCATTAATATAAATGACCAGTTAGTTTATCATCCCCTTCACCTCACCTATACCTCCTGGTACCTCATACTTTGTATTCTTGTGCAGCCGTTCCGTCCCTTTGACAATTCTCTAGTCTTAAACATTGTCTCTGTGTACTTTCCAAAAGGAGTCAGTGATAGCAATTCAGACTGCTACATAACATAAACTTCAAATAGTAAATGGTTGATTGCAGGGGACTTTAATGAACTGCTCCTTTCTTCTGGATAGAACTTGCACGAAATCAGCTCAAAAAACTTTTTAGTGGGATAAATATTCAGACTCTCCACTTGTCCTGTTAAATGATGGAAGTATCACGAGACTGCCTATATCCTGGGAGGGGGGGGGTATTCACAGATCACTGCAATTGACTTGTCTTTATCTCCCATCAATGGACCCGACTGTACATGGCAAACTTATGATAACACTTAAGGAAGTGATCATATCCCATAGATATTTCTCTGAAGGATATGTAGTAAGCCAAGATGACAGTAAGGATAAAATCCCATAGTTTGATTACTATGCGAGCTGACTTGGCCAAATTTCATCTGTAGCTATCTTCATATGTATGTCAATTCTTTTGAAAAATCTGACATAGAATCTATCGTACAGTCATATTACTATCCACTACT
The DNA here is from genome assembly GCA_018398815.1 of Conus ventricosus. Classification (NCBI taxonomy): domain Eukaryota; kingdom Metazoa; phylum Mollusca; class Gastropoda; order Neogastropoda; family Conidae; genus Conus; species Conus ventricosus. Next base: position 61,130,885 of record CM031603.1, read on the forward strand.
GCATGCAGCATGTGGGTGAGCAATTCCGATTCTTAGTCAACAAAATCTCCCAAACACACGGGTAAAGTTTGGTGGACATATATCTTGCAGAAACCTGTTGATAAAAATAAAAGCACGTTAAACTGTACCAAAAGTAAAAAAGGATATAGGGAGCATACCAGTTTAGAACAGCCCCAGAATCAAAGGAATAAGGTAATAGAAAATGCTAAACGCGAGTACTGGTCATCATTTTGTTTTAATGAAATAAGTGAACAAAAAGATATCAATAAATTTGGAAAAAGATCCATGAAATAAAAACGGAATCCATTTCCCCTGCATATACCAATCAAATATGTTGCAGATAAATTCCTACGCATACCAAAAAGCAGAATCATATGCTGACATGTTTTTCCAAAAGCAGCTCCTCTGTAGTTTCTCATACAAATGCAGAGCTATTAGTGGAAAACCAATGCTAACAAAGACACGTACGCTGATCCTACGAAAATAATGATCATTTATCTAAAATGCTGATATTACTTCTCAGAATACACTCTGCCATTTCTTCATTGTCCTAATAAGAAAACTTCTTTGGTTTAGATTCCATTTCTAAATGAAATGTTAAATACAAATACCACAAAATTTTGTTTTATTTCTACATGAAATTATTAATAAATTTTGTATTGAAGTGGAACATACCTCCATAAAGAGAGACTCAATTATTGTTCCATAATAAAAAATGGAAAATCAATGACAAACCCAAATAGCTATCGTCCATAGCTCTTTACATCTCATGTCCTGTAACTAATGGAGATAATTGTTCTAAACAGATTGACATACTATTGTGAAAAAACTGGCATTAACCCCGCAAACCAGTGCCGGTTTTAGAAAGGGCAGGTCTACTATTGATCATCTTGTAAAGCACACTACGCAAATTAAACACCAGTTTGCTAAAAGACAAAACGTCTCTGCCACATTGTTTCGGATAACAACAAGGCATTGATCAATTTTGTAGCATGATAGGCTTTATAAAAAATTAAAAAACATAGGTCTCTCTGTCATATCAATAAATTGATAAAACATTCCTGACCAACAGAAGTATTCAGTAGCAAGAATAGGTCTACATATTCATCCCAAAAGAATATGAGAAAATAAAATTACGTATACCATACAGTTTAACACTATTACTTTAGATATGGGTTCTCCTCAAGGCTCTGTGATCGCCGACCTCTCTATTTAATTATTTTTTAACTAAGATTACCTAAATACATTTCAAAAAACTTTAACTTGATTCAATATGCAGATGACATCGCTTATGGATGAACGCCACAATAAAAAGAACACATCAAAAAGATCTGTTAACTACATCCTAGTAAGAATATATTCAAAAAGATTAGACAACTTTGCGACCTTCATGTACTGATATGGCTATGCCTGTCGGTCTGAAAAATCCCGTATATTGATATTTGATTGCAGTGGGTCTGCTCACAATACGCCCTAGCTTCAAAGTGCATAATACCACATTAGAGCTACACTTCTTAGATTAAATTCCTTGGTGAGCATCTTATGTCATATCTTTCTTGGAATTTTCACTCGGAACACATAAAAAATCAAGCGAGAAAATCTCTAATCTGCTCACAATGTGGGGAGTAATAATCAAACACAGTTGGGGGGCAGAAACTAAAAGTTATACACATCTTTCATTCTGCTTTAGTTTAGATCAAAATTGTCATATGCACAAGAGTCTTTTTTTCGTGCATCCTAATTCCTTAATTAAAAAGCTTCAGTGTAAAGACTCTAAGGGCATTCCAAATATCCCTTGGTGTTGCCATTTTCATGCTTCAGCTTATTAACATACCATTGAAGCTGGTGTCTTACCTCTTTGATGACCATCGTGAACTAGCCTGCGCTAAGTACATTCTTGCCGCTGCACAACTATTCAAAGTGTCAAACCAAACGGACTGTATATGTAGGTCTGATGTTAGACTTTTCCTAAACTTGCTAAAAAACATTCGCGCCACTTAAAACGATACTCACATATTCTTCTCACATGTTTTATTGACAAATTCAGTATCAATCAAAAAAAGCTTGCTGTGCGTTTTCCATACGTCCCGTACAAACTGGGAGCTCTATCAAACGCAAAATTTGATTATAACTAACAAGTAAGATCTAAAACTGATAACATTAATATTCTACTTGCGAAGCCAAAATCACATAGCAATGATTGTTATCGAAACTTCGTAAAAGTCCTAAACTGAATGGTCTCTCTAACATAATGCTGGTTGTGGCTTTTGTTCATTCCCTTTTTAAAATTTGAGAAGTCCTTTAATCTTGGGCAAATCTGTCTATTTTACAGCCGAACTTAATCAATAATAATGGCCGTAGAGACATAAATGATTTATCATTGACTGTTATGGTATTTTCTCTTCTTGTAGATTCTAATCAGTTCTTCAAGCTTTAGAATCTACAAATTCAAAAAATCGTGCTGAAATCGTATCAGAAATTAAAATACTTAGTTCACAACCTTATTCCAAGAGGTATAATAGTTAAATTTTGTTGGGTTCCTCCCCATTGCTTCATATCCGGAAATGAATGGCTGACAGGATTGCTCGAGCAGGTGCAAACAATTCTGACAATACGGCTACTAACATATTCCCTTAGCTTACATGAAGGAATATACTCTCATACAAAGTAGCCTCTTATTGAAAAATTTGAGAATACTCCATAGAAAGTGTCTCACCCGAATACATAAACCCGACTCTTCTATACTTTGTTTTACGAGCTCTCGAGCAAGAAATCTTTTAAAAAGGGCTTCCTCATTTAATCCAGTAAAACCGTAATACAAACAGAGATTTATATCCAAGACACAGTAAACACTTGTCTCCTTATTATTTCGGTTAAAAATAAATGCATTCAGAACAAAATATGTCAAGAATATTCGATGTGCCTGCGGCGGCCCTTGGTAATTGTACAACAACACTCTTTTCTATACGTTTGCCCCATTTGATGCAGTGGGGCTAATTTAGAAAGGATTGCTTCAAAGTGCAGATTCCAGGAAATCATCTCTCTCTTAAATTTTTGTAGAATTCTTATGTTAAGCCCATTGGCGCAATCCTGTAACTCCCTGATTCATGATCTATATTTTTGTACAGTTTTTGCTTTTACTTGATGTCTTTTTTTTAATTTATTTATTTTTTTTATTTTAACAGTTTAATTCTTACATAGAGTTACTCCTCATCACACATACAACGCACACACGAGCACACGCACGCCACGCGGCACGTACGCAACGCTGCACGCACACACGGACGCACTCTGCACGCACACCACTCAAACACACACACACACACTTACACACACACACACACACACCACACACACACACACACACACACTACACACAACACACCACACAACACATAACACACCACACAGCACAAACACACACACCTTGTCTAATATCACATTTTAGTGAAAATACCGTTAAATTGCAGAACAACAACACACACAACACATCACACACAACACACACCACTCACACACACACACACACACTATTAACACACACGACACACACACACACACAACATACATACAACCACACGCGCGCGCGCGCAGCGTCCTCGCTCTCTCACTAGAGTCCCCTCTCCTCCCATAATACACACTTATACACAAAAACGCACGTACACAAATACGATGCAAGAACGCAACACACGCACGCCAGCATGCATGCCCGTGCATGTACGCACTTCAAACACACGCACATCGCGCGCGTACGCACACACACACACACACACACACACCACACACACAATCAACACACACACAACACCCACAAACACACACACATATATAGATATATATATATATATAAAAATATAAATATTTATATAATATAAATTTCATAAAGTAACTATATAATATATATTTTTTTTTTTTAATGACATGCAAATGCAGTGTTGCTGTTGCTTCTTAGTGTGTTTTATTTGCTAATTCGATATTAAAAGGATAATGTTATTGTTCTTTTCTTTTTTTTTCCTTCCCCCCCCCCACCCCCCTTTTTTTTTTCATATTTTGATAGATTTCTCACAGATTTTCCATATGTCCATAACTTTGATTCTCATTGATTGGTAATTATGTAAATGTACCCCATTTTCCCGCATGCAATAAATTACATCTAACTCTTGTACACAACCCATGCAAGTACCGAAACACAACACTACGTTCATATCAGACTTTATCATCATTCAACTCCTTCACACTCTTCCCACCCCCCCCCTTCCCCTTTTCCCCCTCCTTTCTTTCCCACCGTCTAATATCACTTTTTAGTGAACAGACGCTAGAGCAGAATAACACACACACACACCACACACACACACACTACACTACACACACACATCACACACACACACACACACACACACACACACACACACACACACACACACACACACACACACACACACACATTCACACACACACACACACACACACCACACATACAACACACACACACCACAAACATACACACTCACACACACACACGCACACACACACGACGACACACACACACACACACACACAGCACACACACACACGCACGCACGCACGCAAGCACGCACGCACACACACACACACAACACACACCACACCCACCCACACACACACCACACACACACACACTACACACACAACACACACACACACACACAACACACACACACACACACACACACACACAACACGCGACGGCGCGCCGCGCGCGCGCGCGCGCCCGCATGCATGGTCGGAGACTCAGAACACTGTTAACGACTCGACATATTATGAAAAGTAAGAATTTATTGCACCTGCACGGGTGACCGAATCACACCACTTAAACCCCTGCCTGTCCTGATTGATTTATATGAAAGACATTCCACCAGGCAACACCACCCCCAAATCTCCTTTCACCCGACTCTCCCCTCTCCTTTCCTCCAAAATTCCCATGACCTGGATGTCGAGAGATCTCACGTCCCCCCTGCCAAGACACAGACAGTTGAAGTCTCTGTGGTGATGTGTTGTTGTTGTTGGGGGGGGGGTGTAGTTTGTCTGTTTGCATGTCTGTTTTGTCTTCGTCCACTGCTTTTATAAGTGCAGAGATCATATTGCTTCGTGAATGTCGAGGCGAAAGCTGATGACCAAAAAGAATGATGCCGCGCGCGCGCGCGTGTGTGTGCTGTAGTGGTGTGTGTATGTGTGTGTGTGTGTGTGTGTGTGTGGTGTGGTGTGTGTGAATGGTGGTGGTGGGTGGTGGGTGGATGGGTGCGTACGATCATGCGTGAGAATGTGTGTGTGTGTTGTGTGTGTGTGTGTGTGTGTGTGTGTGTGTTGTGGTGTTTTGTGTGTGATTGTTGTGTGTATTATGCGTGAGTTTGTGACTGTCCTGTGGCCACTGCATGATCTGAGACTTAAAAACAGCGAACAGTACATGACAGAGAAGTAGATAACAGTTATCTGCCACCTGCGCGGATGGACGAGTCTCTCACCTCAATCAGTACCCTCGCTTTCCGAGTATTTTGTATGAAGCCAACTTCAGCAGCACCACCCTATCACACCGCCCAAATCCTCCCTTCTTTCGACTCACCATGACTCAATTCCCGGTCATGTTCCGTTGCCTGCGATGTTGATCAGATATCATGTCCCCTGGCAAGGCACAGAGATAACCCTCTGTGGTGACTGATTGTGTTGTTGTTGTTGTTGCTGTTTGTTGTGCTGATTGCTTTCCTTCTTCTTTTCTTGTATCTCTCCCACTGCTGTTTTCTGCGGCGATTGTTTGCTTTTGTGGAATAGTCCGTGTGTGAATGTCAGTGACAATGTTTAATGAATGTGTGTGTGTTTGTGTGTGTGTTGTGTGTGTGTGTGTGTGTGTGTGTGTGTGTGTGTGTAGATGGTGGATCACGTAATATTTGAAAATGTTGTGTGGTGTGCGAGCCGTCGTCGTGCGTGTGCACGCGCCGCATTTGGAGTGTATGTGTGTCTGTGTGTGTGTGTGTGTGTGTGTGTATGTGTGTGTGTGTTTGTGTTTGTGTGTGTTGTGTGTGTGTGTGAGTTGTGTGTGTGTGGTGTGAGAGGCGGAAGGAAGCTAATCTATATTGAAAGGCATCTCAACGTGCAGCTAGGAGTTAGGTTGTGTATATTGTGCCAGTTTGCTACAATCCGTGAATGTTTTAATGTCCTGCAAGAGACTAAATAATGAAGGATTTTTTATATTTTGCTGTTTCCTTTTCTGATATTATTGAGAAACTAATATTCTTTCTAGTCTCCTAAAATGTAGAAGACTAAAGAAAGATCCGTGTGTTTGACTTTTTACGTGCCCTCTAACCCGCTCAACAAAGAAAGTATTTGAACCTTTTAACATCGGACTGGTATCCAATTTTGTGGGCTCCTACCATAAACGTAGTTCTCGAAAAAACTCTGTCCCACAGTAGCATCAGCCACACCAAAGCGAATGCACGTGCCAACCTTTAATTTTATGCTTAATACTACTTTAGCGCATCAACGATCATTTCAGCAAACCAGACGTACAGAAACCAATACATTCACATTACTAATAAAGTTTTTGAAGTCGGTTTGTTGTGTTCGAGTAATGACGAAACAGGGGCATACTCTATTCCTTAGTAGTAGGGCTCGGTTTTCTGAATGATGACCAAGTTGATCACGATTCACTGAGACATTGTCTGGTAGTGACTGTAGACCTGTCACGACGCCACCACTGGATAATTCCTCCGAAGGTGCCTGCACAGAGGTCGATTGATGATGGATACAGTCCCAACTTGCCAAATTTCTGAGAGCTAAGTCCTTGAGGAAATTATTTGTAAAAGGTGTTTGACTGAACACTCCCAAACCAAGCAAAAACATAAAGTGGCATTGAGAGCGTGTGTTTACTTCTAACACAATTTGGAGCGCAAAAGACATCCATGTTGAATTGTGATGTTGTTCTGTTTGTTCGTTTCATGGAAGTACATTCTGTTCAACTTGAAAGATTCTTTATCCACCATTTAGATACATATACCTCCATTACACACAGATAGATATGCGATGCATGAAGGCGTTCTGCGCACTGCGCGCTCGCACAGACACACACCGCCTACATACACTCACGACAAACACATTCACAACACACCCAAACACACACTACACACACACACACACACACAACACGACACACACACACACACACGCACACGACGCACGCACGCACGCACTCACGCACTCACGCACGCACGACACAAACACAAACACATACGCGCGCGCGCGCGCACAAAACTCACGACACACACACTACACACACACACACACACACCCACACGTACACACACACACACGCCACACACGCGTGCGCACTCACTCACGCCACGCGACGCATCACACACACTCAACGCACGCAACGCACGCACGCATCACGCCACACACCCACACACACACAACTCACACACCACACATCACAGCACACACACACACCCACACAAACGCGCGCGCGCGCACACACACACAACACACCACACCCACACACCCACCCACACACACACACACACACACACACACACTGGAGCCGATGTTGAGTGTTTTGATCATTAGTTCTTTGTAGCTCATATATGTCTATTTTATTGTTGCTGTTTGCCTGTTTTTTCTTACAAAGCCTTTGAATATATTAAAGCCTTTTTTTTAATACCTCTACCCCACCCCCCTTTCCCCTCTAAACATTGCTAATATCACTTTAACGTGGATAACGTATAAATTGAAGAACACACACACACACACAGCATGTCACGCACGCGGCTCGCACACACACACACACACACACAGACACACACACACACCACACACACATACACACACACACACACACACACACACACACACAGCACACGCACACACACACACACAGATACAGAGACATACCGACAGGAAGAACAGATTGGCGGTGCGCAACTGTGGCGACACGCTTCCCCCCACAAATAAGAGCAGTCCGTATTTGCACTCAAACCCATTTTGTGACAATAAATAGCGGCAATCTTTAAAGTCTGTCTACTTCGACTACAGTGACGACAATAATGATAATCCAACGATATGATGACGATGGCCCTGCTTGCACCTGCTGCTTCCTAATGAGAGATGATGTGACAATCTCAGTGATAAGAATGAATGATGTCAACAAACATAACAGTGATAAGATGTAATAAATCAACATCATAACTTTGATAAAGAAATGAATGATGTTTTTCAATCAATTTAACCACAACAGCCACACAACGACGACAACGACAACGACGATGCGAAGATAACGACGACTACCGACCCGACGACGAGACGACACGATGATGAGATGCTTATGATATGATGATGATGATGATGATGATGATGTGATGATGATGAATGATGATGAATGACGAGCGCGACGCGACCGACGACGCGACGGACGACGACGACGACGACGACGTACAGAGGCTAAACACATCGGGTGAGTCATTCCAGAACTATTCCCCTCCGTCTTCTCTTTTTATTTTCCACAACACCCCCCAACCGCCCACCCCCCATCCCCCCCTACTCGCCCCGCCACTCCCATCACTTATACCCCCATCTGTTGCGAAGTGGTCATCCGGTTCTGCAAACACAGGTAGCGTGCAAGGCAGAAAGCTGATGCCACCAATTTTGATCTGATTTTTCAGCTGCGGAGCTGCTCACCGTGTTTCTGTAGGATTCTCCTAGTCTCACCTGTATTATTTTGTTTGGGGCTGCTGTCCGCTGATGTGCTTCTCTGGCTGACTGTCCTGTCTGTCTGTCTATCTCTGTGTTTCGTCTGTTAGTCTGGATGTATGTATGTTGACTCTTTTCTCTGTCTGTCTGTCTGTCGTCGTCTGTCTGTCTCTCTCCTCTCTCTCTCTCTCTCTTCTCGTCTCTCTCTCTCTGTCTCTCTCTTTCTCCTCACTCTCCCTCTCTGTCTCTCCCTTCCCTCTCTGACTCTCTGTCACTCTGTCTTCTCTCTCCTCTGTATATTCATTCTCTCTCTCTCTCCACCTTCTTCTCTCACTCTCTCTCTCTCTCTCTCTCGTCCTTCTCTCTCTCTCTTTCTCTGTCCCCTCTATCTCATACAGCGTATAGCCCCACGAGAGCTCTTCCTTTTCCCTGTTCCTTTTCTCTGTTCAGTAGTCTCAACCCTCATTGCCAAAGGATTAGGCGGTTTAAACAATGTCTCCCTCTGTCTCTCTCTCTCTTCTCTCTCTCTCCCATCCTCTCACTCTCTCACCACACTGTCCTCGCTCGTTCTCTCTCTCTCTCTCTCTCTCTCGCTCATCTCAACTCTCTCCTCTCGACGCCTATGCTTCTCATTCATTCTGTCATCTGAAACGAATGTATTGTTTTTTTCATTTAAGATCAGACAGACCGACAGACATTCATATAGAATAGATATACAAATAGACAGACATACATACATTGGGCGTGGTGGTGCGGGCTGTAAGGAAGGAAGGAGAGATATACGGAGGGACGGACTAAGGAAACATGACAGGCAACGCAGGCAACAAGCACACAGGCAGACACACACTAGGGAGCAGGCACACAAGCAATACACACAGACAGCCAACAGACAGACAGACCACTAGATTTGTAAACCCCCCGCCCACTACAACACGGGCAGATACCCAAAACACGACAAGTTACGTCACAACCGATAGAACGTGACTTTTCTTCCTTTTTGACAGATATAATTTGTGTATCATTGTTTCTCCTCTCTCTCTCTCTCATCCTCCTCTCCAACTCTCTCCTCTCACTCCTCTCTCTCTCTCCCTCTCTCTCTCCTCTCACTCTCTCAGAGTGTCCTTTGTCTGTCTTCTGTCTGTCTTCTGTCTCATCTCCTCGCACTTCTCTCTCTCTCTCACTTCTCTCACCTCTCACACTCTCTCTCATCTCTCACTACACTCTCTCGTCAACATTATTCTAGGCACTAAAAGCAACAATCTTTAGATAAGACGTTGAACTGAATTGTTTAATTTCCCTCCTTCAGTTTTCTATGCGCGTAGCTGGCTGTACAAGCTGAACACGAACTTCATTGCATATTCCACACATTGGAACAGATCGTGATATCGTCAAAATGTAGTTTTTTGTGCCATTTCCCCCTTCACACCAGTCGAAAAAATCACCCAAAATAACACATTTTTACCATATATTTCATTCGTGATAGAGATAACCACCGAATCAATAAACACGAAAGCAAAACATGTTGTTTGTAATCTATTGGCATTGGTGGGTCCCCGCGCCCTGAATCCACCCACTTTCTTCGCCACGACCACTACCAAACTTGTTTCTCCTCCTTCGACCCCGGCTATTACGATCTATTATACCTTGTCATACCCACCCTTAAACCTTACCTTTCTAACAACCCCTACCACCACCTGTTTTCCTTCATCTGCTAACTTCTTTGGTTATCACGTCAGTGGGCTTTTCTTTTCGTGGTATCTTCGGTACAGTACAACCAGAGACATTTCCGTGAGGAAATCTCAGCGCCAATGGCATGAAGCGGAGAATGATCTCTAGTGTTTCTGGGTTGTAACGGCCTTTTGGCAGAGTTTTCTATGCTGGACAAGTAAAATTGCAATGTCATCTTTTCTTCTCGTCGCTATGTGCTCCGGTCTCTCTCTCCATCTCTCCTCCATCCCTCGTCCCAGCCTTCCCCTTCCAACCCCAGTTCCAAAAGGTTTATTTGTTGTTGTTGTTGTTGTTGTTGTTGTTGTTGTTTTTCTTCTTTTGCTTTTTTTATTTCCATGCAATTTCGATTGTTTGCATCAGAATATGTAGTGCGCACACACAGAACACACAACAGACAAACACACAGACACACACACACGCACACACACAACTCAACACGCACACGAACACACAGCACACACACACACACACATACACAATGACGTAACGCGCGGGCGCGCGCACGACGCACGCACACAAGCACACACACAGCAACACACACAACAGCACACACACACACAACGCAACAGGGACACACACACACACACGCGCACTCACGCACGCACTCACACAGCGCACGCCACGCATGCGCGCGCGCGTGCACACAACACACACACACACACACACAAACAAACACTTACACACACACACACAACCACACACACACACACACACACACACACACCACACAGCTCATCTATCCACTGACATTCACACATGACCTTCACAAAGTAACATAATCTTTATACATGAAAGCACCTGGGAAAGGAGCGAGGAGGAGGAGGAGAAGAAAGAGGAAGAAGAGTAAGAAGAAGGAAGAAGAGGAGAAGAGGAAGAAGAGGAGGAAGAGTAGAAAATAAGGAGGAGAAGAAAGAAGGAGGAAGAGGAGGAGGAGGGAGGAGAAAAGAAGAAGAAGAAGAAGAAGAAGAAGAAGGAAGAAGACGAAAAAGACGAACAACAACAACAACAACAACAACAACCACATCATCAACAACAACCACAACAACAACAACAACCAAACACCTCAGGGGTTTCACTTTACCTTGCCAATGTCAAGAATCCTGGAAGAACAAGCTATTCAATGGGATTGAAATGAAGAGAGAGTGGTGAGTCTCTGGAGTGAAACGTTGGGGGCGTTGGTGTGGGGTGTGATGTGGTGAATACACACCAAAAAATAACTGTGCAGGAAGCGTACAAAGGTGGGTTACGAGATACGACGTCCCCGTGCAGCGGCAGAGATCTAATCACATCTACTGCGTAATATCGCCATGTTTGAGTCTCGAACCATCCAATTGCTTCTCTATTCAGTACGTAAGTACCTACATGTGTATGTATGTATGTTTTGTTTGGAATGTGTTTATTGTGTGTATGTATATGCGTACTATACACACACACACACACACACCCACACACCACACACACACATATATCATATCAATAAATATATAAATATATATATATATAAATATATATATAATGATAAATAATATTTATATATATATTGTGTGAGAGTGTGTGTGTGTGTGTGTGTGTGTGGTGTGTGTGTGTGTGCATATATATAGTGTGTGAATTTATGTTTGTATGTAAGTTAAGTACGTAATATCTATCTAATAAAAGATATAGACGTGAATAAGATAGAAGGAAAGAAGGAGTACAGTATCAACCCCCCCCACCCCACCATAGAGAAGAGAGAATGATAAAAAGGTACAGAGAGAGGGGGAGATTGGAACTGGTTGCAAGGGGTTCCAGTGTCGAGTCTCGTGTGACTCGTGTCAGTATAGTAGCGTTTGGGAAAAGGTATGATATGTGGAGTGATTTAGACGACAGAGAAAGAGGAGAGAGAACTACCCCCCGTTCGCCCCCCCCCCCCCCCGCCCGGGACCCCCAGCCCCCCCTCCCGGACCCCCAGCCCCCCCCCCCCCCGCCCCCCCCCCCCGGGAGTAGAGTGGATGAGAGGAGTACAGTTCATCCCCCCCTCTCTCTCTCCTCGAAAGGACTACCCCCTACCACCCCGCCCAGCCTCGTGCCGCCAAGACCCCCAAGAGAGAGAGAGAGAGAGAAGAAGAGGGGAGTACAGTATCATGTATACCCCCCCCCCCCTATTTTTTCGCCGTCCCCCCCACCCCCCCCCCGTTTTTTTTGTTTTTTTTTTCCCCGCCTCCAGCCTCCCCCCCGCCCCTCCCTCCCCCCCCCCCCCCCCCCCTAAGCACTCCCCAGCCTTGCTACCCGATTCAGGTCTTTTCGTGCAGTAATCCGTACTCGGGCATGTATAATGTGTTGTTTCTCAAGTTTTGCATGTTTTGAGCCGTGTTGAATTATGGTCCTGAAAAACTTGTGATTATAACACATTGTGCTCTCAGATGAATAAAATTCCCCTCAAGAAAGGACCTGTGGTTCGAAATATTGGTACAAATTTACAAACATGTTTGGGTTTTTTCCATTCACACACCCACACACACACACACACATTATATATAAATATCTAAAAAATATTCGATCACAGTGATGACAGACCACACAACCAAGTTTGTACATATTTTTCTTGACGTTTCGCAATCTAGCCTCCTCAGAGAAGACTTTTATTTACTGGAACAACACACATATCACAACCCAGCTACGGGATAAAGAACAAACACACACTTTGACTTGGAGGGTTGAAAGTTTTAGAGTGAAGTGTGAGATGGAGTATGGGGGGGTGGCGGGGGCAAGGGATGAGATGGGAAAGTGATGGCGGTTGGAGAGGAAGGGGGAAGTGAGGGTAAAGGGTTAGGGATAGGGATATAGAGCAGGGTAAAATACGAAATACTCTTCACACATACACGACATTCATACTCAACTCGCAAGTCTCTCTCCGTCACAGAGACCCTCAATCAGCTGACCCACAGCTGCCCATGATACGTCATTACAAGTAACCAAGGGTAGTGGTAAGACTCTGGGGTTGGGGGGAGGGTGGTGGGTGTGGTGGAAGGGAGGGAACAGGTTAAAGTTTCCAAAGTGAAGGAATAGTTTTGCATGGAATTTGTGGTTGGTGTGTTGTGCCAAAAATTTCCTTGCAGAGGTTGTCAAGTAGTGTATGCTAGTAATTCCATAAGAGACCATCATTTTCATGAGATTCTATCTCATCTGTACTCTTTCGTGAAAAAAACAGACAACCACAACACCTAAGACCCAGATCACATGCACGCAGACTCTAACCGAAGCTTGGGAAGACACAGGATGCTTTGCACACAGAATGTTCTGTCCCTTGTGTAAGGCAATTTGGAGACATTGATACTGCATAGTTTTATCAATCCAAAATTGTTCCCTCTTAAGTCTTCATGCAGGAGGAGACCTCCAGACTTAACTCTCTCGAATCCGAGCCACCGGTAGGACAACCCGAGAGTGGCCTAGTTAAGGTTTGTAAATGTATTGTGTACAAGGGTACCATTTTCTTGAATTCGACAAGATATAGGATAAAAACGTTGTAAGGAGAGTTTTCATCTGTCCCACGAAAAGTGAGAACCTGCAGGTATTACAGTATAGGAGATAGAATATATTTCTGGTGTGGGGGGGGGGGGGTTTCACATGTAAACTGTGTCTGTGTCTTAATGACGTCATTAGTTGTTGTGACTGAAAGAATCTGTCCGAAACTACAAGATGTTTGTCACAACATGGCACACAGATTCTTCTACAACGTAGGGTGAACCATTTGACTCATCTGGTGGAGAACAGGGAGGAATGGAAGGCATCAGGATGACTTTCATAGAGCAGCAGTTCCTTCTGCCGGAGGATGGGGCACGCGTGTTAGAACATGACATCTTTGGCTGTGGTTGAATGCAGGGACTGCAATTGTCTGAACCGTTCAGCCAGGGGAGGATTGCAGGGATGATTGGGTGAACAACAACAAGGAGCAGCGTTTGGTAGCTTTGGGAAGTGCGTATTCCATGAGTTCCTGCTCTGCGGATGGTGGGCTGCTCTCTCTTCTCTGGCCTTTGCAATGGCCTTTGCAATGCAAGATGGAGAATATCCCCTGGCTTTTGAAGTATTTCTTCCCAACTCACTGCACGTTGGGTGAAAGCGTCCTTCGTCTGTACCATAATCTGCGGATCCGTAAAACTTGGCTGAACTGTATGAGTCACTTCATAACATGGACAGGGATCAACGAACTATGATGCAAATAGCGTGCGAATCCGTTTGGTTTGTGAATAGGTTCGGTGTGTAAGTAGCTGTCACTAATGATGAACTAATGTCCAGAATGGGAAAGTGTTCACAGCAAATGAGGGAGTGAATTGATGTCTTGTGGTAGGAGTTGAAGAAGTCTACGAATTCCTGGACGCGTTCATCGTTCAAACCACAACATGAATATGACGTCCAGAAAACTGTCTCCAGAACGACCTATTGACGGGCAACAGTACTCGAAGATAGAAGGTTTTACTCAGGCCAACACATAAACATTTGGCCAGCGCCGGGGCCATGTGGAGTGCGCCATAGCGTACCGAGGTTTGGCAAAAATATGTCTCCATCATTAATGTGGTAAATGGTTGGGGGGGGGGACATGAACGATGAGAGGAAAGTGAGTTCTCTTCTATAGGTGGAGTGTTGGAGTAGAGGATTGTCCTTCAGAAAGTGGACGAGAGCAAGAACGAGGTCATCCTGAGGTATGTTTCGAATATAAGGCAACCACATCTATTGTCGCTATTTTGCACTGTCATCAAAATGTCCCGAATTCAAGATTCCAGTTCCTCCAGACTTCGCAGTAGATGTGTTGTTTGTCCTTGACATAGCTGGCAAAGCGCTACATACGGCTGAAGCCAATGGTCACATAATCGTGGACATGTTCTTCTCTGTATATATATAGAAATAAATAGGATCATTATATATTAAAAAAGCCTAAACCAATTTTTTAAGGCTCAACCCCTTGTGGAGCACATTCGTTAAAACACAACACACACAAAAAATAAATATATATATATATAGTATAGTATAATAAATATATATATATAATATATAGTATATAGTAATATATATATATATATATATATATATGTTAGTGTGGTTAAAAAACCCAAAGATTTGAGATAGTGCTCGAGCCCCTTGGGTAGCAACATTTGTTATAATAGGTTTTTAAAAAAGAAATCTACAAATATGATTTCGAGCGCGGTGGCGCTGCATCAGAAGGTTTTTGGTTTACACCACCTCCGATGTTATATAGTCGAGTGGGCACCCGTTTTGCGGTTGTTTGGCCGGCGGGTTGGCTGCACGTGATGTTGGGGCTATCAGGTTTTTGTTTTTGGGTGGGAATGCACTACAACGATTCCATTTATGCCTGCCATTGTTTACTAATTCCTGTTTAATGGTGTTTTTCATTTTATCCTCAAACGGTTGTCATTTCGTCTATGGCTGGTGGAGATCGCGCCATGATTTGAAAGTCGTAGTGTTTTTGTCCTCTTTTTAAACATTTGGATTCCAGAAAAAAGAAAGCACGTCCATCTCGTATAGTTCATATATATATATATATATAAATATATAACATATATTATAATATATAAATATATATATATATATATAAATATGTGTGAGTGTGTGTGTGTGTGTGTGTGTGTGTGTGTGTGTGTGTATGTGTGTGATTTGTTCAATAATCATGTACTGAGACTATCCAAAAAAAGGGCAGGTTAACAATTCCTCCATCATTAAGGTGCTGTTTGGCACCAATGAATCATAATGTTTCTCTAACATTAGGTTTCTGAGTTTGTTGTCATTTTTACAAACGTTGATATAGTTTCTGTCATGTGTAACCACTCAAATGCATTAACACTGTTCATCCTTTTGAAATGAAATCACTTTCAAAATCATACTCGCTGTTTGTTTTTCTTTGAAAAATCATTGCTTCATGAAAAACAATACCATTTTGACCCTTAGATATGACCGGTAACGCAGTGCCTATCACGTCGAACTTCCACTCGTTGGATTTGTTATTACCTCCCCTGAACAGTAATGTGAGAGCATTGTCTATATTCATGCGAACTCGGGTAGACACAGGTGCAAAAAAAAGTAAGCGCTTATGCCTTTTGAAGAATAAGACCCGGATGTGTAACTAAAAGTAGTAGTATGACGACATTAAGTCAGCTTCTGATTGGGTGCCTCGTTTTCATTCCTTACCTCCGTCTACAACCAAAGACGTTTCCATTGGATTTATACTCCATTAGACACTCAAAATCTCTCATCAAGATGCCAAAATCAAAGCAATCTACGTTGAGAAATCGGCGATACGCGTCTTCTACAAGGGCTGAGCAATTACGTGCAGTCAGATCAAAGCGAAAACTCGACACCAGTGTTGCAATGTCGGCTGATGTTGATGAATCGATGTCGGAGTCATCTGCTACAGTTCATTCCACACCCGAACGCTAACTTATGTCGTCGTGTTCTATCTCGTCGGGAATTCAGTGTTCGAGCTCCAAACAGCTGAACACTTTCCACAACATCTTCAGTGCTGTGTCTGCCAGACACGAACAAACGAGCCACAAGACAAAACACGACGCGTTTCGACCTCTTAGGTCTTCTTCAGGCAAGATAAACAACACCCAGGACAGCAAAATGAAGACCGATTAGATTTCCGCCTGCAGTCGTCTCACTTTGCGACTTACTTCCCACAAGATGATGAAAACTGAGCTCCAAACCGAAAAAGCGTCAGCTTCAAGCGCCATCATTAAATCAGCGACCGAAGATATCGAAACACGTGGTACCGATGTGAAACCTCTGACGTTGTTGACTTGAACGAAGTTGCTAACTTGTTTGCAGCATGTGCTTGCCCCCAATGCAGTCAGCCAGTGCAACTGTCTGGTGATAGCTCAGAATCGAAAGGAATGGCAGTTCTTTTGAAAGTAGTGTGTACCAACTACAGGATAACTGTTGGGGAAGATTAGACATCAGCTACAATGCCAGGGGTTAACAACTGTTCTGAGGTCAGCAGAAGTGTTAAGCTAGTTTGCTCTGTGGATTAGCTTCAAAAACATTCAACAGATTTGTTGAGTACACTAACATGCCAGACTTAAAATCAAAAACTTTAAAAAGTCAATCGGATACAAAATCTATGGGCGTACCCCAGAAGTCAGGGCACAGATGGTGGATCTGGCTGCTCAGGCTGTGAGAGATGCTGACAAGGAACTAAACCCCAAGATCCAAGATGATGATATACTGGATATTGCCGTTTGTTCTCAAGTTGTAGTGGCATGTGCTACTGATCTCCTGACAGGATCTTGTCTTGATGTTCATGTCATGTCTGCATGGAGTGATGTAGAGTTGTCTTGATGTTCATGTCATGTCTGCATGGAGTGATGTAGAGTTGTCTTGGTGTTCATGTCATGTCTGCATGGAGTGATGTAGAGTTGTCTTGGTGTTCATGTCATGTCTGCATGGAGTGATGTAGAGTTGTCTTGATGTTCATGTCATGTCTGCATGGAGTGATGTAGAGTTGTCTTGATGTTCATGTCATGTCTGCATGGAGTGATGTAGAGTTGTCTTGATGTTCATGTCATGTCTGCATGGAGTGATGTAGAGTTGTCTTGATGTTCATGTCATGTCTGCATGGAGTGATGTAGGTTGTCTTGATGTTCATGTCATGTCTGCATGGAGTGATGTAGAGTTGTCTTGATGTTCATGTCATGTCTGCATGGAGTGATGTAGAGTTGTCTTGATGTTCCTGTCATGTCTGCATGGAGTGATGTAGAGTTGTCTTGATGTTCCTGTCATGTCTGCATGGAGTGATGTAGAGTTGTCTTGATGTTCATGTCATGTCTGCATGGATTGATGTAGAGTTGTCTTGATGTTCATATCATGTCTGCATGGATTGATGTAGAGTTGTCTTGATGTTCATGTCATGTCTGCATGGAGTGATGTAGAGTTGTCTTGATGTTCATGTCATGTCTGCATGGAGTGATGTAGAGTTGTCTTGGTTCATGTCATGTCTGCATGGAGTGATGTAGAGTTGTCTTGATGTTCATGTCATGTCTGCATGGAGTGATGTAGAGTTGTCTTGATGTTCATGTCATGTCTGCATGGAGTGATGTAGAGTTGTCTTGATGTTCATGTCATGTCTGCATGGAGTGATGTAGAGTTGTCTTGATGTTCATGTCATGTCTGCATGGAGTGATGTAGAGTTGTCTTGATGTTCATGTCATGTCTGCATGGAGTGATGTAGAGTTGTCTTGATGTTCATGTCATGTCTGCATGGAGTGATGTAGAGTTGTCTTGATGTTCATGTCATGTCTGCATGGAGTGATGTAGAGTTGTCTTGATGTTCATGTCATGTCTGCATGGAGTGATGTAGAGTTGTCTTGATGTTCATTCATGTCTGCATGGAGTGATGTAGAGTTGTCTTGATGTTCATGTCATGTCTGCATGGACGTGATGTAGAGTTGTCTTGATGTTCATGTCATGTCTGCATGGAGCGATGTAGAGTTGTCTGATGTTCATGTCATGTCTGCATGGATTGATGTAGAGTTGTCTTGATGTTCATGTCATGTCTGCATGGAGTGATGTAGTAGTTGTCTTGATGTTCATGTCATGTCTGCATGGAGCGATGTAGAGTTGTCTTGATGTTCATGTCATGTCTGCATGGAGTGATGTAGAGTTGTCTTGATGTTCATGTCATGTCTGCATGGAGTGATGTAGAGTTGTCTTGATGTTCATGTCATGTCTGCATGGAGTGATGTAGATTGTCTTGATGTTCATGTCATGTCTGCATGGAGTGATGTAGAGTTGTCTTGATGTTCATGTCATGTCTGCATGGGGTGATGTAGAGTTGTCTTGATGTTCATGTCATGTCTGCATGGAGTGATGTAGAGTTGTCTTGATGTTCATGTCATGTCTGCATGGAGTGATGTAGAGTTGTCTTGATGTTCATGTCATGTCTGCATGGAGTGATGTAGAGTTGTCTTGATGTTCATGTCATGTCTGCATGGAGTGATGTAGAGTTGTCTTGATGTTCATGTCATGTCTGCATGGAGTGATGTAGAGTTGTCTTGATGTTCATGTCATGTCTGCATGGAGTGATGTAGAGTTGTCTTGATGTTCATGTCATGTCTGCATGGAGTGATGTAGAGTTGTCTTGATGTTCATGTCATGTTTTGCATGGAGTGATGTAGAGTTGTCTTGATGTTCATGTCATGTCTGCATGAGTGATGTAGAGTTGTCTTGATGTTCATGTCATGTCTGCATGGAGTGATGTAGAGTTGTCTTGATGTTCATGTCATGTCTGCATGGAGTGATGTAGAATTTGTCCCTTTATGTTCATGTCATGTCTGCATGGAGTGATGTAGAGTTGTCTTGATGTTCATGTCATGTCTGCATGGAGTGATGTAGTGTTGTCTTGATGTTCATGTCATGTCTGCATTTAGTGATGTAGAGTTGTCTTGATGTTCATGTCATGTCTGCATGGAGTGATGTAGAGTTGTCTTGATGTTCATGTCATGTCTGCATGGATTGATGTAGAGTTGTCTTGATGTTCATGTCATGTCTGCATGGATTGATGTAGAGTTGTCTTGATGTTCATGTCATGTCTGCATGGAGTGATGTAAAAGTTGTCTTGATGTTCATGTCATGTCTGCATGGAGTGATGTAGAGTTGTCTTGATGTTCATGTCATGTCTGCATGGAGTGATGTAGAGTTGTCTTGATGTTCATGTCATGTCTGCATGGAGTGATGTAGAGTTGTCTTGATGTTCATGTCATGTCTGCATGGAGTGATGTAGAGTTGTCTTGATGTTCATGTCATGTCTGCATGGGGTGATGTAGAGTTGTCTTGATGTTCATGTCATTCTGCATGGATTGATGTAGTGTTGTCTTGATGTTCATGTCATGTCTGCATTTAGTGATGTAGAGTTGTCTTGATGTTCATGTCATGTCTGCATGGAGTGATGTAGAGTTGTCTTGATGTTCATGTCATGTCTGCATGGAGTGATGTAGAGTTGTCTTGATGTTCATGTCATGTCTGCATGGAGTGATGTAGAGTTGTCTTGATGTTCATGTCATGTCTGCATGGAGTGATGTAGAGTTGTCTTGATGTTCATGTCATGTCTGCATGGAGTGATGTAGAGTTGTCTTGATGTTCATGTCATGTCTGCATGGAGTGATGTAGATTTGTCTTGATGTTCATGTCATGTCTGCATGGAGTGATGTAGAGTTGTCTTGATGTTCATGTCATGTCTGCATGGATTGATGTAGTGTTGTCTTGATGTTCATGTCATGTCTGCATTTAGTGATGTAGAGTTGTCTTGATGTTCATGTCATGTCTGCATGGAGTGATGTAGAGTTGTCTTGATGTTCATGTCATGTCTGCATGGATTGATGTAGAGTTGTCTTGATGTTCATGTCATGTCTGCATGGAGTGATGTAGAGTTGTCTTGATGTTCATGTCATGTCTGCATGGAGTGATGTAGAGTTGTCTTGATGTTCATGTCATGTCTGCATGAGTGATGTAGAGTTGTCTTGATGTTCATGTCATGTGTGCATGGAGTGATGTAGAGTTGTCTTGATGTTCATGTCATGTCTGCATGGAGTGATGTAGAGTTGTCTTGATGTTCATGTCATGTCTGCATGGAGTGATGTAGAGTTGTCTTGATGTTCATTTCATGTCTGCATGGAGTGATGTAGAGTTGTCTTGATGTTCATGTCATGTCTGCATGGAGTGATGTAGAGTTGTCTTGATGTTCATGTCATGTCTGCATGGAGTGATGTAGAGTTGTCTTGATGTTCATGTCATGTCTGCATGGAGTGATGTAGAGTTGTCTTGGTGTTCATGTCATGTCTGCATGGAGTGATGTAGAGTTGTCTTGGTGTTCATGTCATGTCTGCATGGAGTGATGTAGAGCGTCTTGATGTTCATGTCATGTCTGCATGGAGTGATGTAGAGCTGTCTTGATGTTCATGTCATGTCTGCATGGAGTGATGTAGAGCTGTCTTGATGTTCATGTCATGTCTGCATGGAGTGATGTAGAGCTGTCTTGGTGTTTCATGTCATGTCTGCATGGAGTGATGTAGAGTTGTCTTGGTGTTCATGTCATGTCTGCATGGAGTGATGTAGAGTTGTCTTGATGTTCATGTCATGTCTGCATGGAGTGATGTAGAGTTGTCTTGTGTTCATGTCATGTCTGCATGGAGTGATTTTAGAGTTGTCTTGATGTTCATGTCATGTCTGCATGGAGTGATGTAGAGTTGTCTTGATGTTCATGTCATGTCTGCATGGAGTGATGTAGAGTTGTCTTGATGTTCATGTCATGTCTGCATGGAGTGATGTAGAGTTGTCTTGATGTTCATGTCATGTCTGCATGGAGTGATGTAGAGTTGTCTTGATGTTCATGTCATGTCTGCATGGAGTGATGTAGAGTTGTCTTGATGTTCATGTCATGTCTGCATGGAGTGATGTAGAGTTGTCTTGATGTTCATGTCATGTCTGCATGGAGTGATGTAGAGTTGTCTTGATGTTCATGTCATGTCTGCATGGAGCGATGTAGAGTTGTCTTGATGTTCATGTCATGTCTGCATGGAGGATGATTTTTTGAGTTCTGTCTTCTGATGTTAATTGTCATGGTCCTGCATGGAGTGATGTAGAGTTGTCTTGATGTTCATGTCATGTCTGCATGGAGTGATGTAGAGTTGTCTTGATGTTCATGTCATGTCTGCATGGAGTGATGTAGAGTTGTCTTGATGTTCATGTCATGTCTGCATGGAGTGATGTAGAGTTGTCTTGATGTTCATGTCATGTCTGCATGGAGTGATGTAGAGTTGTCTTGATGTTCATGTCATGTCTGCATGAGTGATGTAGAGTTGTCTTGATGTTCATGTCATGTCTGCATGGAGTGATGTAGAGTTGTCTTGATGTTCATGTCATGTCTGCATGGAGTGATGTAGAGTTGTCTTGATGTTCATGTCATGTCTGCATGGAGTGATGTAGAGTTGTCTTGATGTTCATGTCATGTCTGCAGGAGTGATGTAGAGTTGTCTTGATGTTCATGTCATGTCTGCATGGAGTGATGTAGAGTTGTCTTGATGTTCATGTCATGTCTGCATGGAGTGATGTAGAGTTGTCTTGATGTTCATGTCATGTCTGCATGGAGTGATGTAGAGTTGTCTTGATGTTCATGTCAGTCTGCATGGAGTGATGTAGAGTTGTCTTGATTTCATGTTCATTGCGCTGAGTGATGTAGAGTTGTCTTGATGTTCATGTATGTCTGCATGGAGTGATGTAGAGTTGTCTTGATGTTCATGTCATGTCTGCATGGAGTGATGTAGAGTTGTCTTGATGTTCATGTCATGTCTGCATGGAGTGATGTCTGAGTTTTTATGTTCATGTACTGCATGGATGTATGTGAGTTGTCTTGATGTCATGTCATGTCTGCATGATGTGTTGAGGTTTGTCTTGATGTTCATGTCATGTCTGCATGGTGATGTGAGTTGTCTTGATGTCATGTCATGTCTGCATGGAGTGATGTAGAGTTGTCTTGATTGTTCTTATGTTCATGTTGTCATGATGTATGTATGTTGGATGTTTGATGTTCATGTCATGTCTGCATGGTGATTGTGTGTTTTTTTTCTGATGATGATGATGTTTATGTTCATGTCTGCTGCATGGAGTGATGTAGAGTTGTTTGTTCATGTCATTCTGCATGGAGTTGATGATGTTGTGTCTGATGTTCATGTCATGTCTGCATGGGTGATGTAGAGTTGTCTTGATGTTCATTCATGTCTCATGGGTGATGTAGAGTTGTCTTGATGTTCATGTCATGTCTGTGGATGATAGAGTTGTCTTGATGTTATGTCATGTCTGCATGGAGATGTGTGTTCTTGATGTTCATGTCATGTCTGCATGTGATGTGAGTTTTTGAGTTTCATGTTGCTGCATGTGATGTGATGTAGGTTGTCTTGATGTTCATGTCATGTCTATGGAGTGTGTGAGTTCTTTGTTCATTGTCATGTCTGCATGGAGTGATGTAGGTTGTCTTGATGTTCATGTCATGTCTGCATGGAGTGTGAGTTGTCTTGATGTTTGTCATGTCTGCATAGGATGATGTAGAGTTGTCTTGATGTTCATGTTGTCTGCATGAGTGATGTAGAGTTTCTTGATGTTCATGTCATGTCTGCATGGAGTGATGTAGGTTTTTTATGTCATGTCATGTGTATGTGATGGTTTGTAGTTCATGTCATGTGTTGTGATATGATTAGCGTTGTTTGATGTTTCATGTCTGCATGGAGTGATGTAGTTTCTTGATGTTCATGTCATGTCTGCATGGAGTGATGTAGATTGTTTTGTTTTTCATGTCTGCATGGAGTGATGTAGAGTTGTTTGATGTTCATGTCATGTCTGCATGGATGAGTGAGTTGTCTTGATTTCATGTCATGTGTGTAGTGATGAGAGTTGTTTTTTCATGTCATGTTGCATGGAGTGATGTAGAGTTGTCTTGATGTTCATGTCATGTCTGCATGGAGTGATGTAGAGTTGTCTTGATGTTCATGTCTGCATGGATTGATGTAGAGTTGTCTTGATGTTCATGTTCATGTCTGCATGGAGTGATGTAGATTGTCTTGTTTCATGTCTGCATGGAGTGAGTGTAGAGTTTCTTGATGTTCTGTCTGTCTGCATGGAGTGATGTAGAGTTGTCTTGATGTTCATGTTAGTCTGCATGGTGATGTAGAGTGTCTTGATGTTCATGTCATGTCTGCATGGAGTATGTAGAGTTGTCTTGATGTTCATGTCATGTCTGCAGGAGTGATGTAGAGTTGTCTTTGTGTTCATGTTCTTTTGCATGGAGTGATGTAGAGTTCTTGTGTTCTGTCATGTCTGCATGGAGTGATTGGTGTCTTGATGTTCATGTCATGTCTGCATGGATTGATGTATGTAGTTGTCTTGATGTATGTCATGTCTGCATGAGTGATGTAGAGTTGTTTGATGTTATGTCATGTTGATGGAGTGATGTAGAGTTGACTGTGTTATGTTCATGTCTGCATGATGATGTAGATGTTGATGTTCTTGATGTATGTCATTTGCATTGATGTTGAGTTGTCTTGATGTTCATGTCATGTCTGCATGGAGTGATGTAGAGTTGTCTTGATGTTCTGTCATGTCTGCATGGAGTGATGTAGATTTGTCTTGGTGTTCATGTCATGTCTGCATGGAGTGGTGTAGAGTTGTTTTGGTTCATGTCTGTCTGATGGGAGATGTAGAGTGTCTTGATGTTCATGTCATGTCTGCATGGAGTGATGTAGGAGCTGTCTTGATGTCATGTCTGTCTGCATGGAGTATGTAGGCTTGTCTTGATGTTCAATGTCATGTCTGCATGGTGATGTAGATGTTCTGGTTCATGTCATGTCTGCATGATGTGATGTAGTTTGTTTGTGTTCATGCATGCTGCATGGAGTGGATGTAAGTTGTCTTGATGTTCATGTCATGTCTGCATGGAGTGATGTAGAGTTGTCTTGATGTTCATGTCATGTCTGCATGGGGTGATGTAGAGTTGCTTGAGTTTTCATGTCATGTTGCATGGAGTGATGTAGAGTTGTCTGATGTCAGATGTCATGGAGTGATGTAGAGTTGTCTTGAGTTCAGCATGTCTGCATGGAGTGATGTAGAGTTGTCTTGATGTTCATGTTGTCTGATGCAGTGAGTGAGTTGTCTTGATGTTCATGTCATGTCTGCATGAGGAGTGATGTAGTTTGTTTGATGTTCATGTCTGTCTGAGGAGTGATTAGAGTTGTCTTGTGTTCATGTCATGTCATGTCTGCATGGAGTGATGTAAGTTGTCTATGTTATTGATGTCTGCATGGTGATTGAGTTTGTGTTTATGTCATGTCTGCATGGAGTGATGTAGAGTTGTCTTGATGTTCATGTCATGTCTGCATGGAGCTGATGTAGAGTTGTCTTGATGTTCATGTCATGTCTGCATGGAGTGATGTAGAGTTGTCTTGATGTTCATGTCAGTCTGCATGGATGATGTAGAGTTGTCTTGATGTTCATGTCATGTCTGCATGGAGTGATGTAGAGTTGTCTTGATGTTCATGTCATGTCTGCATGAGTGATGTAGAGTTGTCATTGATGTTCATGTCATGTTCTGCATGGAGTGATGTAGAGTTGTCTTGATGTTCATGTCATGTCTGCATGGAGTGATGTAGAGTTCTTGATGTTCATGTCATGTCTGCATGGAGTGATGTAGAGTTGTCTTGATGTTCATGTCATGTCTGCATGGAGTGATGTAGAGTTGTCTTGATGTTCATGTCATGTCTGCATGGATGTGATGTAGAGTTGTCTTGATGTTCATCATGGTCTGCATGGAGTGATTGTAGAGTTGTCTTGATGTTCATGTCATGCTGCATGGAGTGATGTAGAGTTGTCTTGATGTTCATGTCATGTTGCATGGGTGATGTAGAGTTGTCTTGATGTTCATGTCATGTCTGCATGGAGTGATGTAGAGTTGTCTTGATGTTCATGTCATGTCTGCATGGAGTGATGTAGAGTTGTCTTGATGTTCATGTCATGTCTGCATGGAGTGTGAGAGTTGTCTTGATGTTCATGTCATGTCTGCATGGAGTGATGTAGAGTTGTCTTGATGTTCATGTCATGTCTGCATGAGGTGATGTAAGTTGTCTTGATGTCATGTCATGTCTGCATGGAGTGATGTAGAGTTTCTTGATGTTCATGTCATGTCTGCATGGATGATGTAGATTTGTCTTGATGTTCATGTCATGTCTGCATGGAGTGATGTAGATGTATGTCTTGATGTCATGTCTGTCTGCATGGAGTGATGTGATTGTCTTGATGTTCATGTCATGTCTGCATGGTGATGTAGAGTTGTCTTGATGTTCATGTCATGTCTGCATGGAGTGATGTAGAGTTGTCTTGATGTTCATGTCATGTCTGCATGGAGTGATGTAGAGTTGTCTTGATGTTCATGTCATGTCTGCATGGAGTAGTGATGTATGATGTGTCTGTTTTAGTATTAGTTCATTCATGTCTGCATGGAGTGATGTAGAGTTGTCTTGATGTTCATGTCATGTCTGCATGGAGTGATGTAGAGTTGTCTTGATGTTCTGTCATGGTCTGCATGGAGTGATGTAGAGTTGTCTTGATGTTCATGTCATGTCTGCATGGAGTGATGTAGAGTGTCTTGATGTTCATGTCATGTCTGCATGGAGTGATGTAGAGTTGTCTTGATGTTCATGTCATGTCTGCATGGAGTGATGTGAGATTGTCTTGATGTTCATGTCATGTCTGCATGGAGTGATGTAGAGTTGTCTTGATGTTCATGTCATGTCTGCATATGGATTGATAGAGTTGTCTTGATGTTCATGTCATGTCTGCATGGAGTGATGTAGAGTTGTCTTGATGTTCATGTCATGTCTGCATGGAGTGTTAGAGTTGTCTTGATGTTCATGTCATGTCGCATGGATTGATGTAGAGTTGTCTTGATGTTCATGTCATGTCTGCATGGAGTGAGTAGAGTTGTCTTGATGTTCATGTCATGTCTGCATGGAGTGATGTAGAGTTGTCTTGTGTTCATGTCATGTCTGCATGGAGTGATGTAGAGTGTCTTGATGTTCATGTCATGTCTGCATGGAGTGATGTAGAGTTGTCTTGATGTTCATGTCATGTCTGATGGAGTGATGTAGGGTTGTCTTGATGTTCATGTCATGTCTGCATGGAGTGATGTAGATTGTCTTGATGTTCATGTCATGTCTGCATGGAGTGATGTAGAGTTGTCTTGATGTTCATGTCATGTCTGCATGGATGATGTAGATTGTCTTGATGTTCATGTCATGTCTGCATTGAGTGATGTAGAAGTTGTCTTGATGTTCATGTCATGTCTGCATGGAGTGATGTAGAGTTGTCTTGATGTTCATGTCATGTCTGCATGGTTGATTTTAGTTGTCTTGATGTTATGTCATGTCTGCATGGAGTAGTGTAGAGTTGTCTTGATGTTATGTCATGTCTGCATGGGTGATGATGAGTTTTCTTGATGTTCATGTCATTCTGCATGGAGTGTAGAGTTGTCTTGATGTTCATGTCATGTCTGCATGGAGTGATGTAGAGTTGTCTGATGTTCATGTATGTCTGCATGGAGTTGATCTGAGTTGTCTTGAGTTCATGGTCATGTCTGCATGGAGTGATGTAAGTTGTCTTGATGTTTTTGTCATGTCTGCAGGAGTGATGTAAGTGTTTTATTGTTCATGTCATGTCTGATGGAGTGATGTAAGTTGTCTTGATGTTCATGTCATGTCTGCATGGAGTGATGTAGAGTTGTCTTGATGTTCATGTCATGTCTGCATGGAGTGATGTAGAGTTGTCTTGATGTTCATGTCATGTCTGCATGGAGTGATGTAGAGTTGTCTTGGTTCATGTCATGTCTGCATGGAGTGATGTAGAGTGTCTTGATGTTCATACTGTTGCATGGAGTGATGTAGAGTTGTCTTGATGTTCATTGGTCATGGTCTGCATGGAGTGATGTAGAGTTGTCTTGAATGTCATGTCATGTCTGCATGAGTGATGTAGAGTGTCTTGTTTCATGTCATGTCGCATGGAGTGATGTAGAGTTGTTGTGTTCATGTCATGTCTGCATGGATGATGTAGAGTTGTCTTGTGTTTCAAAGTCATGTCTGCATGGAGTGATGTAGAGCTGTCTTGATGTTCATGTCATGTCTGCATGGAGTGATGTAGAGCTTTTCTTGATGTTCATGTCATGTCTGCATGGAGTGATGTAGAGTTGGTCTTGATGTTCATGTCATGTCTGCATGGAGTGATGTAGAGCTGTCTTGATGTTCATGTCATGTCTGCATGGAGTGATGTAGAGTGTCTTGATGTTCATGTCATATCTGCATGGAGTGATGTAGAGTGTCTTGATGTTCATGTCATGTCTGCATGGAGTGATTAGAGCTTGTCTGATGTTCATGTCATGTCTGCATGGAGTGATGTAGAGCTGTCTTGATGTTCATGTCATGTCTGCATGAGTGATGTAGAGCTGTCTTGATGTTCATGTCATGTCTGCATGGAGTGATGTAGAGCTGTCTTGATGTTCAGTCATGTCTGCATGGAGTGATGTAGAGTTGTCTTGATGTTCATGTCATGTCTGCATGGAGTGATGTAGAGCTGTCTTGATGTTCATGTCATGTCTGCATGAGTGATGTAGAGCTGTCTTGATGTTCATGTCATGTCTGCATGGAGTGATGTAGAGTGTCTTGATGTTCATGTCATGTCTGCATGGAGTGATGTAGAGTTGTCTTGATGTTCTGTCATGTCTGCATGGAGTGATGTTAGAGTTGTCTTGTTTCATGTCATGTCTGCATGGATGTGATGTAGAGTTGTCTTGATGTTCATGTCATGTCTGCATGGAAGGATGTAGAGTTGTCTTGATGTTCATGTCATGTCTGCATGGAGTGATGTAGAGTTGTCTTGATGTTCATGTCATGTCTGCATGGAGTGATGTAGAGTAGATGTCCCAAGCAAACTTTCGCAACGCGTAGTCGTGTTGAACTGGCTACTCTACTGTTAGTGAGAGTGTTGGCAGTAAACCTAGAGACGGGGAAAAGCCAGAGACACGTTGCGGCAATCCAACTGCCGCCGAAGCCAGGAATTCAAACATCAGCAACGTCAAAAAAAAAAAGTCTGTCAGGCGAAGCTTTTAGAGAGGAGAAAGCAGCAGCAGGTTGAGTATCGTCCAGTTTACCTTGCTGGAGCTTTCTGAAATACTCACCTGTGATTTTTTTAAGGTAACTTACCCTGAGTAAGCATACAGCATATGCACTCAAATCCGTACCAAATAATGCGATTGTCTCAAATTGAACTTTTTCACATGGCGGGAGCGATAAAACATTCTTTTTTTCAACCAAAGTACATACCATTTGGCATACGCATGTATTCATATTACACCAGCAGAATGACGGAAGGTATTTAGGTATCCTTACTGGGAAGTGAGATACCACTCATGAAAGTACATACCATGTTCTTTTTCAGTTACACTTGTTACTTTTTTTTAGTAATTAAAAAATCCATTCCAAGGAAAGTATTGCAAAATCCAGTTGTAATGTTGTAAATCAGTACAATGGACATAAATGGTCTTAATTTGATTGCAATTGAAGCAATGTGTGCCATGTAGGAGCTCATAGACAATAATGTGTGTTTTGATCCAATATGGCCGCCGTTGCCCCTAGCAGCGCACTTACTTCACTAATTTTGTTATAAGTAGTTACATTTTATCTAATAAATGCTCTATATCACCACAAAAGCATTACAGCATAAAATGTAAAAGAAAGTGTTTGTGGTGCCAACTTCACTGTGGACACTGCAAAAGGAAGCAGAAATAACAGGACACACACAAACCAGCAGGCAGGGAGTGGCGTCAACAGAAAGGGATGTGGGGTCAAATACAAAGAGGAAAGCAAGGAGAGGCACGGTAGTACATGGTCTGAAAAAGAGAAGAAGAAAATGCCAAAAGAATCCTGAAAGCAATCCAACAACGCCTAGAAGGGCAATGGGCAAAGTCCGAAAGCATACTCCAAAGAAATGTAAGGTGGAAAGACATATGGCACGTGGCTGTCTTCATTCTCAGATCTGTTTATGACCTCCTGCCCCCGAACCGCAAACCTGGTGAAATGGGGAAATCAGAAGAGTCTACATGTACACTCTGCCAAGGCAAAGAAACACTGGAACATATTCTGAGCTTATACAAAGCAGCAGTAATCCCAAAAAGGTACACACAGAAGCACTACCAAGAGCATCAATAGATCGCACATGAAACTAGCATTTCCAGACGAGGAACCACGCCAGTACAAGCCCCAGAAAACATTTTACACAGCAGGAGGCAGCAAATCCTGACCTGGAACAGCTGTGACGTCGGGAGCCTGGAAATCGAGTTTACTGGATG
>CM031603.1:61166245-61196245 GCA_018398815.1 Conus ventricosus
CAAAACATACTGGGGTAGGGTTATCCGTTTTCAAAACTAATTTACTAAACTTTTCAAATTTTAGTTTTTTGCTTAATCCTATGTTTTCCAAATCATTTTCGCGCAACAGTCATTTTCAATAACATCATTTTTGCGGAAAACAGTCCCCAAACTAAGACTTGGCTGAGGCACTGTGCGAACAACCCTAATTAGAGGGCTTGGGGTTTGTGGCAGGCGTACCATGTACCGCGGCCCTGGGCGGATCCTATGGCCTGTAATTAGCTGACGCCATAAGGTAGGGCTGGCGTCACCTGGCCGTGTGGCAAGGATTGCTTGTGATATTTTCATTTTAGACACGGAGCCATAGCCATAGTGTTCTGCGTTCACAAAATAGGGTCGCGCACACGCACTCAAACACACACACACACACACAAACACACACACACACACCACAACACAACACACACACTCTCTCACACACACACCACACCACTCACACACACACACACACACACACACACACACACACAAACACACACACACACACACACCACACACACACCACACACACACACACACACACACACACACCACACACACCCCACACACACACGCACACATACCAGTAGTGTCTGCGTTCCAAGTCAGCTGGCAAACGGTGGGGCCAAAAAAAAATACTGCCGAACCCCCTCTTCTTCCCTCCTTTTCACCCCACTTCCTCACGCCGGTTACAATGTATTGCATCATGCCGCGTGATGGCGCTGTCACAGCCCGGCCAATCAGCGAGGGCGCAGTGCTTACGGGCGCTCCCCGGGAAAGGAACACCAACATTCCCCACTGACTCCCGGATTGCAAGGACGCTTTTACTGCGCTGTGTACTGTGTTTGGGTGTGTTATTCAAAAAAATGGCTACCCGTTTCACTAAAAGAGCGGGCTCTCGCCATTGAACCCCACAAGTTTTACCATACTTGCATGTCAGAGTATTTTTTTGAAAAAAGAACGAGGTGAAGCATGTTCGTTCCCGCCAAAACCCGAAAAAGAAGTATTGCTTTCCTAGAAGGAACAGAAAAAAAAAAAAAGTGAACCGACTGCTTTGGAAATTGGACGACTATCTTAAAGTTGTTGGTTCAAGGAAATGAAAACGTTGAAGGCAATATTGTTGACCAAGATATAGCCAGTTTTAATATGTGTTTGACTATCGATGAGATGGTTCCCTTTTTTAAATAAATGGCGCTGCATTGTTGAAAGTTGGCCAAGCAAACAATCCATCATGGTTGATTGTTGGGCGTTGGCTTGAGACAGCCCAAGTCATGTTTAAAAAACAAAAACGCATCAAACATGGCGTTCATTTTTTAAGACGCAGGTAAACATGGCTGATTCGAAATGCTAGAAAACTTATTCAAATTTCTATGTTTTTTTTATAACTATCCTAAATTTCATAAGCTAGGAATTAGTATAATGAACTGTGTAGCAAACGCCAAACCCATTATTAGACTTATGCAACTGGATAACGATTTTCGAATGTTCTGGCAAACAAACTAGATAGGGCTAGGCAGGCCTTAGTACATCTACCAGTATGGAGAGGAGTAGTGTGTGGCCAGCACTATTTTCATATAAATGCTCCAAATATACAATGACGGATGTACTACTACTGGCGATTAGAGCCGCCATAAAAGCTTGGCTACAGCAATTACTGCTGAAAACTCTGCCAAAGCCAGTTGCAAGCCTGGTTGAGAAAAGAGGAGCACAGCAAACTAGGCCAAGTGATCATATTGATACTTGACCTGCAAAGCGCAGCAGCCTGCCGCCAATGACGTTAGCACGGAGCACCTGCAAACTAGGCCAAGTGATCATTATGATCACTTGACCTGCAAAGCGCGGCAGCACCTGCAAAGCTCAGCGGCAAACTAGGCCAAGTGATCATAGGTGATCACTTGGCCTAGTTGATTGAGGTTGCGAGCAAGACACAGCCTGTTTAGTCACAAAGCAAGAAGTGGTCCTAGAGTTTCACTTCTTGTTTGTTTGTTGGTTTTTGTGTGTTTTGTCCTACCCCACGAAATGCACACCCCCCCCCCCCCACCCCCGGACTGTCTATTGTGTGTTTTTTGTTGTTTTTGTTTGTGTTTATTGTTTGTTTGTTTTTTTGTGTTTTGTTCTCCCCCCCGCACGCACGTACCCCCCCCACCCCCACGCATGCACACTCAAGTCATCCTTAAGTCATCCCAAAGTCACGTCTAAGTTCTTACTTAAGTTGTCCTCAAGTCATCCTGAAGTCACCCTCAAGTCATCCGCAAGTTCTTACCCAAGTTATCCTCAAGTTATTCCAAGTTACTTCTAAGTTCTTATTCAATTTTGTCCTTAAGTCATCTCAAGTTCTTACCCAAGTTAACCAAAGATCATAACTAAGTCATCCTCTAAGCACAGCCAAGTTCTTTTTCAAGTTATCTTATAATTATTTAAAAAAAACAATCTATGTTTTGGGCTTAAAAAGCAGTGTCTAATATAGTACACACACCCCTCAAAAAACGCCCTCATCACTGAGAATATTTTTTCTCGGCGTTCTCTGCGCGAGAAACGGTCAGCATAGATCTTAATGAAATTCTTACATCCTAAGCAACCGCATTGATTACAATTCGGGTCTATGGAATGTCTTTTATAGACTCCATGTCTTTTTTTATTGACTTTATCATTTTATAATACGCCATGATCTGTTTTTATTAAAAAAAATTTAAAATATTATTGCATTATAAATGGATCAAAATGATGCTTTGTTATTGGCGGTTTTGGCGTGCTGTTGTCTTTTTCTGTATTTAGTGGTTCAGATTTTTTTGATGCTTTTGTTTTTGTTGCCATTGGTTATATATTTTATAACCGTAATAACTGCCCCCAACAGCAGCAATGGCGCCAAAAAAGGCAAAAAGTTTTAAGTTCAATATTCCCTGAAGACTTTGGCGGCCTTGAATCGCATGGAGTTTTTATAGCCGGCAATTGGGTCAACTTGTTCTGGCGTTGGCGGTGTTAATGTTTTTCATGATGAGTTATATTCTGTAACATTAATTTTTTTTGTCTGTTCCACTCTGCTAATTTTTTTCCTGCTTTAACACGCCCAGGAGCTTTTCACTGGCCCCCACCTGGTTCAGTGTTTTCTGATTCTGCTGATTTTCTGGCTTGGTTACTTTCTCCACCTGATTCAATGTTTCCTGGTTTGATGATTTTCCAGCTCGTTTATTTTGAAGGGAAACAAAATCTATATGATTAAAAGTTATTAATCCCAAGATTAATGGCGATAACAATGTTCCAAATCTGTAGTATAGATCACACCCTAGAGACTCTAATGACTTTGTTAAAACTGGATCTTGCGTTAAATCATACGTAAGATCTTGTTCAGAATCAATGGGAGCAAATCTACTGACTAGTTTAGTGTACAAACTAAGAACCGTTTTTCCCCCCACTTTTCACCATTCTAGACCCCAGCTGCGCTTCATACCTGTTATGATACTTTAAAATGTCTTGCGGCGACATCTGTTGAATCTGTTCAATGCTGAATTCAGTTCCGAGGAACTGTTTTGTTTTTCCACACGCTGCCAAAGAATACAACCTCTCCTTTTGGGGCATAACAGCTTGGCCATCAACTTGGTCATTCATAAGTTCAGGAAGGTTTAGGCCGCCTTGTAGCTGTAGTAATCATCACTGTTCATGTTTTTTATTAATTATAATTATTTTATTTTTTAAAAAAAGAGCACCGAAAAAACTGTTTCCAACCTTTTATACCATTCTGCTGTTATTGGAGGTCTAAGTGTAGGATACTCAATGCTTGGTAAAGCTTTTTAAGAATTAAACCAGCAGATCTTGGCAAACTTTGACTTTGAGGATTCAGCAAAGCTAATTGCTATCTTGCAGCTTCGTTTGCTACGAAAGATTTCTAGTTAAGCAAGGAATAATTCCGGACAATATAAATATGTAAGAAAAATACATTTATAAAAAATGGCTTCACTCGTAATGATGATAGGCGGCGCTTTTGGTGAATTTCGCTTGCTTTTAGCGGAAATAATTTCGCATTTAGTAAACTGGGGGATGACCCGGGGAGAGAAAAAGACATAACAAAGCTAGGAAACAACTAGCAGCTGCACAAGGCGCCTATGAAAAGAAAAGACTTGAGCAGTTAGATTTTATAATAACCCACGAAAAACAGGGCCCTGCAGCTACACATTTAAAGATGTTGACCAGCATAAAAAATTATCTTGTAACAGCAAACCATCGAACATCCCCCCCAAATTCAGTGACTTTTTATCACCATCAGAAAAACAAAAGATGCAAGGGAAAACGCGTTTATTGCCTTTGGTATGACCGTTGTGTATTTTGTTGCGCATAATATGGCTGAGTAAAAATGAACAAAATCTATTATTCGCCCAAGGATATTGAAGGGATGCGGGAATTAAAAAGCTCAACAGCTGATCAGTGAACAAACAGCAAAGAATGGTTATCTAAACAAGCGATTTGGGAATTTTTTTTACCAGCGCCAGCCGAATATACCACACTTTGTCAATACAACCAACGACACCCATCAATGATTTCTATATTTACCCTAGATAGGATTTTGACGAAAAAGTTAAGAGCACTCCAGTCTGACATAGCTTCAAATACAAAGATGCGGAACCATAACACAAAGAGTGCTTCGCTGTTGCTGGCTAACAACTGAATATCAACGGGCCTTTAACTATCTCGCATGATCAAAGTCGATGAGAAAAGAAATTTAAAGGGCAATTGAACAATTATTGTTGAAACATAGAGTTACCATAAAGAGGCATCCGGGAGTTCAACGATCACGCTTTTAGTCGAAACTTTAACAACAGTTAGCCGAAAGACTTTTCTCCTACCAGTACACAGAGAGCTGATTGACAATTCTCGCAACACAGAATGGGTAGAAGATTGCCCTCTGTTTTGCGCCAATGAATAATGAAGAATTAAAGGGTTAAACCATTTCAGCAATCAAAAGAAAAACAATAAATGTGTTGAAAAACTCAAACACCCAGCAAACTATTACCGTTTAGTTAAAAGTAAGGTACCTTATTTACCGGGGAAGCAAGAAGGGACATCGCATAAGGGCAACCGATCCAGTTTGGAGTGTGAACCGTTGAAAAAAAGAATTGTAAAGATGAATCCGCCCTGTTTATTTACGAGAACTGACAAACAAAACAACCCCTCCCCAAAGTCTTTGTGAGGAAGAACGCAGATAATCCGCCAGCACGTTTCCACTTTAATTAATTACTGTAAACATATTTTGGTTTTAAATGGAAGGCCAGAAAGCAAGAAACGAAACAAAATGGTAAAGGGAATAGACCTTGAAATTTATACGGAATCTTTCATGCTGTTTAAAGTATAAGGAAACATTTTCGGGGATTATCAATGCATGCTAAATCACCAGACACCTACAACTCAAACCCCCAATTGGGAAAAGATATCTTTAAATAAAAAAAAAATTTGAAAGCGTCAAGCAACATGAGAAAAGAATTTTTAAAAGAATGGAGAAGCTTGATTGACTTATAACAAAGTTGATGAAAAATATAAACCCCCCTGTTTATGCGGTCCTCCAGTGCCCGATTGCATATGAAAAACTCTGATTAACAAATACTCGTTTGTGTTTGTTCTATCTAACGACTCTTTGTTACAACTGTTGTGTTGATCTCATGTAGATTAGATCGCAGTTTTACGTTGTCATGATGAAAAGTCTTATTGCCAAACAATGCTTCTTTGTAGTTGTCATGTGATATGTTTGACTGCACAACGCTGCGAGATATTTCCCTTTGCTTTCTTAATGATTTTCTCCGGGCTCGAAAACTGTACATTTTTTACCTTAAACCAACAAACTCCTTGATCACCTTTCCAGATAATTCATCCTTCATCTTTCCTAAAACCTTCTTATTAGTAATTGAATGCAAAGGCAAATCTTTAGGATAATCAGATGTATCATACCATCCTGCATGCCCTTAGCTACTTCTAATTCCATGTCTTTATAGATGTCTTCAGTAGGGTATCTATAACAAAACTGTCTGTATCTGTGTAAAGTACTCTGGACTCAGGATACGAGGGCTTAAAGTAGTCATAAAGAAACTCTAACATCAAAAGCTTTGATAATTCTAAAACAGTAAACCCAATAAATACAGGTTTGTCTAATTTGACTTTCTTTTTTTTCATCATTATGCCAAAAAGCT
This sequence comes from Conus ventricosus, assembly GCA_018398815.1. Classification (NCBI taxonomy): domain Eukaryota; kingdom Metazoa; phylum Mollusca; class Gastropoda; order Neogastropoda; family Conidae; genus Conus; species Conus ventricosus. The sequence goes on from CM031603.1 coordinate 61,172,437, forward strand.
GATCATGAAATCTTCTAAAATCCTGATAATTAGGTTTTGAAGTCAGCTTAATTGCTCGTTCTCTTTGGTGACTAATCTGACATCTTTTACGCTTGTGCGGATTCTCCATAGTCTTTCCAAAACAGCTGTTGTTCATCAGCTTGAAAAAGTCTTTTTCTGAAGCATCTGCGGATTTAGTTCTGAGATCATGTTCTTCATGATGTATGGTTTCATGAACTGTTCTTGATCAAAAGCAATTATGCGATGAACTGCTGTCAACTTCAACCCATGTCTTAAATAAAATTGCAAAAGTCTGTAATGACAGACATAATTTTTTTTGCCTCGAAGATTAGGCACAAGTTTAGGTGGTTCTCTTGGATCCATCTTTAGACTTTCTGCTGCTAATGGATAGTCATTATGCAGGTCATGGAGTTCCTGAGGATATTCTAAGTCAACTTCTAGAATGAAACCACGCTGTTGATCAGGCGTTAAACTGTCCAACCACTTTAATGCCTTTTGAATATTATTCGGATCGCCGCCTGTGTACATTTTAAAGTTACGTAATGGAAGTGATTGCGCCATTGCCATCCATACAGATTGTTTGCATCTAATACATGAAGTTAGTCTAGACTTTTTCTTGGGTCATGTCGTCCAAGTATTTGTTGTTTGCTTTACTAGTAATGATGCGATGCCATTTTTTAAAAATTTTTTTTTTTTTTCCTAATTCCTCGCGCCATCCGTTTTCAATCATCTGAATCTTGTGGTAAATTGACATTAATCATTCTGTACTACTAGTAAACTTTAGAATGGCATCCCAGGCTCATCAAGGGCGCTGAAATGTAAGGCGCAGGGATCCAGGCTATAATGTTCATGCAGGTCTTTCTGTAATTTTCAAAAAATATCCGCCAAACAAAACATGTTATCAGCTCAAGTAGGGTCATGATAGTCTCCCATTTGTTTTTTCACTTAGCTTTGCCACGCTTCTTGAGCATGCTGGTTCAGAATCACTGATGTACTTTCCTCTTAGACTTGAAAAGAACGCGCCTTTAGCTGGAAGTGTATCTTCTTCATCCTTTTCCCAACTGTTCATGTACTCGTAAGGGTAACGCCCTTTTAACAAGAGTATTGAGTCAAATATTTCTTCTGTTATACGGGCAGGACTTCTTTAAGGACATAGCCAGTGACTCTAATGAACCCATCATGTGTTGCTTAGAGTCATAAAAAGACATGTTATTTAGATTAAAGCACATGTTCTTTTCCGATGACTGCGCAATGCATGGACACCCTGAAGGCGTCGTTTACTGTCGCATTATAAGGTGAGGTCGTAACCTCGAAGTTATGAAAAGAAGATGGGCTAGCGTTCCATGTCTTGGTTCAAACTTTAGTTGATGATTGCATTTTTTTGAATACTGTTTGCGTGCTCCTCTGAACTTTCCGCTAATTGTGATAATGTCGCTTACTTTTGGATTGGCTTTCCTCACTGAGTTCTATAACCACTAATCCATCAGTGAGTGGCTGAGGCATACTGGTTGTTGGTCTTCAGGCGTCATTATGATTTCAGGATAAATTTAGATTTGTAGAAACAGCATTACGCACTTTCTGCATGCGTTATATAGAAGTTATTCTGCGGCATCTGGGGAATCTTTTAATTCTGGTTTCTGTTTGGGCGCCATCGACCTTACAACATTGAAGGCAAATGAACAGATATGATGATTACCATTAAGATCGGTTTTTCGATGTTTTTGTGGCGCTGGCCCCTTAATAAGAAAAATGAGTGAGTTCGAAAGTCTGCGTTTACTAAAACATATGGAGAATTTTGCTTACGTTTCCAGTTCTTTAAAACTTAACTTTAGATCCAGGGGGGGCGTCGTAGTAATTTTGTTCTGTATTACAGTCAACTGGGCCGATACAGTGTTTCTTATGTTCGTCGCGGCTTGATCAGATGGATTTCTTGTTAAAAACTTTTTCACAGCAATTTTGTGTGCCTGATCTTTTGAAGTTTGGCTGCACTTAGTCTACTCTTTGTCGTATAATGTGTAATGCGGTAGCCCTGTTGCGAAGACTTAGGAGTTAGTCAACATGATTTTTGTCTGGTTCGCCTAGTGTTGGACTGTTCTTGGACACCTTTAATTGGCACCAATTTGTTTCCTCATCCCATGTGTAATATTTAAACAGTTATGGTTTGTTTTGTTCGTCAAACTATCAATGTGGATCTACACTTACAGGAAGGATTTTCCATGTAGTTAAGATTCTTTGGTGTATTGCCGATAGTTAGTCACTCTCTCTGCGTGTTCGCGGACATGAGCAGCTTGCAAGAACACACCACTTGAAAAACATTTGTGTCTGAATTCTTTATGTTTAATAACTGCTCTCTTGAAACCAACTCTCGAAGGTAGCGGAATGTATGCCTTGACTACAATCGGTGCATAATTAGCTGTTTTAATCTGATTCTTAATGACTTCGCCTCTGACCAACCAGAGCCTCTCATTTTAGCTTCTTCAGCGGCTGCGTCAAACTGTGTGTAAGCAGTTCGCTCGGCCCAACCGGGTGTTAAGTCATTTGAGTAAGGAATAGTCTGCGTTTAGGTCAGAGACCCAGACTTCTAGATTTTCTTCCATTTTTTGTTATATAGTCGATTAAAACAGCTAAAATTACTTTAACTGGCGGGGTTCTATTGTTAGTTTACTTGGAACTTGAGAAATTGCTGTTACAACGCTTTGCCCGCACGTTTTCTGGATTATTAACTTCTATTTCATATCATTCAGTGCTCTTGACAAACGCTCTTTATCGAGCATTCCTTCATAACATTTCATATGGGCCTTCTATATCCTAGCCTTGCTGTCTTTCTTTTCTAAGCCAACATATTTATTTAAAATTAAAAAAATTACAAATGGCTTAAATCAGAATCAAGATTCAACGGTCTTTTGTGCTTGGACTCATTAAACTAAAGTATTAAACACCCTTCGTTGTTGTTACTTGTGAGCTGTTTAGATACAGAGTTTTAATTTCTCGTTTACTTTTTTTAAGCTTTCCTTTTTTATCTGCTCGGGGTTCTGGCTGTTGAGAAAGAACTTGTCCTGCCTTTCTTTGAAGATCAAACTTTTTGTCTTTTGTAGTCATCAAAATCGGCCTGGTAAATCGATTAATTCTTCATTCCGTGATGTTTGAGTCAACAAGCGCTTTTTTATTGTCAGTTTAAACGAACGAAGTTTAGCCGTTATTAGTTGAACCATAGCTGTGTGCTTTTGGAGTCAGTTTTGTTTTTAATTTTTTGCCAGCAGGCACTTAGGCTAATGAACATAGGCCAAGAGCTAAAGAACAAAACCCGCCCTAGTGGTAAAGCCGCGGGTGCGCCTATGCCCCGTTGCTAGAGACAAACACACTCGCTTCTGCTGAAGTGCGCTTATAGTCGATGTTCCTGTACTTAAACTTATGTAACCAGCATTAAAGGCAGCACGAACTACCTACTCCGTTTGGTCTTTGCTGTATTTTGAAAAGGGTCCTGCTCTAGCCGTTTTTTGTTGCATTTGTGTAATTTCTGGTTAATATGAAGTTTTTATGCTAGGGTTTGATCTCTATTCTTCTCTTGGCGGCGCTGTAGGCACATTTGATACCTGAACAGACATGCTTTTTGTAAAATATAAAATAATTTAGTATTGTATATCTTTTAATCTGTTATCTTCAATATTCAGCTGACGCATCATATATTTAAAAACAAATGTGCTTTAAGTGGTTTTTATCGGCTCTTTTTCTTTATCAATTCGAATGTTTATTAGTCTCTAACAGTTCTCCGCTTCCATGAACTGATTATCCTCTGGCGACCTTAAGGGCAATCCATAAACCGTATATTTGTTGTTTAATATTCATCAAATAAATGCATAACACTGTGATGAAGATGCAGATCTTTAGACACTAGGTCTACTGTTGGATTTCTACACCTCCCACCCCCAAACAATTTTCTATTTCGTTCAAAATGCTGTTAAGGTCTAAGCTGCTAGCGTAGATTTGGTTAAGGCTACCCTCAATTGTACATTGCACTTCGTTATTTTGGATAACAAAATTTTCAGTTTGTCTTTCGAATGGTCCTTCATCTTCACAAAAGCAATAAAATACTTTTAAGCGATCTTGCTGAGCGCTAAAACTATATTTCCTTTAGTGCGTCTGCCTAGCTTCTTGATATGTGTTATGATGAATCTTTCTTTCGGATTATTGCTAATTTTTGACTGATTTGTTGGCTCAATCTGCCTTTGCTAAATTAAGGTTGCTAAACAACGTCAAACTCTAACGGAGATGTCTGAAATTGCTTGTACTTTGGTCCGGTGTCTGGTATATTTAATAACATATTTGTAGTCATTAAAAGTTAGTTCATATGACAATTCTGTCTTTAATGCTTCTTGAATGTATGTGCATGCGATTTTTACAGCTCAAAATCTAGGGGGTATATCAAAGCGATTTACCTACGCATTACTTACTGCTTCATGCTTTTTGCCGGATTTAGCATCTTCGGCCGCCTATTCTATGGTTTAGCGCTTCTTTTTTTCAATTCCTTGAACGCAAGATCGGGCCCTTTTCATCTCGGTTAGCCATAGATCAGAATGGTTAAAAGGATGTCTGCATTGTGTAAGAAAATATTCTTGACCCTCAAGTTTTTTTGAAATTTTCTTAACGATTGCCCCGCCCAGATTCTGTACAATGTCCTGTTGGGCGTCTGTTGTTGAAGCGAGTTCTATTTTGAAAGTAAGACGCGCTGAGCGGCACAATCAATTCATCCGCTACTAGGTCTGAAATTTGACAGTAAGGAATTTGATCTGCATCAATAGTAGATGGATTATTGGAACAGTTAATATTCCGCTTATTTCCCTTCACGACTACGGCCTCTTTTGTCTTCTATGCGGTCAAGAATCGAGCCATATGCTTTGTGGACATTTTTTTATTAAAGCAAAATAAAAAAGTAATTATTAAAGAAACATGGCAGGGGGGGCCCATTGAAGATGAAGATTATGATGATTTTGATCCTGGAGACGACGATGAGTGAATTGACTCCTTTGGTAAACATCGCTCGGGGCTTCTTTGCGGACGTGGAATTAACAGAAAAGTAAGGTCAGATCCATTATACATAGTTTAGGCCAAGAACCTCCCGAATTTATAGACCTAATGATTTTGAAGTAAATGATGACCATTTGTTTGTGAGGAGCGACCAAGGACATCTTGTTCAGATTACATCTAAACCAGGAATCATCAAAGTTTTTTAAATAAATGAGTTACACAATTAGACAAAGGCTCGGTTGTAAGCGACAAAATCGCCTTTGGTCTTGTTAGACCGAAATTAGATAGGGATGCAGTTTCTAAACTTCAAAACACTCACTGCAGAACTCCCAACTTGATAACCTAAATGCAATACATGGAACTTAAAGAATTTAAATCCAAATCGGCAGTACGAATTATAAATGCAATAGAGGCAGAAACCAGTTTTCAGAAGATACCAGCCATTAAAGACTATACACGACTACCGCTACCCTTTCCGAGAAATAGCGGCCATTGATCATGGTTAACGTAGCATCAGAGGCGAATTAAACAAAACAATTTTAGCAAACTGGAGTGATCTAGATGAGCATTTAAAAAGACAAAAAGAAAACTCGTTGAGGCTGATGACGCCAACTTAGGGCTTCTGATATTAAAGAAAGAATTAAACCCAAAAGACTACAGTCTTGAACAAGAAAGTCAGCAAAGACTAGAAGTGTTGTCTACTAAACGAGAACACAAATTTCGAACTCAAAGAGGTGCGAAATTAGAGGAAACTATCCAAAGAATTTTTTTATGAAGACACAACACTAGCAGGACGAATTCCGAAACACTGTTTAAAGAGGCAAGAGTCACATTAGGTAAGCGGTTTTACAGCTCTTAGGATTTGTATAAGCACACTGGTGTTGGCTATTTACAGGCGGCGGTGGTCAAAGTTCTTTACCTCCGCCGCCATCGCCCTCCATCGCCTCTGTATAAATCATGGGTAAAAAAACAGCTTGATCATCTTGCGGGGCTTATTAAAAAAATTAGCTGGTAATGCCGTTAACGCTGTACCAGGAATATTTGGGAGTATTGTCAGCTGGCTTTTGTCTACTGCAAGCATATGTAGTTGCTTATGCCGAGCACTTAATGGCATTAGTTCTTGTAATTGTGGGTTACTATTTTGTAGATAAAGGATCCAAGTAATCCTTATGCCAGTTAGCCAAAGAAAAAGCGCTGTCTTTTCATATTTCATGGTCATAGCGAACAGAGTCCGAGAGCTTTGCTGAGTATTATTTCATGACTTTTGGGGTTTGGACTTCGGGGATTGGATGACTTAATTTGGGGTGTTCTTTATTGTGTGTAAATATTATGGCTCAGAATTTATGTCGTTTTTCCCAACACTTCTGTTCATTGCCGGCTATAAGTATTTCATTATTTTAGTTTATATTGTACCCTATCTGGAGTCTGAGAGTCAGAAGGCTGCATGTATAAACTGTGCCAACAGCAAAGTTACTTTGTTCTTGCAATTGTTAAACATTTTGGTACCTTTTTATACTGAAGGTAAATCACTGTAGAATTAATGGCGTCCTTAAATTTGCTTGTTTTGTTTTTGTGCGTCAAGCCTGTAGAAGGATCGCTTTAGTCGATATCGCCTGTGCTTGGTCCCTAGCTAAACACAAACGTAAGTTCGAATAGAGGCGTTTATTCGTTCTATTACTGCTTTAGTTTAGGCCTTAGAAGCCGTCTAAGATAAATGTTGGTCATGCTGTTTTATGCTCTTGCTGTAGGGACCAGGCTGAACAGTTTTGCTGTAAAGAAAGTTTTGAAAGGAGGATGCCAGTCATAGTTATACTTTCTTGTGCGTGCCACGAAAAATAATTTCGCCTAGGCCATGTTTAAGTATCGACTTTGTCTAAAGTCTTCGTGATGTTAATATTGAATTCGTTACGATTCTTTCAAAAGTCCTTCATGTCTATTCTGGTGCTGAATGGTTAAACGGTTGGTCATTTGGTAATGGCGCTTGCAGTTCAGTCAAAATACGTCTATAGGTGTAATAAAAATGGAATCTGTACACTGACCTCACAAAAGGATCATTTGGTGATTTAATTGATCGGCATACGCCACTCCACACCCAGTTGATGCGCAAACACAGAAAAGTTTATCTGGTTTGATAAAACTGGCATCGGGATGATCTAAAACACGCTTTCTTGATGCGGTCGTTTTCAATTAGGGGGGTTTTGATAGCTCTTCAATGGTGTACTCACACTTTTAGAAAAGTGGACAGGTCTGGGTCACAGCAATTGTCATGAGTATCCAGTTTGTACTATATTTTTAGATTGTTGTGCGGCCCCAACAGAATATTTGCGCAGTATATTTGAAGCACTTCATTTTTAATTTGTTTTAAAAATGTTTGTAACAATAACAACCAGACCGGCCTTCGTTTTTAGAACATGTATTAATAAACAATTGCGGAAGCAGCAGAACGTCAGCGCTCCATGAAATATTCTTCAAAGTCGTATGGTTTAATATAGCGAAGCCAGGAGAATAATAGGTTAAAAGTTGACAAAACAGGGGCCCCAACCGCCAAGGTAGCCTGTTAACAATTCCTGATGGTTCTTACGGGTTTTGGCACTAAAAGAAGCAATGAGTAACTTCGACAGTACTCTCAAATACAATGCAAATCTAAAAACATGTTAACATTCAAGCCTGAGAAGAGGAGGTTACTATTTTTGATAAAGAGCTAGCTAAAATGTTTGGCTTTGCAGCTGAAATTATAGATTTTAGAGTTACTCCAACCAAAACTACTTATGAGGGAGATAATCCGATCGATCTTGCATTACATCATTCCTCTATGTTGCATTTGGACGAGCTGAGCACTGATGAATAACTTTTATGATGGAAGGCCCTCAACTGTTTTAGAGCTCTTCCATCAGGAAAAGCTGCATATTGCGATTATGGAAAATTATACAATTCCCTATTTACAGTTTATAAGATTAGTTTGTGGGGAGGGTTGGATCATTTAATATAAAAATTGCAGACAAAGCAGGGAGAAAGTTTTGTAAAAAATGTGATAACATGACATTGTTTGGGAAATAAAATAATTAGTTGTACCTAAAACATGTCGGGGGAACAGAAGACCAGGAGTTACATTAGCGCTGTGAGGTGTATAACTTTAGAATTAAAAGACTTGCAGAAGTTGCAAGACTTTGAACAGAACGGTGTGATAGCGCTTTGTATGGTTTTGAGTACATTAAAGATGGTGATTATAAACGCAAAGAGAGGTTGGCGACAACAAAAAGTTTCCTAAACTAGAACAAACTGCGCAATCTAGAGGCAAAAATATTGTGGCAGTATTAATATAAAATAGTTCGAAAACTGACCTCAAATGGCACTTAGAACCAGTTAGAATGGAAATAAAATTTGAATTCATAAGCCCATTTACATATTTTAGCCCGTTCCAAAAAGTTTAAGAATAAGCTTTCAACTTGGCCCTTTACATGTAAGTCTTATGCCGGACGACAATAGTCGGAAAGAAAATTGAAATAACGCCGTATGGGAAATAAACAGTACGTCCTCCTTCAGAATAGAAACGGTTTAAAGATAAGGCTTCTACAAAATACAGTTCTTTCAAGCAGAAAATTAGGAGACACGTTCACAATGTTTATTATTTGAAATTTCTGTCTTTAAAGATGTGGAGAGGGATGGGGTTGTGGCGTTAGTGACGACCTTATAAAAGGAATTAATATTTAGCTTTTTGTGCAAATGGAGCGGGGGGCGGGCGGGGGTGGGTGGGTCTTGGGGGGGGTGGGGTGATGAGGGGGGGCAAAACTTAGACGTTAAACGTCTTAACGTTCCATCGTCGTTCTTCACTATGGCGAGGATATTAAGGTACATAACACAAACAAGCAACAAAATCATGTGGACTTAAATAGAAACAATTTTACAGAAACTGAAATTGGATTAATCTTTACCAAAAACAATTAGGTCTTGTAGGGTTTATTATAACTGAACAAGTTTTGACAGAGGCATGATAAATAATAATAAACTGGATTAGATTAAAAATTCTCGTTATATTAAAAAACTATGGATCAGTTAACTTTATGACAAACCCTCATGTTCTATTATTTGAGGGGCGGACAAAACTGGTTGTGCCCCCCCATCCCCCAACAATATTTATACTCAAACTGTTACAAACAGTTTATCGTTATATTTTAATCACTATTGTGATTTTCTGTCCAACACTTAAATGGAACAAAGGCATATCTGGTTAGAAGTTTATTTGGTACAGATGTGGATTGAATTATTTTTAGTTGATTAGCAATAACTGAGTGAGTGTTTAGAAACAGTTTTATAGTTTGTTTGAGGAACGTCAAACACTATTTTTTATTTGATGACTGTTCTGACAGAAAAGAGACATAGTTAAAAAAAGAAACACTTTGTCGAAACTAGCGTTCAGTGGAAGGCACATGCTGAGAATAAGTGTGTGGATTGTATGTCAAAATTAAACTCAGTTTTTTAAAAGACTTTAGAGAGCAGTTAAGACTGTAGTTTTATGTCACATGAAAGACAAAGATGCAAATTTGATGATGTTTGCGTGAAAATGATGTTATTGAATAGGACCAGGAAAAACACTGGATAAAACAAAAAACTAAAATCTGAAAAGTTTTAGTAAATTAGTTTTGAAAACGGATTACCCTTACACAGTATGTTTGTTTGTAGATTATCGGTTATTTTGTGCAGTTACTGGATGTACAATATAACTTAACTTGGCGGGAACAGGAAAACCTTTATTCTGGGCCACGTTTCGCCCGAAACTGGGTTGAGGCCGAAAGTGCCCAGATGAGTTTTCCTGTTCTCTGGAGAGAGAGAGAGAGAGAAGGGAGAGAAGAGTGAGAGATGAAGAGAGAGAGAGAAAGGGGGTGAGAGAGAGGAGACAAGTGGTACGCTAAGACATGCATGTCCGTGAACGTATGAGAAAGTGAATGTGAGATAAACAGACAGTAGATTGATAGCTTGTAGAGTAGTTAATTCGTTTAGAAAAGAATTCACACCACACCACACACACTCACACACACACACACACAAAACACACACACAACACACACACACACACACACACGAGCCAAAATTCCAAGAGATACTTGTACTGCTCCATACACAACTGAGACAATTCTCAAAACCCAGGTCCATTTTTTCCCACATCGCCATATCCAGCACTACAACATAAATTACTAAGGTTATATAGTCTTCGGCTTTTGAATTCACTCACAGCGCTTGGGCCTGTGGCTACCTAACTTCTGATCACGAAACTGTGGACGACAGAAGGCTGTTTTTAGAGGAGGACAGCACGTGACAAAACGAAAAGAAAATGCACTTCGCAGATTGCGTGTGAGATGTGTGAGAAATGTGTGAGTTATAGTTCTTGGTTGACCGCCGAATTCCTCATCACACTCATACCCCCAATTGATTGAGCCCAAACAGATTGTTTTCTGAATTACACAGAGGCCCTATTCTCGCCTTGGCTGCCGATCCGATACGTATTGTTTTTTTTCATGGTTGTTGGGGTTTTGGTTTGGTTGGGAGTTAGGGTGGAGGAAGATGGGCGTCGGGGGGTGGTTAGGGGTAGTGTGGTGGGTTGGTGGTGAGGGTGTGGGAGTTAGGGGGTTTGGTGGTAGGGTGGTGGTGGAGGTGATGGGTTGATGGGTATACCGGGTGATGGGTATGATTATGATTGATTGGGTTTTTTGTTGTTGGATGTGTGTTTTTATTGGTGTGTGTCTTGTGTGGTGTGTGTGTGTGTTGTGTGTTGTGTGTGTGTGTTTGTGTTGTGTCTGTGTGTCTGTGTGCGTGTATACACAACACACACACACACACACACAACAAACCACACACACACACTACACCACCTACAACGCAACGCATACGCATCACAAACACACACACACACACACACCACACACCCCACACACACAACACCACCACACACAACAACCACACCACACAACCGCCAGACCTTTTCTGGTTTCGCACTGGCAACGGGGTCGTGCTGTACAGTTAACACGCTTGTGGTTTTTTGCATATCTCATTTTCATAGTTCCCGTCGGTTTTTTTGGAAAAACTTACACACTTTCAAACAGGCCAAAGGCATTCAGTGATCTGTGTTGCCCCTCCACTATTAAGGGCTTTGTAATTTCATCTTTTTCTCTAACCACACCCCCCACCCAGACAAACAAGGGGGAAGGAAAGGAAGGGAAAAGGTAAAGAAAAACCTCGTTTGAGAAGTATATTATCCGCTTCTCGACTTCTCTATAAAGAATCCCTTGTATGATCACCACGCACTAGTCCATTGTCCTCTCTGGGGTCTGACTGGATCCAGATCTGGATCAGGATTGTTGGTGGTTTTTTTGCGTTGCATTTACTCAACCACTTTCATGGGTTTTATGTAAAGTAGCTTCTTATCATTTTTCAGTTTTGTCTCACCAACTCAGAACAAATTTATATCCATGTTAGTACTCACTGCAGCGTTTGCTCTTCTTTGTGTGGTGAGTTATTATAGTATTATTTGTCCCCCTGCGTGTAGTGTTAACGTGAAGTTTATGCCGTTTCAGAGGATAGAGAGATGTAAAGAAGTTCCTTATGTTTATGGCTGAAGGGGGGAAGAAAAGAAAAGGAGAGGGAAGTGGGGGAAGAAAGAAAAGAAGAGAAAAAAGAAGAGAAGGAGAAAGAAATGGGGGAGAAAAGAAAAGAAATAGAAGAGAAGAAGAAAGGAGAAAGAGAAAATGAAAAAGAAGAGGGAAATAGATAAGAAGCGGGGAGAAGGAGAAGAGAAATATGAAAATAGTAAGAGAAAGGGAGGAAAGAAAGGAGAAAGAAAGAAAGAAAGAAAGAGCAAGAGAGAGAAGACAATAAAAGAAGGGGGAGAAGAAAGAGAGAAAGAGAGAGAGGAAGAGAGAGAATGAAAAAGAATTAGAAAGTGAGGGTGAATAGAATAGGAGTGTGAAAGAAATGATAAGGAGAAGAGAGGAGAAAATTGAATGAGAAAGAAAGAATATTAGATAAGAAATAGGGAGAAAGAAGTTAGTGAAGAGAGAAAGGTGAAATAGGAAATTGTAGGGAGAAAGAAAAGTAAGAAAGAGTAATGAAAGAAAGAAATTAGAAGAGGGAGAATGGGAGGAGAAAGTGGTAAGGATGGAGAAGTTGTAGGGAGGAATGGAGAATGAGAAAGGAAAGAAATAGGTTAGAAAGATAGGAAAGAAAGGTGATTTAAGAAAAGAGAAGAAAGAGAAAAAAAGAGAAAGATAGAAGAGAAAGAAAAGAGAAAAAGATATAAGATTAGAAAGAAGAGTTAGAGATAGAATGAAGGAGAAGAGAAGGGAGAAAGATCAAGAAGATAGAAAAGAGTGAAAGATATAAGATAGTGAAAAGAAGATTCAGACGATGAACGTAGATAAATGTAATGAAAAGTGGAGAAATAAGATTAGAGAGATGATGATAGGATATATGGAACGAAGGGTGGAAGAGGGTTATCTTGGAAGAATGAAATAGAAAAGGAAAATAGAGAGGGAAGGGGGAGAAGAATATAATACGAAGGAGAAGGTGAAAGAAAAGAAAGTGAAATATTAGTTTAGTAGAGGAGTGGGGATTGGAATTTCCCTTTTGTCATCAAGACGTCAATGTTTTATTGATTTTATGGAAGACCAAGTGGGTTTTAATGAATGTTATGAATTGAGATAACCTGGATTCAGAGACAGGATTCCTGTTAAGTTCTCTTTGTTTTCTTTTCATCTTTAAAGTCCGCGATTTTTTTTCAGTTTTTTCAGTTTTTCTGTTTCACTCTGTTGCATTTTTTCTTTGCATTCAGTTTTGTGGTGTCTATCGATTGTTGTTCTCGGGATATACGATTCACTGATTTCTGTAATATTTTTTAAAGGATTTGGCAGACAGAGAATTGACAGGGCCGTTTATCATTTACTGATGTTAGAGAACAATTTTATTTACTTGGAGGTCTCTTATGATTATTCCTTTATTGGGAAATGTTACGCTTTGTTAATTCCGTACATTTGTTCTCAGGTTATATTGCAGGAAAGTGTTTGAGTTGTAAACTTCTTACTATTCATCATTTGCTGTTATGACACATAGAACTAATATTCATAAATGAACGTGCAGAGATTTCAAATTTCGGTATTTTGATGTGCCCTCAACTCACATTTCAGAGCAAACAAATGACTTTCCATAGATATCCTTCTTGCAAGGCTGAAAGTAGCGACTGATATGTTCCAATGGAATATTTACTACTCAATATTGGTCGAGAAGTATAGTGAAATGTTGTTGGAAATTGTCAACTTCCCAAACCTCATTCGTCTTCAGTTGTGTTTCTAGAATAACGTGCGACACTGTTCTGATCTTCATCTTGTCGTCTTTGCTTCATTCGCAAGCATTTAGGACTTCCATCCAACACTAAAAACCATCAATTCAAAATTATCACAGTCCAATGCTTTGGTCACAAATATCCAAATAAATATGACATTTACTAAAGGCAGACCTCGTTGAGCATATGTCATTATAGAGACACCAGAATGACAACTAGAATCGCCATCGCAGCTGTTTGCGTCCAGTCTTGCCGTAGAGATCCAAATTCATACTGCTTAGTTGGTCAAAACCCAGCCATTGTTCACAACGAAGACTAACCCAGATTATAAACAAAAATTCTGCTTTAAGTTTGTCATATACTTTTCAGCTTTTGCAGAAAGATAACCGAGTACACGTGCAAGTTCATCTAGTCGGAACCCCGGACACACGCGTTTTACGAATGTTGACAATCATTCGTCATGATCAAAACACCAATGTGCGAGGTACGTCCGCAATCGCGCAAAACGGAAACGGAAAGTACGCCAGTGTTTGCGAGGAATGATAGGATGTCCACAGATGGATATTTTGTAGTAGATGTTATTGTGAGGCACATTCTCTGCAAAACCTACCGTCCTGATGTCCCTTGATGCTCTACCTTTTGATAGATAGGCGGCTGCTGTGAATGCGAATGGTGCAAGATCATATGTGGTTATCAATCTCTCTCTCTCTCTTCTCTCTCTCTCTCTCTCTCTCTCTCTCTCTCTTCTCTTCTCTCTCTCTCCACTCACACACAAACACACACACACACACACACAACACACTTTTAGATTATATTATATTTATATATGAGTGAGAGAGAGTGGTGGAGAGAGAGAGTGGAAGAGTAGAAGAGAGAGGAGACGAGGAGAGGAGAGAGAGAGAGAGTGAGGGGGTTGGGGTCAGCAATGAAAAGGCGTCACTATTTTCAGTTGTGAAGCATGTGATCATACTTGTTGTACCACTACGCTTTTGAAATGGACGCCTTGTCTGCATGTGTGATTAGAATTATTTGAAATGATTGTTTCATTATTTACCGTCGATTTGTTCAATTTTCTTTGTGAATTAAGTGTTTTACGAAAACAAACTCCTTTACTTATTGTTTAGGCCAGCCAATAAGTTCTCTCCATAATGAAAGAAAGAGCATTAGCATAGGTTGGCCATTGACGTCTTTTGTTGCCCTTCCGTACATCCTCTCATGGATAACACCAAAGAAGATGCCAAGCCGGGCTTCGTTCACACAAATAAACCGAAATGTTTGTACAACTTTGGTTTTGTGCTAAGGGCTTCGTTACGCAATTCGTACTGTTCCGTTATTTATGAGAATACGAAGTATAAAAGGGTTAGGTCCACAACTTTGTTGATGGATATAATGATATGTTTTTCAAAGTGGTATGGTTATTTTCAGCACATGAACCTTGTTCTATGATGACGAATCTACTTCTGCCAATAGTCTTTCGGAATAAGGGAAATGGGATTTTAAAAAAAATAGAGTGTGCTGATGTGTATGGACAGGTTGACAATATGGTTGGCACGAACTGCAGCGACATTGACGGTTATGACCACTGACTTTGAATAATGACTCGATCACTGGATGATTTTCTTTAAAGTTGCAGATGGCGGATGTCGATTGGGGATGAGTCAATCAGTCGGCAAGAATTTTTGTTGCATTCTTGCTCAGTTGTTGTTGTAAAAACTGTGTTTTTTGTTTCCTCTGTGGTTCAAAAAAAATGAAGGGCTTATCCAAAACTGATCGGGGAAACGAAATAGTCTTGCCACTACAGTATTTTTTCTATGACCGTTTTGGTATTGGTTTTTACAGTTACGATGTAGAATGAAACTGATTTTGATATTCTGTTTAATTCTGAATGGTGGTCAAAGGGCCAAAGGAATAAAGCAAAAAGAGACATGATGATTCAGGAGATGAGAAAAGAAGAAGACCAAAAAGACTCCAAAAAGCAGTCCAGCAGAGCCAGCATGGCAATGGACAAACGTGGGAGAATGCAAAACTTTGTCCAAAGAAAGTTTACTTGGAATGACATTTGGCACATGGCCCCTCTCAGGATCAGCTTCATTCTCAGATCTGCATATGTCCTTCTGCCCTCAAATGCAACCTGGTGAAGCTGGGGGAAAACAGACGATCCTGCATGCCCCCTCTGCCATAAAAGACAAAACAGTGGAGCATGTTTCTAAGCTCATGTAAAGTAGCCCTGGCTCAAGGTAGGTACACCATGGAGGGACAACCTAGTGCTCAAAGGAAAATTGTACAGTAGTCTGGGCTAGTACCACACCACAAAAGGGAGAATCAGGACTCCAAAAGCACCCGCAACTATTCTTCACGGCAGGAGGGCAGCAAATCATGGCCAAGTAACAATGTGGCCACTCGAAACTTGCAGGCTGAGTTGGCGGATGGGGGCAGATGATGGGTGTGCACTGCAGACCTCACAGAATGGAAGAGTACACGAGGATCATCAGCAAGAGTGGCATGAGACCTGCATAGTAGTCCACTCTAGTCAACCAAGCAGCTGTCATGATCGAAGCTCACGGTGCCATATGAGAACAGAATGGGAAGGGCAGCTCAAATCTACAAGACTGAAAAGTATGCTGATCTGGCAAAAGCCTGAGGAGAGAAGGTATCAGGTCAAAGTCTCACTGCAGAAATTGGTGATAGGGGGTTTGTAGAACGTCTCTGCAACAGCCTATGAAAAACAAGCTCTCAGTTGCAGGGAACGGAAAAACAGAGCCCTGAAAGCATGGCTGAGATGCGGCAGAGAGGTGTTCAAGCTGGATTCTGGTCAAGGAGGAACAAAAGTGAACTTCATAAGGCTTAATTTCCCTACAAAGGTCAGGTGTCCCTGTGGCTCAGTGGTTAAAGCGCGAGTCATTAAAGTGAAAATGAGATGTCGGTGGGTCAGGGTTTCGAAATCCAGGCCATGTCGTCCAAGATGGGGAAAAAAAAAAGGGGCGCAGCAGAGGGACATCCGGAAGTTCATGAACCGGGTGTGGCCCAACCCCCCTAGGAAAGGGGGGGTGTCAGGAGATAAGGGCCGAAAAACTTGCTTGAAGGGGGCTTCTCTTCTGAGGTACTCTTGCTGCCACGCTCTCCACGAGTTTCTTTCTACTGACTCTTCTTTTTCTTGTGGTTGTCATTGTTGTTGTTGTTGTTGTTGTAGTTGTTGTTTGTTGTTGTTGTTGTTGTTCTTCTTCTTCTTCTTCTTCTTCTTGTGTGTGTGATGTGTGATAGTGTGTGTGTGTGTGTGTGTTGTGTGTGTGTGTGTGTGGTGTTGTGTGTGTGTGTGTGTGTGTGTGTTGTAAAACACCGTAAAACTTAACAACCACGTCTGTTCGATTAAAACATTCTGTAAAACTCTCGCCACAGCTTTTAGAAACACACACCACACACACACCACACACACACGCGCGCGCGCGCGCGCGCGCGCTGCGCGGCACGCACGCACGCACGCACGCACGCACACACACACACTCACACACACACACACACTCACACACTGTGCGCGGACGCAAATAAACACACACACACACCACACACTACCACTACACACTACTCACTACACACACACACAACACACCACAACACAAAGGCCTTAACACCCCTTCCCTATCATCTCAACCACCACCAAATCATTGCACACACCAGCCACCCAAAAAAGTAGACATTTGCTGCCATAATAAGAAAAACTGTGTTTCATATTTATTGAAGCAAGCGAATGCCTTCCTGAGGTATGTCAGCCAGATTCATTTCCGACGGTCCTCATAATTTCTCACACACAAAGAAGTAGCATGATCCTCACAGATCATGCCGAGTGTCAAGTGTCTGGCTTTTGCCATGAATACTAATATCGTCACAAACAGCCTCCTGTCACCACTGTGTCGAGATCTGGAAGATTAAGTCACTTCAGCCAAAGTTCGGATGAAATCAAAACCATAAAACTATTAATCTTGGTCATTTATTCCCTCATGAAGGACGAGAGACGGAGCTACCTTATCACGCCTTTGTGGGAGGTGGTTCGTAAGGGAATTGTCATTGCTGTAAGCAGGGAACGATGGAGCGGTTCAGCGCGGCGACGATACTCGTATTAGGAGAAAAAAATGGGTTGGTTACCACGTGGGGTTCCTTCGTATTGTTGGTGTGTAGAAGAGATAGAATACAGTTTTATGTCTACCCCTTGTGATTTGACTCGTCTGAATGTATGTTGCTGCACACACACACCCTCTCTCTCTCTCTGTCTATCTCTCCTCGCTCTCTCTCTCTCTCTTTCTCTCTCTCTCTCGCTCTCTCTCTCTCTACTCTTCTCTTCTCTCTCTCTCTCTCTCTCTCTCTCTCTCTCTCCTTGAGCGATGTGTCCATGTTGAGTGTGTCGAACAACGACCACAGACAAACACGACGCGTTTCGACTTAGGTCTTCTTCAGGCAAGATAAACAACACCCAGGACAGCAAAATGAAGACCGATTAGATTTCCGCCTGCAGTCGTCTCACTTTGCGACTTACTTCCCACAAGATGATGAAAACTGAACTCCAAACCGAAAAAGCGTCAGCTTCAAGCGCCATCATTAAATCAGCGACCGAAGATATCGAAACACGTGGTACCGATGTGAAACCTCTGACGTTGTTGACTTGAACGAAGTTGCTAACTTGTTTGCAGCATGTGCTTGCCCCCAATGCAGTCAGCCAGTGCAACTGTCTGGTGATAGCTCAGAATCGAAAGGAATGGCAGTTCTTTTGAAAGTAGTGTGTACCAACTACAGGATAACTGTTGGGGAAGATTAGACATCAGCTACAATGCCTGGGGATAACAACTGTTCTGAGGTCAGCAGAAGTGTTAGAGCTAGTCTGCTCTGTGTATTAGCTTCAAAACATTCAACAGATTTGTTGAGTACACTAACATGCCAGACTTAAATTCAAAAACTTTTAAAAGTCAGTCGGATACAAAATCTATGGGCTTACCCCAGAAGTCAGGGCACAGATGGTGGATCTCGCTGCTCAGGCTGTGAGAGAAGCTGACAAGGAACTAAACCCCAAGATCCAAGATGATGATATACTGGATATTGCCGTCAGTGTTAGTGGGACCTGAATGACAAGGGGACATAGTTCTCAAGTTGTAGTGGCATTGTTACTGATCTCCTGACATGATTTTGTCTTCATTTTCATGTCATGTCTGCATGGAGTGATATAGAGTAGATGTCCCAAGCAAACTTTCGCAACGCGTAGTCGTGTTGAACTGGCTACTCTACTGTTAGTGAGAGTGTTGGCAGTAAAACTAGGAGACAGGGAAAAGTCAGAAACACGTTGCGGCAATCCAACAGCCGCCGAAGCCAGGAATTCTAATATCAGCAACGTCAAGAAAAAAGTCCGTCAGGCGAAGCTTTTAGAGAGGAGAAAGCAGCAGCAGGTTGAGTATCGTCCAGTTTACCTTGCTGGAGCTTTCTGAAATACTCACGAGTGAGTAAGCATACAGCATATTATGCACTCAAATCCATACCAAAAATGCGATTTTCTCATATTGATTTTTTTCACATGGCGGGAGCGATAAAATATTCATTTTTCAACCAAAATGCGAACAATTTGGCAGACGCATTTATTGATATCACACCAGCAGAATGATGGAAGGGATTTAGGTATCCTTTCTGGGAAGTGAGATACCACTCATGAAAGTACATACCATGCTTTTTTGTCAGTTACACTTATTACTCTTTTAATAACTAAAAAATCCGTTCCAAGGAAAGTATTGCAAATTCCAGTTGTAATGTTGTAAATCAGTACTATGGACGTAAACGGTCTTAATGTGATTGCAATTGAAGTAATGTGTGACATGTAAGAGCTCATGGAAAATAATGTGTGTTTTGATCCGCCGTGTTTTGGCCGCCGTTGCCCCAAGCAGCGCACTTAGTTTCACTAATTTTGTTATAAGTAGTTACATTTTATCTAATAAATGCTCTATATCACCACAATAGCATTACAGCATAAAATGTAAAAGAAAGTGTTTTGTGGGTGCCAACTTCACTGTGGACACTGCAAAAGGAAGCAGAAATAACAGGACACACACAAACCAGCAGGCAGGGAGTGGCGTCAACAGAAAGGGAGTGGCGTTAACAGAAAGGGAGTGGCGTCAACAGAAAGGGAGTGGCGTCAACAGAAAGGGAGTGGCGTCAACAGAAAGGGATGTGGCGTCAACAGAAAGGGAGTGGCGTCAACAGAAAGGGAGTGGCGTCAACAGAAAGGGAGTGGCGTCAACGGAAAGGGAGTGGCGTCAACAGAAAGGGATGTGGGGTCAACAGAAAGGGATGTGGGGTCAACAGAAAGGGAGTGGCGTCAACAGAAAGGGAGTGGCGTCAACAGAAAGGGATGTGGGGTCAACAGAAAGGGAGTGGCGTCAACAGAAAGGGATGTGGGGTCAAATACAAAGAGGAAAGCAAGGAGAGGCACGGTAGTACATGGCCTGAAAATGAGAAGAAGAAAATGCCAAAAGAATCCTCAAAGCAATCCAACAAGGCCAAGAAGGGCAATGGGCAAAGTGCGAAAGTATACTCCAAAGAAATGTAAGGTGGAAAGGTATATGGCGCGTGGCTATCTTAAGATGAGCTTCATTCTCAGATCTGTTTATGACCTCCTGCTCTCGAATCGCAAACTGGTGAAATGGGGAAATCAGAAGGTCTACATGTACACTCTGCCAAGGCACAGAAACACTGGAACATATTCTGAGCTTATACAAAGCAGCAGTAATCCCAAAAAGGTACACATAGAAGCACCACAAAGAGCATCAAGAGATCACACATGAAATTAGCATTTCCAGAGGAGGAACCACGCCAGTACAAGCCCCAGTAAACATTTTACACAGCAGGAGGCAGCAGATCCTGACCAGAACAGCTGTGACGTCCGAATCCTGGAAGTAGAGTTTACTTGATGAGAGTGTATGGCTGCAACTGAGGAGGATATCTTTCAGAATGAAAAAATAACACCAAAAGTCATCCAAGAGAACAGCACAAGAATGAATGTAGAACTTCAGTCATGTTCATCAAAACAAATGACTGTGACTGAATCTAAAATGCCGAATTAAAATACAGAAAGCATTCATCTACAAGGCAGAACTATGCCAGTCTAGCCGGCAGCTTGAGAAATTCTCGCTTCTGAGTCATTGTCCTCACCACATAGGTTGCAGAAAAGGAGTATATAGGCACAACATCCTATGATTTCATGAAACAGCTCTCTGGAAGAAGAGAATTGTAGTAAAAAAAAGTCAATCAAAAGCAGTTGCAAAGAGTTGCAGCCGGATCTGGTCGAGCAGGGCCGAAAGAGGGCCTGAACTGTGTAAGTTTTTACATTTCATACAATATGAATCTAATGGCTAAGTGGCTGAGACAGCCGTCACAAAAAGCGACATGGACTTGAGGGGCCCGACCATCTTGGAGGCTTGGAGCCCAATCCAGGCAGCGCAGAAGAAGATGATAACAGGGGGGCATCCAGGGTCATGACCTGACGACGACCCAGGAGCTCTGGAGCATGAGGAGTTCAGGGTCAAAAGACTTGTAGGAGTAGGAGGAGAGGAGAGGGAGATGCTTCTGCTGAGAACACCTTCTGCTCTCCACATCCCTCAGAGGTTTTTGTTTGTCCTACTGGCGATGGTGGCATAGGGAAGGGTGGAGGAAGGGGGATTCTGACTGGATATGTGATTATGTCAAAACAGCATATGGTGCACAAGACTGTAGTATGCCAGTGTGTGTGTGTGTGTGCGCGTGTGTGTGTGTGTGTGTGTGTGTGTGTGTGTGTGTGTGTGTGTGTGTGTGTGGTGTGTGTGTGTGTGTGTGTGTGTGTGTGTGTGTGTGTGTGTAAGGATCGCGGAAGAGAGCCATGTGTGAAAGACTTCTCTATTGCGCAGCTTTCAGTTATGTGATTTTGTATCAGTTTGCTACAATAGTGAATGTGTTATGTTCCTGCATGACCATTTCATCTCATATTTATGAGTACTGTTTCCTGTCTGGTTTAAAAAATGTTAAAGATTAA
The DNA here is from genome assembly GCA_018398815.1 of Conus ventricosus. NCBI lineage: Eukaryota > Metazoa > Mollusca > Gastropoda > Neogastropoda > Conidae > Conus > Conus ventricosus. The sequence continues at coordinate 61,193,829 of CM031603.1, forward strand.
AGGAATATGTTCCACTATCCTGCTGAAAGTAAGTACTGGACATTTAACATAGGCTAGTTACGCCGACGTTTGTAGCTCATACCATACCTTAGTCATTGGAAACACTAACAAGGTGGCTATAGTCATGAAGCGAGTGCAGGCTATATTTGTATACTTAGCATATCTCTACGCCATCAGTACTTCTGGGATATTTCCATGCATACACGAAATATAGAAGAGAAAGACCATTACATCATTCGAGATGTACAAATATTGTTTTGAAGTTGGTTTGCTTACTCTCAACGTGGAATTTCTTCGTATGATAATTTAACAATATAATCTACATTTAATACTCCGGGAAGGAGGTGGAGAAAAAAAGAGATGACTATTTTGTCCACGAATTACACTGACATTGACTTGTAATGAACGACTGTTCACTCTGAATACGGTGCCATCCGACACCGTCACTGGATGATTTCGTTCTGAAAGTGTTAGTGGCAGACGTCCATTAATGATGGTAGTCATTTGTTGAAATGTGTCAGTGCTACTTCGTAAAAACATCATTATTGAATAGTTGTTTTGTTGCGGTGGCCATCCCCAAACTAACACGTGAATGGGAAGTACGTTTCTGGACACACGATATTGCTTGACTAGGATTTTTAGAAGATGTGTACATTTAAGAGATGAAGAAAATAATTTTGGTTTCCGGTGGATTTGTTTGCTTGATTTTTGTTTGCTTTGTTGTGTTGTCATAAAACGCGAACTGTCACATCTATATTAGTTGAAGCATTCTTCGTTCACAAATTCAAACACGTACACCCAAACCCAAATACACAAACGCAGAAACAGACTAACAGAGAATGTTGCAGGCATGCATGCATGCGCGCGCGCGCACACACACACACACAGACACACACACACACACACACACACACACACACACACACACACACACACACACACACACACACACACACACGCACGCACGCACGCACGCACGCACGCACGCACGCACGCACGCACGCACGCGCACGCACGCACGCACGCACGCACCCACGCACACGCACACGCACACACACACACACACATACCCACGCACACACGTACAGAGAGAGAGAGAGAGAGAGAGATATGTACATGCACATACTTAGAGAGACACAGAGAGAGAGAAGAGAGAGAGAGGAGAGAGAGAGAGAGAGAGAGAGAGAGAAGAGAGAGAGGGGGGGGTACATTAGTTTTCTATCCAATTGCGACTGCAATGTATCACAGAGGGTTCAACTCTCATACATCACAGACAGTATCACTGCCATTTACCACAGATAGGTACCGCTGCCATACATCACAGAGAGATACTCCTGTATTCTAGCCCCATCTATGCATAGGGCACTACCACAGAACTAGCTAGGAGTAATCAACGCCATTTCTTCTAGCCTCACTACGTCACTGACATCCTCCCGAGAACCCCTCAGAGTTCAGCCCCCGCAAAGTGAGATGCTGAGTAGCTCTTCTCTTTTTGGGGGGAATATAAACGACAAAGATCATCATCACACATTTGTGAAGTCAGTCAAAGCTTTCAGCCGCAGGTATCTAATAATCGGATCTTGACATTTTGGCGACAGAGGCTGTTTGGACAAAAACAGTAGGAAACAAACAAACAGGCTGGGGGATAGGGGTTGGTCGGGTGAACAGAACATCACTTAAAAGTCTGTAAGGAATAACATCTGCCATACTGTGATGTAGGATGTATTTGTTTTTTGACGAGAACACCGCGTGTGCATTTTTTTCCTTTTGAATCTCTCTCCTCTCTCTTCTCTCTCTCTCTCTCTCTCTCTCTCTCTCTCTCTCTCTCTCTCTCTCTCTCTCTCTCTGTGTCTGTCTGTCTGTCTGTCTGTCTGTCTCCCCATGTGTACTTGCGCATGCGCGATGTGTATATTGGTATGTGTGTGCTTGTGTGTGGTGTGTGTGTGTGTGTGTGTGTGTGGTGTGTGTGTGTGTGTGTGTGTGTGTATGCAGGAACAATGTGTACACAGGTGTGTGTGTGTGTGTGTGCGTGCGTGCGTGCGTGCGTGCGTGCGTGCGCGCGCGCGCGCGTGTGTGTGTGTATGTGTGTGTGTGTGTGTGTGTGTGTGTGTGTGTGTGTGTGTGTGTGTGTGTGTGTGTGTGCAGATATAGTATAGTACCTTTTAAATGGATTAGATATTTTACCTTTTCAATGACATAGGAATGAATTATCTAAGCTTGTTTTCCTCTACAAATAAACATATCATCTATTATGAGTATGTTTCTGAAGTACAAAAAGAGCCAAATTAGTCTGAGTTAATTCTATTTTTTCACGAAAAGTATGGCAACTCTTTATATTTTAAAACGTATAGAAAATCATCCAAATCCTATATAAGAATAAAGTACGGTCAAACGACACCGGTAATTGAAAACGTCTC
>CM031603.1:61206245-61213745 GCA_018398815.1 Conus ventricosus
TTCAGCGCAAGATGGGCGTTGAATCTATTGGGGACAGCTGAATGGGATACATTTTAGACCTTCTGCCGGACCGACCTTTCATATTGGTGTCTTGTGATTCGTTTGTCTACGTTTTCTTGGCATTTGCTATTAACTACATTTAATATTCATTATCTGCACACAAAAAAAGTGTAAAAAGGTTTTGTCGTTTGATGAGATTGTAAGCGTAGGATAGCCTACACCTGGGAACACTGAACAGAAACCAAAGAGAGAAAGAAGGTGTTCCTGGCTTCACTTTATCGGTAATGGAAAAAAGGTAAGCAACAATACGCCATGACAGAAAGAAAATGAAAGCTGTCAGAGATAGGTTTGTGTTGCTAAAGATGTTCAAATCATTTATAATGACCCGGATGTGTCACATGCGTGCGCGCACGCGCGCACACACAGTGAAAAATGGGGAGAGAGATTGAGGTGAGGAAAGACAAATGGAGAAGAAGAAGAAAGAGGAGGAGGAGGAGGAGGAGGAGGAGGAGGAAGGACGAGAAGATGGAGGAGAAAGAGGAGGACAAGAAGAAGGAGGAGGAGGAGGAAGAGGAGGAGACGGAGGAGGAGGAGAAGGAGACGGGACGAAAAAGACGAGAGGGAGTGGGAGGGTTCATCAGAAGAATGTGCGTGTCACTATACAAGCGTTGTAGTCTTGAAATCCAAACCATTTTGTTTGTCACAACATGTCTGAGTCTACTCCTTGCAGACTAGAACTCATGTTGCTCACACACGACGAAATTCCATCCCCCCACTTCCTCGCCCTCCTTTTAAAACCCTGCCAAGTGTTCACTTCATCTCTGTTTGCTTTGTATTGGTAACCGGCTGTAGACAGACTGACTCAGCGGCCAAAATGTCAAGATCAGATACGACGGTAACAGCAAAACGGTTTAACTGACAACACCAAAGCATGATGATTATTATCTTTGTCATTGATGTCCAGAGTCTCGTGAAAGACAAGGACAGAGCTACTTAGCACCTCTCTCGAAGGTTGGGTTGTCAGGGAGTCTGAGACAGGGGATGCGACGTGGTGACTACATGTAGAAGAAGCAAGGGAGGTTTTGGCTGGTTGGTGATTTGGTACGACTGTGCAGACAGGACCGGAGTACGGGGGTACATCCCTGTAATGTACACTAGTGATACCTCGCTGTGAAGTATGACAGGTGCGACTGGATGTAATATAATGTATAGCTCAAGTACTCGTTTCCATAGGGTTCTCTGTGTGTGTCCGTGTGTGTGTGTGTGGGGGGGGGGGGGGTGCATGTTTGTATGCGCATGTACGCTTGTCTGTGTGTAGGTGTGTGTCTGCATGTGTGTGTGTGTGTGTGTTTATGTGTATGCTTGTGTGTGTATGTTTGTGAAGGGATAGGGTTGAGGAGGATTAAACAGGCACGAGATGAGAGTGAAATGGAGAGTATCTGACGAATTGCCCTCTCAAGAACACATGCACACACCCGTACACACACACGCACACACGCGCATACACATATACACCAATACACACACACACACACACACACACACACACACACACACACACACACACACACACACACACGCACGCACGCACGCACGCACGCACGCACGCACGCACGCGCACACACACACACACCACACACACACACACACACACTATACACCACTTTATTTTCCTTGACATTGGTTTGCTGAACAGGTATTGGTGCAAAGTTGCACGCCCAGTGCATATCTCATTTCATGGTTCCCCTATGGTGAAAACTAATGCACACTAAGACGGTAAGACAGGAAAGACATTTCAACATCTACCATCCACATTTCAGGCTATCCAATCCATCCTCTCTCTCTCTCTCTCTCTCTCTCTCTCTCCTCTCTCTTCTCTCTCTCTCTCTCTCTCTCTCTCTCTCTGCACTTCTTACGTTGTCCATTTTACAATAGCATAAGAGAAAAGTTCATTGGTCAAAAGTTCTCTCATTGTCCAAATGATTTTTGTTTATCTCTCTTGTTGGCCTCAACGAACTGTAATACAGTCTGAACATTAGCACTTTATACTTATCAAGCGTTTAAAGCGCGGCAGATTGCTATAACTTGAACGTATATTTATGTATTTGTATGTAATTGTGTTTTATGTATTTGGTTTTGTTTTTTCCCCTTCCGAAGAGGCCCTTGGCTTTGTGGAATAAAGATTTCATTTCATTTCATTTCTCTCTCTCTCTATCTACCTATCTCTCCACACACACACACACCACACACACACACACACACACACACACACACACCACACACCCCACGCACGCACGCACGCACGCACGCACGCAGCACGCACGCACGCACGCACGCACGCACGCGACGCACGCACGCACACGCACGCAGCACCGCGCGACACACACACACACCACACACACACACACACACACACACACACAACACACACAACACGTACAGTGCAGACAGAGGCACACACGGGAAGAACTCCTATTGAGTGTAACACAAACCCACAATCCCCTTCTAACTACTCAACCTCAGTCCCCTCCCCCCCCCCCACCCCCACCTTCTCAATCCCAAACATCCCTTCTGCCCCCTCTCTCACTCCTATACAGTTTTCTTGTCCGGTCTAGATACAGTGGATATTTGCGTGTGTTTATCTATTCAATACATCCATGGTTTTTATGCATTTAGTTTTTTTCATTTCTCAATTGGTCTCATAACTTAGAACGAGTTGTGTGATCGTCCATACGATTAGGAGAGAGAGAGAGAGAGAGAGAGAGAGAGAGAGAGAAAGAGAGAGAGAGAGAGGAGAGAGAGAGAGAGAAAGCGTGCACACCTGATCGCACACTTGTGATGTGCAGGTAAGTGAGTGACTGAAGAGAGGGAGACACATAGGCAGACAGACAGACAGACCGACAGACTCAGAGAGATCGTCCAGGCAGACAGACACGCAGACAGAAAGTGGCCCGATCAATGTTATCTTACCCGTGCAATCCCGCTCCTATCGTCAGCGACTGGCTGGCTCCACTGCCAAAAAGCCTTTAGGACGACAAACTGCGCTGCCTGTTTGTCCGAAGGACAGGTCTGCAATCTGACAGGTTTCAAGCTGTGCATACACAGACACGGCTCCGCTGCATGCTAACCTCATTTGTCTCTAGTGTCTGTGGAAGATTACGTTTTGTTACCCGTCAGCTTGTATGTAGGAATTCAATGGGATTTCTATTGTTGTAGAGCAGAGAGAAAGAAAGCAGTGCCCTCGTGTGTTTTTAAAGGTTTATAAACAGAGTCATTGATGCATGTTGATGTATTGATTTTGGTTTCTTTGATTTGTTTTTCAATTTTCAGTTTTATTTCAGCTGTCTCATCCTCGATGTCATATTCATGGCATTTTATGATCTTCGATGTATCTGTTGTGATGATTTTGCTTCATTTCATTTCTTAATAAATGTTAGCGATCCACCAAGAAAAACGTGGACAAACGAATCACAAGACAAACACGACGCGTTTCGACCTCTTCATCTCATTTATTTGCTTTATTTTGATTCTTTTTCGTTTGTGTTTTTTTTTATACCATTTCATTCAAATGTAATATTGACTGACTTTTCCCCCCACATCGTGATTCATTTATTTGTTTTCATTTTATTCATCACCTTTTATCCTGCAAGCAGGAAAACTCTGCAGAACGAGATTCTGTTTAGTTTTTATCTTCGAGCTGTCTACCAAATAATGTACAGATATCTATGCATATTTGTGTGACATGTCAGCGGTATATGATTGTTTATAGGATAACTAAAATCGATATAAACACTCAAAACCTTTCTGTATCGTCGGTCTGAAATGGACAAAACGCCGAAGGGAAAAGCCTGTTCGATGTTATAGTATAGCCTCAGCTATACAGCAAACATTGCCAGTGCCCAGAGTCAGCATCTTCCTCCTCGTCATATTTCTTTTCCTTGTTGTTGTTGTTGTTGTTAAATTGGTTTTATTTTATTATCCTGCGTACTGGCGAAACGCTGCAGAACATGGCAGTGTTTTTGCTTATGAAAGAGTCCCAGTGTTTGTTTGCCAGATAATACAAAGACACTTGTTCCATTTGCGTCACTTGTTCATGCGACATGGTGGTTTTTAGCGTCACAGTCATTTGTGGAAATACTCTTCTTTCTTTTTACATGTGTGTTTGCCAGCCAGATAATGCAAAGATACTCTTTGCATTTGCGTGACATGTTAATGTTCCATGGTGGATTTTAACGTCATTGTGATTTCTGGAAATAATAGGGTTTTTTTTGTTTTTGGGGTTTGTTTGTTTTTTGCATGTGTGCTCGCCTGCCAGATAAAATTCAAAGACACTTAGTTCATTTGTGTCACATGTTCCTGTGACATGCTGGTTTTTAGAGTAACTGTGATTTATGGTAATGATCAATTTGTTATACATCCATGTAAAAAGGTCTATTCGATGTTGTGGCATTGCTTCAGCTGTGCAGGAAATAGTGTTGGTGCACAGAATATGCATCCTGCTCTTCGACATTCGCTTCATGATTTTTTTTTTTCCATTTTAATTACACGTCGTATCGTGTTACTTATTAAATGATTTTTTATTCGCCGTTTGTAATACATTTACACATTGCTTATTTTCCTGTTTCAAAATGTTATTCTATCGCTTTAAGTCGATTTACTTGATTAATGTTTATTTACATTTTGAAACATTTGCCTTGTGCGTCATGACCCCCTTTTGAATCAATACACCATTTTTTGTTTGTGTGTTCTATTCTGTTGATGTACTGGTTTTGATTTTTAACGTTTTAAAAAACTGTTATTCTCTCGTGAATTCCTGTGATCGCTGGTATGCAACATGTATGTGTGTGTGTGTATGTGTGTGTGTGTGTGTGTGTGTGTGTGTGTGTGCGTGCGTGCGTGCGTGCGTGCGTGCGTGCGTGCGTGTGCGTGCGTGCGTGCGTACGTCCGTGCGTCCGGTGTGTGTGTGTGTGTGTGTGTGTGTGTGTGTGTGTGTTCTTTGTTTTCCCGCTCATGTTTCGTTGCTCCTGATACCGTGTCGGTGGCTGACACATTGTCCTCTTATGTTTTGCAGACGCTGCCAGGCGGTACAAAACGTTTGAGAAGTGAGCGTCTGTGAGAAAAGAAAAGGGGGAGGTGAAATCGACAGTACATCGCTGGGATCTGCGCCTGGTGAAGGTGGAGGTGGTGGCGGTGATGCCTGGTGGGAGAAAATGGAAGAGAGGGGAGTGTTGATGTGACGATAACGGTGATCGGGGAATGGTGTGTGAAGAGGTAGGTATGCGTGATATGTTTTGTGTCGTTTCTTTGTTTCTCTTTATACTGCTTTCCTTCTTTTATTCATTGTTTCGTTTCTTTCGTTTTCTTGTCCACCAACTCCTTTGCTTTTTTTTTCTCTAACTTTCAGCGTGCTCTTCATTTTGTCATTGTTTCTTGAAAGCTGCTCCTCCTGCTTTCCCCCCTCCTCTTCCTCCTTCTCTTCTTCCTTTTCGTCCTTCTCCTCCCCTTGCTCTTCGTTCTCCTCTTCCTCCTCCACCACTTCTTCTTTCTCCTTCTCCTCCTCCTCATCGTCATTGTCGTCCTTCACCTCCTCTTCCTCCTTCTTTTTTTTCTTCTTCTTCTTCTTCTTTTTCTTCTTCTTCTTCTTCTTCTTCTTCTTCTTCTTCTTCTTCTTCTTCTTCTTCTCCGTCCTCTTTTTCTTCTTCTTCTTCTTCTTCTTCTTCTTCTTCTTCTTCTTCTTCTTCTTCTTCTTCTCTTCTTTTTCTTCCTCTTCTTTTTCTTTTCTTTCTTCTTCTTCTTCTTCTTCTTCTTCTTCTCTTCTTCTTCTTCTTTTTTCTTTTTTTCTTCTTCTTCTTCTTCTTCTTCTTCTTCTTCTTCTTCCTCTTCTTCTTCTTCCACTTCTTCCATGTTTTTTCACCTCTTCAGTTACCTTCTTCTCCACCCTTTTCTTAATTACCATTATCTTACTTTACCTCTTAATTCCATCCTTTCTCGCTTTCTTTCTTTTCTTTCTTCTTCTTCCTCTTCCACCTTCTCTTCTTTCTTCTCCTCCTCCTCCCCATCCTTCTTTTTCGTCCACCTCCTCGTTTTGCATGTTCGTCTTCATCAGCCCCTTCTCAATCATCTCATCCTCTCTTTCCTTGTCTTTCTCCTCCTGTTCTTCTCTCCTCCAGTCAATCCTCTCCTCCTCCTCCTCTTCCTGTCCAACTCCTTCTCCTTCTTTTTCCTCCCCCACCTTCCTTTATTCTGACCCTCCTCTTCCTTCTCCTTTTTCCTTCCTCCTTCTACTTCTTTTTCATCTTCTTTATCTACACCTTCTCGATCCTCTCATCCTATTTTTCCTATGCTTCTCTTCCTCTTCCTCCTATAAGTCATCCCCTCCTCCTCCTCCTCCCCTCCTCCTCCTCCCCTTCCTCCTCCTCCTCCACTTCTTTCTCCACTTCGTCTTCTTCTCCTCCAACTCCTCCTCTGCTTCTCCTACTTTCTTCTTCTTCCTCTTCTTCTTCTTCTTCTTTGTTTTGTTCCTTTCCTGACAGTAAATGCATCGCGCTACCGTGCATATCTGTGGACTTGTGCTTGTGTGTGCGTGCGCGTGTAAGTACGAATTCATGCTGCCGCTTCTGTCTTGTTTTTGTTGTTGTTATCGTTGTTGTTGTTGTTGTTGTTGTTGTGTGGTGGTGGTGGTGGTGTGTGTGTGGTGTGTGTGTGTGTGTGTGTGTGTGTGTGTGTGTGTGTGTGTGTGTGTGTGTGTGTGTGTTATGCGTGCGTTCATGCCCGTTTAGCGCTCTTACGTGTGTGTGTGTGTGTGTGTGTGTGTGTGTGTGTGTGTGTGTGTGTGTGTGTGTGTGTGTGTGTGTGTGTGTGCGTATGTGTGTTTGTGTTTGAGTGTGTGTGTGTGTGTGTGTGTGTGTGTGTGTGTGTGTGTGTGTGTGTGTGTGTGCATGTGTGTGTGGTGCGTGCGTGAGTGTGTGTGTGTGTGTGTGTGTGTGTGTGTGTGTGTGTGTGTGGTGTGGTGTGTGTGAACAGCTTTTTTTCATGTAAACACGTGTGTGCTACAGTTTACCGGTCTGAGTTTGAGTGCAGTGAAGATTACCTTTTAAATGATCGTGGAAAATTGATGTGGCAGAGGCGATAAGGCTCGAAGGCTAGAGGGTGCGAGGGAAGATTTATGCCATTTTAGTTGTAGTAGTTGTGATGATGGGACATGTGGTGGTAATGGACACAGTTGTAGCTGTAGTAGTAGTGGTGGTGGTGGTGTGGTGGTGGTAGCAGTAGTTGTAGTAAAGTAGTAGTAGTGGTGGTGGTGGTGATTATGGTTGTAGCAGTAGCAGCAGCAGCAGTTGCAGTACCAGCAGCAGTATTAATAGTTGTGCTAGTGGTGATTGCGGTACAGGTATCTCCTTCTTGGCGTTCTTGTAGGAGCCAAAGAATCCAGAACCGTCCTTGATGCAGGCAAGGGCAGCAATGATAAAATGGCACATACCGAAGACGAACCACAAGCCG
>CM031603.1:61218745-61221245 GCA_018398815.1 Conus ventricosus
TGTTTCTCACAATGATAGAACATCTCAGACGAAGTCTTACCTCAGATGTTTCTCACAATGATAGAACATCTCAGACGAAGTCTTACCTCAGATGTTTCTCACAATGATAGAACGTCTCAGACGAAGTCTTACCTCAGATGTTTCTCACAATGATAGAACGTCTCAGACGAAGTCTTACTCAGATGTTTCTCACAATGATAGAACGTCTCAGACGAAGTCTTACCTCAGATGTTTCTCACAATGATAGAACGTCTCAGACGAAGTCTTACCCCAGATGTTTCTTGCCATGTAGAAACGGCAAATTATGGAGCCGCATTTGAAGATCAAGGTTGGGAACACCGTGTGAACGAAAAGACGATATTGTGTATAACATTTTCAGCATTCACTTCTCTTAGTGCCACCTATCGGAGCCATCTTCTCTGGTAAATTGGATGACATTCGTATGTTTTTTTTTCCATTTTATGTCAGTACGTAAAGATTATGGGGGTTTTTTGTTTTTGTTTTTATTTTTTGGTTGTTTTTTTTTTTGCTATTGAATTTACATATTTCAATAAAATATGTATACCTTAAGAATTATGAAGTGGAACATATCGTCTGTTTTTCGTTTGTCATTGGCGCCACATAATACAATCTCAACGCTGGAGTTTTGTTTCCTTCCAGTGTTTATGACTCCAGTGAAGCTTGATGAAGGGATGATGACATGCCCCAGAGCCTTTGTAGTATGAACATGGCGACTGTGTCTGTATTGTGGTTAGATTATTGTCTGGTGGTTCCACTTGTTGTGCTCGTGCCTTCATCCACAGAGAGACCAAAGATTCCACCCAAAGACTCCTGAGAAGGTCTTTGACTCCACCACCTTGTAGAACTTCAGCAGGTCAGAGGAAGTCAAGCTAAAGATTCCAGACATGACCGCTGAGCTCAATAAACAGGCTGCGCGAAAGATGATGCACATCAAAGTAGCGACCATTGAAAGTGGCATCCCTCTAGGGGCGGTGGGGCGGGGGTGGGGGGGGGGTATATGTAAGGAAACAAGGGAGTGAAACATAAAGAGTAGTGAGGGGGTGGAATGAAAGAGAGAGAGACGACAGAGATAAACAGAGAGAGAGACAGAGACAGAGAGACAGAGAGAGAATATGAGACAAAAAAGTAAGACACTTTACATGAATGAGAGAGAGAGGAGGAGGAGAGAGAGAGACAGAGAGAGAGACAGAGACAGAGAGAGACAGATTGTGTAGATAAAGGAACACTGAAAATGCACTGAACAGGATACCGAGTCTCTAGAAATAAATCCAGCACTAGTTTTTAATGTTTTCATGTTCTTTTTATTCCTTTCATTTTCTTCTTTCAGTCTCATCTTCTGTGTCCTCATAAAACAGATGAACCCCTTCCCAGTAAATAATTAGGCAACTGACTGCAGCAGGGATTTGGCCAACCATCAGCTATGTGATTAGGTATTGTTGTTCCACTTTCCTACAATCGTGACTGTCTTACGTGCAAGCAGGGCCCAGAATGACTTTGATATTTACTGTTTCATTTTATGTTACTTGTGTGTACTATTTTCGTTCTTGGTCTAAGAATGTGAACGATTAAAAAAAAAAAGACATCTTGCATAGACATTTTGTATGCCTCCATCCTGCGGAAAGAAAGCACCTGACATTTAACATAAGCCAGTGACGCAACTTTTGTGACTCCTACTTTAAGTCTTTGAAAATTCTGTAGCAAAATGGCTACAGTCTTACAAAAGTGATTGTGCGTGCAACCTTTAGTTTTATGCTTAGGGTACCTTTGCGTTATCTTTACTTCAGCGATCATTTCATACAAACAAAAAGTCTAAAACTGTAATACCGTTACATTATCGGATGATAAAATGATATTGAAATTGGTTTGGTCACCGACAGTTTAGAACTTCATATCATGATAAAATAACATTCTACCTTTTGAGATTTGGAAAGGAAGCGGAGAAAAAATGTGGGCCTTATTTCTAGACTGAGAACAAAGTTGTTCACGGTTTGAGATTGGTAATAAACGACTGTTCACTCTGAATACGACGCCATCACTGGATGACATCCTTGTGAAAGTGCTGTTAGTCATTTGTCAATGACATTTCGGGAAGAGATTCTTGTGGAATTGTGTTCTGTTGCAGCAGCCATCTCCACATTGAAAAGGAAATGCCAAGTATGTCTCTGGACAAAAAAAGATGCCTAAGTAGGTTTCAGATGTGTCCATTTTAAGAGCAGAAGGATTCAATTTTGGTTTCCGGTTGACGTGTTTGTTGTCTTGATTTCTTTCGTTGTATTGTGTTGTGTTGTGTCCTGTGACATCTATTTCTTTTGAAGCCTTTTTTTTACCCACAACTACAGAGACACAAACACGAATACGCAAACAAGAGCAACAGACAAACATGTGTTCAGGCGCGCATGCGAACGCGCACACATACACGCCACACACACATACACACACACGCACACACGCACGCAAATACACACACACATACACACAC
>CM031603.1:61226245-61231245 GCA_018398815.1 Conus ventricosus
TGTGTGTGTGTGGCGCACATGCATGAATGTGGTGGATGATGTTGTTAAAGGAGACGAGTGAGGCGAAGTACCTTTCAGAACATGCTATTGCAGCTGTTGCGTGGACAGATATCCTTTGCCTTGTTCACAGTAGAGGAGTTGGGTGGTGTAACTGCGTGATTGGGTGCGTCACCATTCAGCGTGTTCACGGCTCCTGGGCACATTACTGATTTTGTCCTTGAAATTGCTCTGCTATTTGTATCTATTTTCTGGCGTACTTGTTGTAACATAGTTTGTTTGTGTCGATAAAGGGTAATTCAGCTACTAAGGCGAATCCACTGAAAAATCAATGAAATCATAAGTAGAAGAGTGCGTATCTTGGCATCTAAATGCAAATTTATGGTCATCCTAGCCCATTCTTTTCATTCTGCAAAGTTTGTTTAAATGTTTGGTTTTCTTGCAGAGTTTTTGTAAGTTTTAACGATCCTGGATCTCCCTGTTGATCCTCTTGAAAGGTTTCTAGAATCTTCTACCTTTGTATCTCCGCTGCAACTTTCCATCAAGCTTCCTTAAAACTGGTTGAACAGTGTGTGTTTGGGTGGGGATGGGGTGGGTAGGGGAACTGGGGTGAAGGAAGTGTGGCTAGGTGGGTGGTTGGGTGGTTGAGTGGTGTGTGTGTGTGTGTGTGTGTGTGTGTGTGTGTGTGTGTGTGTGTGTGTGTGTGTGTGTGTGTGTGTGTGGACGATGTGTGGCTGTGTGTGTGTGTGTGTGGTGTATATGTTTGCATGTGTGTGTGTGTTCGTGTCTGAAATGGATTGCTGGTGGCTGAGGATGTGTGTGTATGTGTGTGTGTGTGTGTGTGTGTGTGTGTGTGTGTGTGTGTGTGTGTGTGTGTGTGTGTCGTGCGCTGTCTGTGTGTGTAATCACGCTGAATTCATACTGGATCCGCCCTTTGATGTAGACTGGCACCGCAGATGTACACCTAAATTCATTGAGTTTGTCCTTAATCCACATTTCATCGTTCCTAAATTCATTGAGTTTGTCTTTAATCCACATTTCATCTTTCCTAAATTCATTGAGTTTGTCCTTAATCCACATTTCATCGTTCCTAAATTCATTGAGTTTGTCCTTAATCCACATTTCATCTTTCCTAAATTCATTGAGTTTGTCCTTAATCCACATTTCATCTTTCCTAAATTCATTGAGTTTGTCCTTAATCCACATTTCATCTTTCCTAAATTCATTGAGTTTGTCCTTAATCCACATTTCATCTTTCCTAAATTCATTGAGTTTGTCCTTAATCCACATTTCATCTTTCCTAAATTCATTGAGTTTGTTCTTAATCCACATTTCATCTTTCCTAAATTCATTGAGTTTGTCCTTAATCCACATTTCATCTTTCCTAAATTCATTGAGTTTGTCCTTAATCCACATTTCATCTTTCCTAAATTCATTGAGTTTGTCCTTACTTCACATTTCATCTTTCCTAAATTCATTGAGTTTGTCCTTAATCCACATTTCATCTTTCCTAAATTCATTGAGTTTGTCCTTAATCCACATTTGATCTTTGCATCAAGTTTCGTGAAGATCGGTGTGGTAATTGTTGTGTAATCACACTAACAGACAGATATGCAAACCAATATACGCAGGTGCAGACATATATTCCTTCCCGGGTGTCATCATTCTTATGTATTTTGTACTTAAGCAATTGTCGCGCCAAAAGGAATAGTCCAGCAAACTCCAGTGAAATATCTTCACCGCTCAGTTTTACGTGTTGCACGTTATCACGTACCAGTGTTTCTACATTTGGTATATTGAGAGCAAGAAACGGGAGCAAAGAATGAAACAACATCGAGACTTACAGTTATTTCTTTGGTGAATTGTTTTAAAGATGCATTCCTTATTTTCGCCAAATTGTCGCATGATATAACAAAAAGGCGGCTTTATGAGCAAAAACATGTCTAGAAAACCAACAAATCCTGTATATATTGTTCGCATCTCGCATATGTCGGATTTCATCTTCTTATTTCAACAAGACGTTACGAAGAAGCTTACGATAAGATAGGATAAATAAACTTTATTACGTTGAAAAAAAAAACCTGTAAGCTTATGCCTTTGGAATTCGATAACAAGCCAGAGTCCTTAGCGTGAAAGAACCTACACGCAACAGGCTGAAAAGAAAGCAGAGAAAGAAAGTTGTCCTACTATGCAAAATGTTGTAGGAAATAAAACGTTAAACAAGAACATACCTTGCCAGAAGCAAATGGAAGCCACCGAAGAGAGGTATTGTCATGATAAAGGTACTAGTCCCTGAGCCAAGAGGTGAAACCCTCCCCCCTAGTGGGGAATTTTGCAGACAGTTACTTTTGTGTAGCTAGGGACATGCCATTTTGATTTCTGCTTGTTTGCCAGCTGAACTCTGCTGGGTGTGGCTGCAGCGCTTGGTCAAAGTTACCATATCAAACAAAAACAACGCTCAGATCATCATATCAACAAGTTCATTTTCTCATCGTGTTGGCCAATGGTGGCAGCAAAATTATGTACTGCAGGCTTCATGAGTGTCTCTGTATTCTGAAAACACTTTATACCCTTCCAGATTGGACGATCTCGTATCTGTGGCCTGTTGTTTTCCAATGCGCGCTATCATTTTACGCAAAATTTGAAGGTTTCAACTTCCATACAAGAAAAATAACAATCACAAGTACTGTTTTTTGTGTCTTTAATGTACGAGCAAAGCACCAAGATCATTTACAGCAACTTTCAAGATTCTAGAGCAATTTAGTAGATGATGATGACAGATATGCCACCCCTACCCCCTAAATGAAAAAAAAAATAATAAAAATAAAAAGGCACAAACTACCCATGTAGTTTTGAAATACTAGCAAAGTACTTTTTATTTCTTAGCTGGTTATTCCTATGAAACGATCCCTCTAAAATGGTATTAGGCTTCATATCCACAGTTCAGCATGGCTGTAGCATTGAGGTTCCTGTATATTGCATCATTTAACTGTCTTTGAGGTGTTCACTTCTTAATTTCCTTTCGAATTCTCACTGTTCCACTGTGGGAATTTTCTAAAAGAGAATACAATGTATGATTGTTTTGAAGAAAATGAAAATGTCTCAACTAAGTAATTATCATCTCTAACCCTTAGATTAGGGGTAAAAAGTATAACAAAACACACAGGTCTTTTGGCAGACACACTCCTATACTGCCTTTCATAACAAAATCAGAACAGCTTTTCTCTATAGCATGTCTGAGAAGAAAGTCATCTCAAGCATCAAACCATTCTTATCAAAGAGAAAGGTGCTAAATGAAACATTGCTGAAAATGGTACTCTTTGTGAACTTTCAGTACCTTTCTGACAAGATAAAAGGTCTTGAAACACAGCAGCTGTAACAGTGAATGACTAACAAGAGTAACAAGAGTAATTTGCTGTCAGTCGTTCATTATTGGCAGAAAACAGAGGATGTACTCTAGCCGCTACTCATTGTCAATGAACACAAAGTCAGTGTCAAAGTCAGTCAAGCTGAACGAATCTGGTGCATCATCAACTTCTGGGGCAGGCGAATTCTCCACTAGGACATCCACAAGCTCTGCAGGCATGAGAAGGCCACGTGTCCATGCCACTTCAAGTCCTTCAGATGTCTTTTGCCATCCATGACCCTCTGGTGATGGGATGTGTGGCTTTGGCTCGTGAGAATGGTTCCATATGAGTGTCTGGTAGTTCACTCTCTCAATGTATATGAGCAGAGAATCTCTGCATGGTGGCAACAGACTCATGTCCATACCATCGTAACAGGTCAGCAATTCTTCACTGGTGTTGAATCGCTCTAGAAATTTCTCATATCGAAGCTTGTTGATGTCCCCGACCTCTATACAAGACACAGGTGAACTCTTCAAGTTCTTTCATGGCGGTTGGGTGAATTTGGGCCATGACACCAAGCTGAGCAAATGTTCTGATATACTCAGGATGCTGTTTGAGGGTCTTGATTGGGGCAATTTTCCCTTTCCTGACAAACGCACTCGTCGTGTCGCATCCGCTGAATGCATGGACAGCAGGTAACACGGAACAGATCTCTTTGCCCACAGTCAGCGCAACGTTCTTGATGTCAATGAGTCTCCGCTTATTTCAGACTCCTGTATCAAAAAGAATCTTCTGGGGGATGCTTTCAGCGTACTTGAGAAGAAGGATGAAGACATCTGTGTCTGAAGATCTCACAGTGATCGTTGAATCTTCAGAAGAGTTGTCCGCAATATGGAGACAGTGCAGCATCGTCATCCTTCCAACATTACCCCTTTCAGTAATGCTGTCTTGGACATAGCACACTAAGCTTGCGAATGCATCAGCATGAGCAGCCCGTTCTTCTGTCACATTTGTGTCTCCACTTGAAGTCTGTCGCCTTCGATCCTCCTCGGAGCGTGTGTAAGTCCTACGACAGGAATTATGATAGTGGGCGTCCTTGGCCACCAGGTCTGCATCCTGCACCTTTGCCAGAATTCGTTCATCCTTCTTTTGTTCAACACTCGTTTTTGATTGATGCTTCTGCCGTCTTTGTCACACACTTCACAAGGTTTTCTTCTTTTCTTTTCCGTACTAGTCGCATCTTGCCACAAAACAAACACTCATCTGCTGGGAAAATGACCCTACTTGATGACGGTGCAACTGTCTGAGTCCTTTTAGAAGTAGATGTCGAGTCTTCATCAGATGTGCGCTTTCGTTTCAGTAGTTTGGTCGTATTTGTGAAATTCTGGTAACACCATCTGTGATAGCCATGAATGTGAGGGAGGTACTGTTCTGGCACCTGACAACAAATGTTTGGTAGCTTCAAGTTCACCTCCTCTTGCAACTGTCGAAGTGCAACTGAATCTTTCATCTTTTGAAAACTTGTTTCAGATAAGGGTCTTACTCTAGTGTCCGCGATTTGTTCTGGGGTAATGAACAATGCATGTAGGACCACTAACTTTTTTGTGCCCCTTGACGTGCCTGATGTTAGCTGAACAGGCTTCTCGACTGTTTTCT
>CM031603.1:61236245-61238745 GCA_018398815.1 Conus ventricosus
GTGTGTGTATGTAAGTGTGTGCATGTATGTGTGTGTTTATGCATGCACGGGGGTGCCCGCGCGCGCACGTGTGTGTGTGTGTGTGTGTGTGTGGTGTGTGTGTGTGTGTGTGTGTGTGTGTGTTGTGTGTGCGTGCGTGCGTGCGTGCGTGTGTGTGTGTGTGTGTGTGTGTGTGTGTGTGTGTGTGTGTGTGAGAGGAGAGAGAGAGAGAGAGAGAGAGAGAGAGAGAGAGAGAGAGGAGAGAGAAAGAAAAGACACAACGAATGATTATTTGTTCGAATGGGACATACATATCCCGTTTTGAAGGGATGTGAATAGCATTTCCTAGAGAAAGCACGAAAAGTGACCATAAGCAGCACAATTAATAATGTAGGCCTATACGTACAGATATCATGAGAGAGAGACAGAGAGAGATTCAGATTCAGATGATTTAATCATTTAAGGCCATAGCCCCATATGAAAGGAGCGATAACAGTATTACAAGAAAATTATCATAAAGGCAGCAGTATCACGAGTCCTTACAATTACAAAATGCAGTCAATCAAGAAAGCAATGTTTCTCTTAACTGGAAAGCTTTATATACATAAAGAACTAAACTACGAATCACACTCTCTTTTTCTGATGCCATTAGCAAGGAAAAACGAAACATACATGGTTGGTTATAAAATTTTGTATGCATTAGCTGCAAATGGAGCTTACTATAAGCAGGGCAGTGCAGGACAAAATGAACTTCATCTTCGACTGATTCTTTACAAAGAGGACAGAGCAATTCGTTGTAACTCGCATTTTTGTAGCGATTAGCATGTACCTTAATATCAGAGATTCCAAATCTAAATCTAGTGAAAGTAAATCGCAAGTGCATTTTCATATTAAACAAAAGGTAATTCTTAACTAAATGTGAGGAACTGTGAACTCTGTACACATCAAATCTGTTACTTGATTGAATGTGACTTTCCCACGCTTGCCATCTACTGTCGATCAGTCTTTGTCGAATTGTTTGAATAAACTTACGTTCTTCTCCTACTCTTGGTATATCCATGTATATCCTAACCCCAGCTCACACAAACAGATACGAACATTTGAAACCCAATTATTTTTGCCCTTGAGTCGAGATCAAGTAGTGTATTGTACGCTTTTCGTGGTAATCTATCATTAGTCATGCTTAATAACTTTAACCAGTAGCGGATACTTTTAACTGCAGAATTTATATATATTGGATACCTATTTGTTTCTCCATATATTAAATCATTTGGCGTTCTAAGTTCTACACCCAAAAACTTTTTTAACCCAGTCAACTGAACCGATTCACAATGAACCGCAGCATTCTTATCTAAACCCCATAGCTCCGAACCATACTGCACAATGGGTTGTATCTGTGCATCAAAAATTTTGACAAACACTTCCAATGAATTATTATGTAGCACAAACAATTTCTTCATAATACATAATAATACATTCCTAGCCCTACTAGAAAGGTCTTTACATGCTGCAGCAAACCTCAGCCGAGTAGAAAAAATTATGCCGAGATATTTATAAACGTTTACAACAGGCATGACAGTACCACCATACAGCCATCTCTCAGTTGCAGCCAAGTAACCCCCCTTCCTAAAGACAATAATCTTACTTTTATCAAAATTGACCTTCAAATCTAATTTATCAGCTGAGTATTTCAAATTATTTAGTGAGACAGAGAGAGAGAGAGAGAGAGAGAGAGAGAGAGAGAGAGAGAGAGACAGACAGACAGACAGACAGAGAGAGACAGACAGACACAGAGGGAGAGAGAGAGAGAGAGAAGACAGACAGACAGACAGAGACAGAGAGAGAGAGGACAGAGAGAGAGGAGAGAGAGAGAGAGAGAGAGAGAGAGAGAGATAGAATGTAGGCGCACCAAATTGTGAGCCTGATTGTGCACGTGCGATGTGCAGGTAAGTGACTGACAGAGAGTTAGCATTCAGACAGACAGACAAACAGGCAAATGGCCAAGCAGACAGACACGTAGACACGTAGTGGCCCGATCAATGGTAGTCTTACCCGGTGCAATCCCGCTCATATCGTCAGCGACTGGCTGGCTCCACTGCCAAAAAGCCTTTAGGACGACAAACTGCGCTGCCTGTTTTGTCCGAAGGACAGGTCTGCAATCTGACAGGTTTCAGAGCTGTGCATACACAGACACCGCTCCGCTGCATGCTAAGCTCATTTGTCTCAGTGTCTGTGGAAGATTACGTTTTGTTACCCGTCAGCTTGAGTGTAGGAATTCAGTGTGGATTTCTGATTGTTGTGGAGCCGACAGAAATAAAATAAAATCCTTGTGATTTTAATGTTTATAAACAGAGTCCGTCGACGCATGAGGATGCATCAGTGGAGGTTTTATTTCTTCTTTTTTTTCTTTTTGTCGTAAATTTTATTTTGTTTCATTTTGTTTTTTTATTTGTTTGATTTGAGGTTGTTGTTTTGTTTTGTTTTTAGTTTGATTTTAGCTTTCTTGTATTATGTGTCCCAT
>CM031603.1:61243745-61245960 GCA_018398815.1 Conus ventricosus
CTTCTGTTGCTTCTTCTGAACAACCATGGGGCTAATAATATCTTGTCTATCTTATTCTGTTCTACATCTATGTGGACAACATATTGCATGAGACACTTTAAGATTTCAGCACTTCCACCAGAGTTAAACAGTTTTACGGCGGACCTGGACCATAAAATGCTGGCAGACTATGAGTGCTTCAGATCAATTCTCTATAGCTGATACGACGAACATTGCACACTTGACTACAACAAACAGCACGTGCAATGACAGATTAAATCCTTCTTTATCAGTTTTCAAGCGCCGTTGGCTATCCTAGCACGTGCATGAATGTTGCCATGACTCACACGTCAATACTACAGGTTAAACTGAATAAAGGACGTCCCAGAGTCGGACGGGAAAGCCCTGGTTGGACACAAACGAAACCAGATTGATTATTATACCTCTGCTCTGTTGTGCATGACGGATGACATAGGGCTTGGAGGTGACTCATTGTCTAAGCGTGCGTCAAAGCTCCGTGCGACCTGCTGTCGTGGGACAATAACCGTAATGAAATTATACAGACTTTGTGTTTACACACGGGAGTTAACATGGGGTGTTCCATTCTTGTGATGATGATGATTAATCACTGTTTTTCTCCTCATCGTGCTCCATCTTTTTGGCCTGTCCTTTTTTTTTAACAGAGAGAAGAAGAAAGAGAGAAGAGAGAGAGAGAGAGAGAAAATGTGCAGAGAGAGAGAATGTGCGTCGCAATCAATACTCGTTTGTAATGCAGATGGATTTAACATGATCCAGGCAGAGCCCTCCCTCAATGGAATACAGTTAACTCTAGCCGAAACATGGTTTTAATAAGGTCGTAAAAAACTGGAGGATAACAATTGTTGCTTGGGTCAGGGGGGGGGGGGGGGGGGGGGCGGCTGACGACGAGACTGAGGAAAGGAGGGGTGAGATTAGGGAAAGGGCTTGGGAAAAATGGGGTATGAGGGAGGTGTGCGATAAGGAATGGAGAATTGAATTGAGAGAGAGAGGAGAGAGACAGAAAGAGAGAGAGGAGAGAAGAAGACAGACAGACAACAGACAGACAGACAGACAGACAGGGAAGGAAACAAAGAAAATACAGAGAGACAGACACACAGACAGAGAACAGAGCAGACAGGCAGAGACGACAAAATGAGAGAGAGGAGAGAGAGAGAGAGAGAGAGAGAGAGAGAGAGAGAGAGAATGAGAGTGAGAGAGAGAGAGAGAGAGAGAGAGAGAGAGAGAGAGAGAGAGAGAAGGTTAAACAGGAGGCGGAAGACGAGCGGAGTGAAATGTTTCTCCCTTCAAAGGCATTGATTACAGGATGTGATCCTGATGCTGAGTCCACTTTCTTTGGAAATAATGAAGGCATCAGGGGTGGCATTTACTCTTCACTTTGCTTTATCCACTTTCATCCGGTAAAATCTTCTGGCTTTTGAAGCGCGCGGTAACTGGAATCTAGATTTTCTGTGCTTATTTTTGTTCTTCGTTATCATTTCTTTTTTTTTTCCTATAATTCATCGAAATGTATCTGGTGAATGAAATAATAGGAATAAATAAGTGACGAGGAGAGGGTGGAATGTGGGGTTGAGGGCGAAGGCAATCACAATAGCAAATGGTTTAAATGTATAGTGATTACAGGCGGTAACTGAAGCAAGAGTGTACTGAAGGGCATACCACTTCAAAGCAACGCGTTTCCCTGGACAAGCGCACACACAGTGCCATTACATACATGTATTACGTCTGGATCGGCATGAGCTCATCTTTATATGGCCCCGAATACTTCATAGGCTTATTGTGTCAAGGTGCAAATAGTATTTACCATAATCATCGCAATTCTATGCTTTTTATTTTAGAAGTGAATACACGTGTGAGCTTGCAGGCCTGCCAGGCGTTTAGCCTACTCATTTATCATAACCATCGTAATTTGTTATTTGTTGATTCAAGAAGTAAAGAACTTGTAACCTGATATGCATACCACACTTTTAACAAACTCACGACTGTGCTCCTGTTACTTCAGAAGTTAATAACATTGTTACAGTGAATGCGTGCTACATGTTTCGCATAATCGTTTCACATAACCATCGCTGTTTTATTGCTGTTTATTTCAAAATTGATCAACATGTTATTTGCCATTAAGACTTGTTTATTCACCACTCCAGCAAATTTAACATGTCTTAGCCATTAACGACTGCGTCCAGAATTTTGAGGCTCTCAA
>CM031603.1:61263560-61281060 GCA_018398815.1 Conus ventricosus
AGAGGAGAGAGAGAGAGAGAGGAGAGAGAGAGAGAGAAGGAGGAGAGAGAAGAGAGAGAGAGGAGGAGAGAGAGAGAGAGAGAGAGAGAGAGAGAGAGAGGAGAGAGAGAGAAGAGACTGTGTGGTGTGTGTGTGTGTGTGTGTGTGTGTGTGTGTGTGTGTGTGTGTGTGTGTGTGTGTGTGTGTGTGCGTGTGTGTGTGTTGTGTGTGTGAGTATGTGCGTGCGTGCGTGCCTGGGTGTGTGCATTCCTGGGTGTGTGCGTGCGTGCGTGCGTGCGTGCATGGGTGCGTGTATGTATGTATGTATGTGTGTGTGTGTGTGTGTGTGTGTGTGTGTGTGTGTGTGTGTGTGTGTGTGCGTGCGCGCGCGCGCGAGCGCGCGTGCGTGCAAGCGGCTGGAAATGATTTGTGCAGCAAGGAGGTGGACTACACTTCCATCTGATTTTGCAAGTAAAAGACAAAAAAAAAAAAAAAAAAAAAGACATCCGCCATACATGTCATCCGCCGGACTGGAGTTGGGCGTGTGACTAGTGAACTGCATGAAGGGCATTAGAAGTGGGGGCCACAAGGCGGAATCGATGAGCGGCAAGGATTGGGGAAGCGGGTGGAGGAACATGGAATTCTAATGACTTCATAAATTGTTTGCCCCAGAAACATGGCCCTCAGGAAAGGTCAGGTCATTCCTGGCCGTCATCTACTTCGTGATGGAGTTTGCAGCTCTCAGACGTCTCCCACTGGACATGTGGTCTGGGTGAACTGGGCTGTGCATCACACCGTGACTTCACGTGATTAATTAAATGTGGGCACAGTACGTGTAGCTAATGGTTGATCTTACTGCTGCTGTTGCTGTGGAAAGATGGCGATGATTATCATGCTGCTGCTCGTACTGTTTTTTTGTGTGATGATGATGATGATGATGATGATGGTGATGATGATGATGATGATGATGATGATGATGATGATGATGATGATGATGATGATGGTGATGATGATGATGATGATGATGATGATGATGATGATGATAGTCGTGATGATGATGATGATGATGATGATGATGATGATGATGATGATGATGATGATGATGATGATGTGATGATGATGATGACGACGATGATGATGATGATGGTAATGCATGGTGATGATGATGATGATGATGTTAATGACGATGGTGAAGATGATGATGGTAATGAATGGTGATGATGATGATGATGATGTTGATGACGATGATGATGATGATGATGATGATGATGAGATGATGATGACGACGATGATGACTTTTTTTTCTATACCACTAGCCATCTCTGATGTAAACAACATGACATGAACAGTAAACACTTACACTGGGGAGGCAGAGAGTGTATGAAACCTGGCACTTAGCAACGTGTTTGCCATGCATAATGGCCCCCCTTTTCAGTTTGAAGAAATAACTGGAGAAACTGAAATAAATGAACCAAAGTGCTATATTGAAGGAAATAACCTACACGCCAACATCGGGTGACCAAATAGCCATGACATACGGGGATGGAATCATGGGCATGACAAACAAAGACAGACGTGTGGCAGGTCGATACAGTCGGTAAGACTGAAAGCACGACATAAGAGAGAGACAGAGAGAGAGGGAGAGAGAGAGGGAGAGGAGAGAGAGAGAGAGAGAGAGAGGGAGGGAGAGGGAGGAGAGAGAGAGAGAGAGAGAGAGAGAGAGAGAGAGAGAGAGAGAGAGAGAGAGAGAGAGAGAGAGAGAGAGAGAGAGAGAGAGAGGAAGAGTGACAGAGACATACAGAGAGAGACAGGGACAGAGAGAGAAACAGAGAGTGAGTCTGTCATAGAGCAGAGAATACAGGAGAGACAGAGAAATACAGAGAGAAGAGAGAGAGAGAGAGAGAGAGAGAGAGAGAGAGTGAGAGAGAGAAGAGAGAGGAGAGAGAGACGACAGACAGACACACAGACACACAGACAAACAGTCAGGCAGATAGACAGACAGACAGGAGACAGACAGACAAACAGACAGACAGACAAAGTTACCAGACACATACAGGCAAAAACCCAGAGAGCTACATTATATCAAACAGCGGTAACAACTATTTCTTCTTCTTTTCATCCGACCGTCTAAAGATAAGCCAATAGAGAGGCAGCAAGAACATCATTGTGGAACACCTCTCGTTGTCGTTCCTCATTCTACGCTCGACAGTTCTGTATCATTTCCAACATGTAGACCTATTCCCTAATCAAGTCATGTCGCTTTCTAACCCAGCCAGCTTACGCACTGCGCTTCCCAGTGTTCCAGCATAGACGCTCAGCTCAGTGTCTGGAGAAATTACAGACACGTTGTTCTGTCACCAATCACCACCTAGAACAGCGTGAATGCTCTACACACTCGAACGCTACACTACATTCGTAGAGGAATGTCTCATCCCGTTAATCATCGTCGCATTCTCTATCAACATTTGCCGATGACAGCACACACGCACGCACGCACACACACACACACACACACACACACACACACACACACACACACACACACACACACACACACACACACACACTCACGCACGCACGCACGCACGCACGCACGGACGCACACACACAAACGCCTCAGCATTAAACTTCGTACGTAAACCAACTGTAGACAACGTCCTATTACTGATGCCTGTCAACAAGAAAATCCATTAGCACTCTTATCTTGTGTTGACATGTTTTGACAGCAAACAATATCGAAATCCCTGTGACGTTGTTTCCTATACCCGCTCTACTTGCAACACACAGTTCTCTCTCTCTCTCTCTCTCTCTCTCTCTCTCTCTCTCTCTCTCTCTCTCTCTCTCTCTCTCTCTCTCTGTGTGTGTTGTGGTGTGTGTGTGTGTGTGTGTGTGTGTGTGTGTGTGTGTGTGTGTGTGTGTCTGTCTGTCTGTCTGTCTGTCTGTCTGTCTGTCTGTAAACATGTGTGTGTGTGTGTGTGTGTGTGTGTGTGTGTGTGTGTGTGTGTGTGTGTGTGTGGTCTTTAAGACATGAGCAGAGGGAGACGGATGGCTGCCATTTATGTTGTCTTACTCCGGGTTGATAGGTTTCTCCTTGTACACTCCTTTGCCATTTGATGAGTGAATGTGCTTCGCTTCTGAATTACAGGTTCTCTCTCTCTCTCTCTCTCCTCTCTCTCTCTCTCTCTCTCACTCACCTCACACACTCACCTCACAACACACACACACACACACACACACACACACACACACACACACACACACACACACACATATATATTACTAACACCACCATATCCATCACCACCACCATCACCCCGACCACCACCATCATTATGCCTCTGTGTGCATGCGTGCGTGCGTGCGTGCGAGCGTATGTGCGCGCACACAGGCGTGCACGTGGGGCGCGTTTGTTTCTTGGGGCAATGAGTGCTGCGCGGTGTATGTATTGTATCGCGCTGTGTTAATTATGTGTTGCGTGATGTGTGTGTGTGGTGTGTGTGTGTGTGTGTGTGTGTGTGTGTGTGTGTGTGTGTGTGTGTGTGTGTGTGTGTGTGTGTGTATGTGTGTGTGGTGTGTGTGTGTGTGTGTTTTGTGTGTGTGTGTGTGTGTGTGTGTGTGTGTGTGTGTGTGTGTGGCGACTGAGTGTTTCTTAATGTAGGTTTTTGGCGTGCTTTAGGGTGGAGGAGAGAAGCTATATTTCCTTTAAACGGCAATTTATTACCCAAAAAATCCACCGCCCGAGGTCAACATGCAGTTAAAGACGTGCACAAAGAAAATTGGAAGAGTGGACGAAAGGAGGCATAGGTTATTGGCAGGGACTGGGGAAAAGAAGAAGGGAAGGGGAAATGAAATTCTGTTAACGCCATGAATTGTCTGCTACAGAAACACGCCCTTCAGGAAAGGTCAGGTGGATGGTGGCCATCATCAACTTCATGATGGAGAATGGAATTGTCAGACATCTCCAACTGGTCCAGTTGTCTGCATCAACCAAGCTAACCATGATGTTGAAAACTCACTGGATTAATAAAACGTAGGTGCCTTTCTTGTACTTTTTTTTTGGTATTGTTCTCGCTGCTGTTGCTTGCTTCTGGACTGGTGACCATGGCAATGAGAGATTGCTGTTGCTGCAGATGGTTATGATGATGCCGACATGTTTTACAGTGTCCACAAGCTTTGATGGGTCCTCTTTGGCCAGTTGTATATTAAACAACTTGGCATCAGCCACTGATTCATACCAAGCAAATCGCCTTCCAGTCCCGGTCTCAACGATGACCAAGGGAATCCAAATCGTATTATCGGAAGATCAACGAAGAAGACAAGTTACAGCTGAGGTTTTTACAAATCTTTAGTGCGGCAACCAAAACGCCATTGCAGGGGGTCAGATGTGTGGGAAGGTAAGGGAGAGGGAGCATCAAAAAACAAGAAAAATGAACAGAAGGTGAGAGAGAAGATCAGAAGGGATGTGAGAGAGAGAGAGAGAGAGAGAGAGAGGAGAAGAGAGAGAGAGAGAGAGAGAGAGAGAGAGAGAGAGAGCACTCCTGGGTGTGAATTGTGCGGGCTGGGATTGGAACTATATTTTCATCTGACAGCAGGTTCAAGAGAAAAAAAAAAGACAAAAAAGACATACGCCGCCACAAATGCAACCCACCAAACATAAAATCAGTATGTAACTGGTGAAGTGCATGACAGGAATTAGGAGTGGGGGCAGAAGGTGGAATCGATGAGGGGCAGGCACTTTGGAGTGGCTGGGGGGAAAATGAAATCCTTATTGCTTCATGAATTGTTTGCCCTAGGAACATGGCTCTCGGGAATAGCCTGCAGGTCGCTGCCGGCCATCATCAACTTCTTGATGGAATTCAGAGCTTGTAGATTGTTCCCACTGGACAGCGTAATGTGGGTAAACTAGACTGTGAATCATGTCAAGACTTCACGTGTAGGAGCAGTCTATGTCATTATCAGCTGTTTTTGATTCTTTTGCTGCTGCTGCTGCTGCTGCTGCTGCTGCTGCTGCTGCTGCTGCTGCTGCCACTGCTGCTGTTGCTGCTGCTGCTGCTGCACTGGTGGCTATGCTGTAAAAAGACGGTGACGATTGCCATGCTGCTGCTGCTGATCCTCTCGATGATGAGGTGATGAGAATGATGCTGGCATGTTTTTCACCACCAGCTATTCCGGATACTGACATTATGATACAAGCCACAAACATTGACACCAAACGGTAGCGTTTATACTAAGCCCAATTACCTTGTGATAAGTTTGCCTTTCGAAATGCCCCCTGATTTCAGTTGTAACAAATGACCAGGGGAAACTACAATGAACGAACCAAAGAGAGTCAATGATGATAACGAATTACGTGCCATCGTGTCATCGTGTATCTGTACGCAACTGAAAAGCAACTACATACTGGTTGACGCTGGGGCAGTGGGGAGGGGGGAAAGGGGGATGACGAAAAAGACAGACAGACGCAGGCAGGTAAATATAAAATGTTCGCAAAAATTGAAGGGAATACATAAGAAGGAGAGAGAGAGAGAGCGGAGAGAGAGAGAGAGAGAGAGAGAGAGGATGAGAGGAGAGAGAGAGAGAGAGAGAGACAGACAGACAGACAGACAGCAGAGTAGAGAGAGACACAGAGATGAGAGACAGACAGAGAGAGAGAGAGAGAGAGAGAGAGAGAGAGAGGAGAGAGAGAGAGAGAGAGAGAGATACAGGCAGTACAGGTAGGATGACAGAGACAGAGAGAGTGAGACAGAGACAGAGACAGTCATTCAATCAGACAGACAGACAGACAGACAAAGATAGCAGCCACATAGAGATAGAAAGCAACAAAATTAGATAATATCAAATAGCACTACATACTCTCTCTCTCTCTCTCTCTGTCTCTCTCTCTCTGTCTGTCTGTCTCTCTCTCTCTCTCATTCTCTCTCTCCCCCTCCCTCCCCCCCCCCCCCCCCCACTTCTTTTCACCTGGCAGTCTAAAGACAGGCAAATCAAAATGGCAACAACATACGAATCACTTCTCAGTTACTCTTCCTCATTCGGTGACATCCCATTTGGTCTACTCCCATTTGTCTACTCCCATTTCGTCTACTACTCCCATTTCGTCTATTTCCATACTGACCATACTGCAAGGCTCCCCCCTGGCGTAACCAGTGTCCCAGTCTACTCCAAAGCAGAATCGATGGTCTTTAGATTAGAGTAGGGCGAAGCCCGAGAGAGGACGAAGGACGAATGAACGAAGGCCGTTAGGCCAAGTCGTGCTCACACATTTCTGAGTAGGCGAAATGGGAGTAGACCAAATGGGAAGTAACCCCTCATTCCACGCTCGTCACGTCTGTCTCTTTTCCTCTGGACCACACCGCATGTAGTCCCTGCATCAAGTCGTGGCATTTATAACCCACCCAAGAATGGAATGCACTTCGGAGTCTCTCAGCGCCAGTTGCTCAGCTCTGCAGTATCAGTGGTATTCCCGACACAAACCTTCCAACCCAATCGCCAGCTAGACTGCTTGAATACACAAGTCACCCAAACGCCGTACCACATTCACAGAAGAATTCCACACCACAATTGACATCGTCATTACCACTATCACGCTTCGAGGATAACAGCGGACAGAGACACGCGAACACCCAGACATTAAATTTCGTTCATACATCAATTCCAGACAACGTTTTATCACAGACGCCTGTCAACAAGAAATCCGTCCGTACCCTTATCTTGTGACATGTTTTGGCAGCAGAAAATATCGGAATCCCTGTGACGTTGTCTTCCTATACCCGCTCCACACTGATTCTTAGTATTGATGCTACATAGACGTACGCGCGCGCGCGCGCGCATGTGTGTGTGTGTGTGTGTGTGTGTGTGTGTGTGTGTGTGTGTGTGTGTGTGTGTGTGTGTGTGTGTGTGTGTGTGTGTGTGTGTGTGTGTGTGCGTGCGTGTGTGTGTGTGCGTTGTATCCGCGCGCACGTGCATGTGTGCCTGTTCGCATATGCAAGCGTGTGCGTGCGAATGCGCGTGCTGCATGTGTGTGTGTGTGTGTGTGGTGTGTGTGTGTGTGTGTGTGTGTGTGTGTGTGTGTTGTGTGTGTGTGTGTGTGTGTGTGTGTGTGTGTGTGTGTGTGTGTGTGTGTGTGTGCGCGCGCGCTTCTGGATATAGGTTGTTGAATACATTCTGATCTGGAAGAAAGGAACTGTCTTTCTACCACACGAGTTTAATGTGCAACGAATGATGTGCACGAAGGTAATTGAAAATAGGGAAGAAAAGACATAAATAGGAGACAGGGAATGGGAAATAGAAAGGGGGTGGTGGAAAATGAAATCCTAACGATTCCGCAAACTGTTTGCCCCAGCAGCATGGCTCTCAGGAACGCCAGTCGCTGCTGACCATCACCAATTTCACGATGGAGCATGGGACTCTTAGTCTTTTCCCACTGGATACGTTGTCTGGGTCAACTAGGCAGAGCATGATGCTGAAACTTCACATGATCAATAACACCTGGGTTTGTTTCTTCTGGTGTTTGGTTGTCCTGGCTGCTGTTGCTGCTTCTGGCCTGGTGACCATGATGCTGAAAGACTGCAGTGGGTGTTGATGGTGATGATAATGATGATGATGTGTGTGTGTTGATGATGTTGATGATGATGGTCAAGGTGATGATGATGATGATGATGATGATGATGATGATGATGATGATGATGATGGTACATGATGATGATGATGATGATGATGATGATGATGTGATGTGATGATGATGATGATGATGTGTGTGTGTGTGTGGTGATGATGTTGATGATGATGGTGATGGTGATAATGGTGATGATGATGATGATGATGATGATGATGATGATGATGATGATATGGTGATGGTGATGGTGATGATGATGATGATGATGATGATGATGATGATGATGATCACGATCATGATCATGACATGTTTTACATTGCTAACATGCGGATGGGCTATTGTGCATGGCATAAACCGTTGATTCAAACCAAGCAGATAACGATGACATAAAACACCGTACCCAGTGGTGTGTTTGCCTTCCTAAATGGTTCACCGATTTAGCTATCAACAAGGACAGGGCGAGTCAAATATTTCTTTAATCGAAGATAAAGAAAGGAAACAAATAAAGCCAAACATTTTGCACAAAACTGCTTGTGTTCGTGATCAAAGAGCCATTGCAGACGGGTTTGGAATGGGGTTGGTGAGTGTGTGAAGAGGGAAGAGGGGGATTTCAATTACAAAAAGACATACGAGCGTAAGATTGAGAGGAAGATAGGAAGAAATATTGATGATGGAGAGACATACATCAAGGAAAAGGAAAATTAGGAAGAGCATGTGCAAGCCTCTGCGTCCGCGTGAGTGCTTGTATGTGTGTGTATTTGCGTGCTTGCGTGCGTGCGTGCGCGCGCGCGCGCGTGTGTGTCTGTGTGCTTGTGAGAGAGAGACAGAGACAGACAGTGAGAGAGAGAGAGAGGGAGAGAAGAGGAGAGGGAGAGAATACAAAGGGATAATGTTCAGGAGAGAGATAGAGAGAGAGAGAAAGAGAGAGAGAGAGAGAGGGGAGAGAGAGGAGAGAGAGAGAGAGAGAGAGAGAGAGAGAGAGAGACAGACAGACAGACAGACAGACAGACAGACAGACAGACAGACAGACGCAGAGACAGAGACAGAGACAGACAGACTGACATACAGACAGAGAGAACGTGCAGACAGAAAGAAAGCAGACAGACAGACACTATCGGAAAACATTGTCTCTGTCTACTTCTTCATATCTGACAATCCAAAGAAAACGGTGGGGCAATCACATACATTGCACTTCTCAGTTAACCTTGTTCTAAACTCCTCAGTTCTGTCCCCCTTCACGTGGATCAAACAGTATGTATTCTTCAAATCACGTTGTGCAACTTATTGCCCAGCCAACCACGAAGTGCACTTACGTATTCTCAGCGACCAGTTTCTCAGCAAAGTTCCAGACACAGAATCGTAAGCGTGCCCAAGACATTCCAGACATTACGCTGCAATCCAGAATTCCACACCCCATTCATCATTGTCAGCACCACTGACACCATTCGCTGATGGAAGCAAACACGCACACAGGGAAACACCTCAGCGGCAGACTTCTTACACTGTACACCGGTTCCAGACAATGTCTGTAGTAGACAGATGCCTGTTTGGCAAGAAAATCCATCAGCGCTCTTATCTCGTAGTGACGTGTTTCGGCGATAAACAATACCGGAACTATTATGACATTGTCTCCCTCTACACTGATTCGTAGTGTCGATGCTACACAGGCGTGTGTGTGTGTGTGTGTGTGTGTGTGTGTGTGTGCGTGCGTGCGTGCGTGCGTGCGTGCGTGCGTGCGTGCGTGCGTGCGTGCGTGCGTGCGTGCGTGCGTGCGTGTGTGTGTGTGTGTGTGTGTGTGTGTGTGTGTGTTTGTGTGTTTGTGTGTGAGTGTGTGAGTGTGCCATGCAAATATTGCTGCTTTACATAGCTGCGTGTCTGTATGTGTGTGTGTGGCATCAAAGGTACGAGGGCGAAGGGCGGGACGGGATGGTTGCTCTGTGTTCTTGTGCTGAATGTATAGTTCCTTCCCTTTTTTTTCTTCTCCAAACTGCTCTGTCAAGTGATAATGTTCTTTGTTTTCGAAAACTTTTATACTGCTTCTCTCTCTTTGTCTCTCTCCCCCCGCTCTCTCTCTCTCTCTCTCTCTCTCTCTCTCTCTCTCTCTCTCTCTCTCTCTCTCTCTCTCTCTCTCTCTCGAATTAATTTTGACCGGATTAAGAGGAGGAACCGCAAGGAATTTGTTCAAAATAAGACATTAACAAGTACTACAATGCCTGCAAATTTTGAAAGTTTCAGAGCAAGTTGTGGATCGTTTTTTGTGACATACGTCAACTACATGGCCAGAAGACAACAGCTAGGCCTACACGGCGCACGGTTTAGTGGTGTGAGATTCGTACCTCTTCACTGTGACTTCAGCAGATTGCCCCCGTCTCTATATGCCCCCGTCTCTATATGCCCCCCGACCGTTATGCCCCCGTCTCTATATGCCCCGTCTCTATATGCCCCCGACCGTTATGCCCCGTCTCTATATGCCCCGTCTCTATATGCCCCCGGGGGCATAGAGGGACGGGGGCATATAGAGGTGTCCCTTTGAAGGCATTCAGGTCACGTCAGGTCAGGTCAGGTTAGGGCATGTCAGGTCAAGTAAGGTTAGGTCAGGTCAGGTCACGTCAGGTCAGGTCAGGTCAGGTCACATCACGTCAGGTCAGGTCACGTCAGGTCAGCTCAGGTTAGGTCAGGTCACGTCACGTCACGTCGGGTCACGTCAGGTCACGTCAAGTCAGGTCAGGTCAGGTCAGGTCAGGTCAGGTCAGGTCACGTCAGGTCAGGTCACCTCAGGTCACCTGACCTGACCTCACCTGACGTGACCTGACGTGGCCTGACCTGACCTAACGTGACCTGACCTGACGTGACCTGACCTGACGTGACCTGACGTGACCTGACCTGACCTAACGTGACGTGACCTGAGGTGACCTGAGGTGATCTGAGGTGACCTGACCTGACCTGACTGACGTGTCGTGACCTGACCGAGTGACTGACGTGACATGATCTGACGTGCCCGATGACCGGACGGGCCTTCCCGTGCCCGGGCCCGGGGCCTGCCCTGACTTGGCCTGACCTTACCTGACCTGACGTGACCTGACGTGACCTGCCCTGACTGCGTGACCTGACCTGACCTGAGGTGACCTGACCTGCCCTGCCTGACCTGAGGCTGACTGCCCTGCCCTGCCCTGAGCGTGCCTTACGTGACGTGACCGACGTGACCTGCATGTGACCTGGCGGCCCCTGACCGCCCTGACGTGACCTGGCCTGATGACGAAACCCTGAGTAAGGGGACGTGACCAACGTGAGTGCCCTGAGGACCTGCCCAAACCTCCCTTGACCTGACCTGCCCCTAACTCTGACCATTAGTTGCCCTTTTGGTCATGGTAATTGAATTCAGGGAACATAGGGCTAGGGAACTAGGTTAGGGAACTTCGGTAGGGAAAATAGACCTAGTGAAATGGGCTAGGGAATAGGGCAGGGAACATGCCCTGGGAACAAGCCCTGGGGAAACATAGGGGTCCCCACTACGGGGGGCATATGAGACGGGGGATCGGTCGGGGGGCATATAGAGGGGGGCAAAACGGTGGGGGGCTATAGGAGGGGGATAACGGTGGGGGGATTAGAGAGGGGGGGCTAACGGTCGGGGGGCATATAGAACGGGGGCTTAGGGGGGGGGCATAAGGGGTGTCCCCCTTTTTTCAGTTCTGCATACTCCTACCGGATTCAGTCAAAACAGCCCCTCATAAAGGGGGGCGTTGTGCTTCGCCTTAGGGCGTGTTTCTTTCAATTTCTGCTGATGTGATGGACGTCGAAAGAAACCAGGCCCAGTCAGGGGAAGGTGGTGTCGCCCGGGGACAAGAAATCAACGGTTTTGCCCAAACCCGTCGCTTTTTTCCCAGTAGATGTCAGGCTTCCGTTCCCGCGCGTTCCCCCTTTCCCCAACGCTGCCCCCTATAAAGCAAAAACCAAAATGCCATCACAGTAGTCAAAACCGATGAAGTTCTGACCAACTTCAGCAGATAAAAACAAAATCATGCTCCCCGTTTGTGTGTATCGGTTCTTTCCCATACGTGGTGCGACGTCTGCAGACAGAAAACGATCAGCTGAAGAAAGGAAAGTGGCCGTCTGACAGACCAGTGTCAATATCTTCAAAGTACTGTGCACAGGTATGCCCGCGGAAACATTTGTCAAGGCATTTGACCTGGGAACAGGATGTGGACGGTTAAAAATTTCATTTTCGAAAAAAAAAAATGTCAAATTTTTCAATGTTGCTGAAGGCCCAAACGAAGTTCCCGTGCATGCCCCCGGGAAAAGTGTTCGTACTGAATCGTTTTCCCCCTCTAAGACTGGAGTGCGGGACGTGGAGGAAGCCTCGGTCGGCCCCCCCACAAGGCGTTCCGCCGTCCCGGCGTTGATTGCCGCCCTTCATCACTGGCCGACAAACTGTCAGGCTGCAAGTAAAGGAGGGGGAAGAAATGGCGGAGGAAGAAGGCACCCGTGTGGCCGGGGGACCCACGACGGCAGTACATTGCACTGAAAACTACAGGAGGAAGGGAGACAGGCTTATTTTTTCGAGGGTCAATTTTGGTTTCAATGCAAAAAGGAAATACAAGGATGGATTTCGGGGAGAAATGCCCAAAACAGTTCTCAACATAAAGTCAGGAGAACAGTATAAACAGTACAGTCAACTGGGGGCCAAAAAGGGGTTTCCCCTTTGCCCCCCCTGTGTGATTGGGGGAATTTTCCCCCCCCTTAACAAGGGACAAAGACAACAGACAGGAGATAAATCCAGTCTTACCCAGCAAAAAGTATCAGTTAAAATCATCCCTCTAGACTGAGCGCCCCGAAATGTACTGAAATTTTCAATGAAAGTTTTACACACCGGGGAAACGTTGGGATGAACCTTGCTAAAACCCGGGGAAACAGAACCCAAGGTGAATTCTAACGAGCGTAAAGAGAGTGGGGCACTGCAGTCGCGCGGTGCTGGTGATGCTCAGGCATGCCAGTGGGGCAGGGAACGACCCGTGTTCATTCCCTGTCAACGATCCCCCACTTCCCCCCCATTTTCCCCGTTTGCCCCCCCACTCGGCGGGGGTTTCCTTAAGAAGGCAAACACTTGCCGAACCCCCTTTCGGGAAAAAGAGGCAACCAGACACCCGTGACCCTGACAGACCTTCCCCAAAACCCCCAGCACGTTTTACGACGTAGAAACCGTCTTCAGACCCCCCGAAGCTCCCCCCCCCCCCTCGTCATCCCACCTCCATCGTCACCCCATCTCCCATCGTCACCCCACTCCCATCGTCCCCCTCTCCCTTGTCATCCCCCCCCCAAACTACCCACCCCAGCCTGACCCCCTGCCTGGGGGAAAAGCCCTGCATTGTCAGCCGCAGTCTGTACTCAGCGCAACGTGTGTCATGGTGGTGTGTGCAGGGCTGTGCCACTGCCATCCGGGTGATCCCACCCAGGGTTGATGTCTCCCCGTTAACCATGAAAACAAAACTTCAAACCCAACCCCGAAAAAGGCCCCACTCACACGAGAACAACAGAAACAAAAGAAACAAAGCAGACTAAATGACAGAAGAAAAAGGGACACGGCTTACTGAGAAGTTCAAGTTCGAGAAAAAGATGGTTTCTGTTGCCATTCTAACAAATAGGGATTCGGCCGGGCCCCGTTACATTCTGTGGACACTCCAAAAACTGTCCGTCTTCCTGGAACTAGATGGTTTTGGCCAGAAAAGCTGGAGATATTTTTTTCTTCTTTTTGTAAAAAAGTTTGATATTGTGTGTTGATAGAAATCCCCTAGATGATTGTTTCGATTTGGATGGTGTTTTAAAAGGGTTTAAAATAAATTCAGGACAAAGCCATTAAATATTCTTTATGGGAGTAGGTCTGGAGGATTTTTTACTAGTAAATAAAATATTGTAAGCACATTACATAAATTAAATTTTTTCCCGTCACGTGGTGTGTTTTAAAGTGTCTAAAAGCATGCTTTGGGGGACAATGACATTCTTTTTTTAATTTTTGTTTATGTCCCCCCTTCTGGTTCAGTGCACTACCAATCATCAATTTTCAATTGCACATTGACGCATAGAACACGCATCCGGGACTTGCAAACCTTTATCCACAGGTCAGCTGTTTTGTTGGGGGCTTTAATGAAAGGGAAACCAGACCTAAAGTAACGTGGTCACCACTGTTTTTATAACTGCCCTTAAATTCGACCCTTTTTTCAAAAAAACCCGTTTGCCTAAGGATACAATGTTAATGCTTTTGGAGAAAATTTATTAAATTTGTGTGCTGTTTTGTTTTTTGTATTTGATGGGAAACAGAGGTAGCTTTAGTCGTGATTTTTTATTTTGTATTCCCATGGGGTAGTGTAAAAGATTATTGCCTTATTTCTAACGATTTGTTAGACAACGTTGTACTTTTCTGTAGGTGAGGGTAAAATCAGAGACATGCCAATCCTGCTAGAAATTACAGGCAAAAACCTTGCCCCCTCTACCTATTCAGAAAATGTCTGTTGGAAAAAGGGGTTGATTTTCAGAATAATATATAACAGTACTATCAACCTTTTTTGCGAAATTGAAATGCTGCCAAAATGATTGATGTTGTGAAAAACAGACCTGTATGAATTTACTAATTGTTTAATGAATGCCAGCGCTTGATGCGCCAAAACTTTTAAAAAAGCAGGGTTGTGAGAAAATCGGTTTGAGCGAATGTAAAAAACAAAAAGGGCGGGAGTTCGGAAGGCTTTGACCATTTTTAAGAGATCTGAGATCAGCTGATAAATGTGCCTTGTACAATGAGGAGAGAATACAATCAACTTAAGTACATGAAGAAACGTAGTTTTTTAAAAATGAAGCTTAACTGCTTAATGCAATGTGAGTTCTCAGGGGTTTTGGTTGAAATCAAAAAGTTCGCAGTCGTTCCCCGTAAAATAAATTTTTTTCCAAAAGGACAGTGGCTAACCCCTTTTGAACCTTGTTAAACCCTTTGGGTTTTTTCCAAAATGCGGACCATCCCAAAAATGGATGTCTTGATTGGCATTTGACCCTATTTGGCGCTGAAAATTTCTTGGGAAGTAAAGAAAGCCCTCCAGAGTTTAAGGTGGCAAAACAGTGGTCTGTTTTTGATAAATGAATCATAAAGGCCTCAGGGTTCGATATCCCCTTTTTAGTTAAAAATTCAATAAACTTTTCAGAGATGGTTATTCCCCGAGAATGGGGCAAATCAAAAATTATTCCCTTGCATAAAAAAAAGGTGATGTGAAGATCGAACAATTTCTGGTGTTTTTTGATTAGTCTTTGTGTAAAAAATTTTTACGCAAATTGAATAAAGGCTCATTTTCCCGGGCTGAAAAAAAAGAAGTTATTTTGATGTCAAGGGGGGTTTGAAAATCTTATTCCCCTACTGATCCATTTTCCCTTTTTATGTAGCATAGAAAAAAAATTTTCAAGGAACAATAAATTTTTTGTAGCATTTACGATTTTAGAAAGGCGTTCGATATGGTACAATAGTCTTTGTTTAATTACTACTCACAAAGGCGTCAAAGGAAAAACCGTTTAATATTTTGGAAAAATTTTTACAGCACATTTTAAAACATGTGTCGATGTTTGGGGAACTCTTACACTATTATTTTGAAGTTTGCAAGGTCTAAAAAAGGGTTTTCTGCCTTAGTCCTCCCTTTTTTTATATTTATTAACGAGATTGCACGTGACATGTTTTTACGTGGGAGCAGGAATTTCAATTTATCCCTAACGATTTTGAAATTTTTTAAACTGTTTTTTGTGTTCGCTTTATGTCGTCGACTATGGGGTGCAAATCAACTTAATGTCTTTTTTTAGTGTGCTCAAAGCTTGTTTAAAAGTTAATTGGAAAAAACTAAAGTCATGGTTTTTCGGAAAGGGGCTATTTAAGTAGAAAAAGGGAAAGTTGGTTCTTTGGGATAACAGTTGATGTTGTAAATTTTATAAAATTCTAGGTGTTACTTTTTCAACAAAGCTTGTTTCGATGTTACTTTGGCACGATCATTGCATTAGAGGGAAGAAAAAATACCATAGAAATTTTAAAGTGTTTAAAAAAAAACTAGTGCTTTTTCCCAAACTGTTCTTAGGTTTTTTTATGCCCAAATTTTTCCCTTTTTTTAGGGTCGGGGCTTTGGGGTTTTAAACCACGAGGGAAACCCTCGAAAAAGTTCATTGCAGGCCGTAAGCTTTTGCTGAAGTCCCTCCATTTAACCCAATGATAGGTTTTGGGAATGGGGCGTTTTTCCCTTATTATTACTTCAAACAACGAGATGTATTCGTTTGGGTTTAGATAGCAGGAAACCCCTGAAGGTATTCCCGAAAAGCCTATGAATGCTTTTGATTTTCAAAAAAGAAAAAAAAAGGGTGAAAAATTGGGTCAACATATTAAAACGCTGCTATGTTCAAAGGTTTTGGGTTTGTCTGGAGTTTGGGAGGTGGCGCGAGAAACGCTTTATACAGTTATTCGAGAACGCCCCAAGAACTGTTTTTTCCAACGTTGGTTTCTCTGTTAGAGGCATCGGTTTGAATTATACTACTCATTTAAAAGCATCTTTGAAAGTGAAAGTATTTTGAATTCATTAAGAAAAGGCAATTTAAAACTGCCCTCGTGGGGTTTTTGAATGGGGTTTTTGAGCATAAAACAGCCATGTTTTCCCCTTTTCGGCATAGATCAACCTGGTTGCCCTTGCCAGGCGGCGATGAGGACGAATTCCATGTTCTATTCGAAAGCCAACAATTTAAATGACCCACGGTAAATATTGCATTCAACGTGCAGGCTATCTTACCCAAAGTGACCAATGCACAAGGATTTTGAGTAGTGCCCTTTATATCACTGAAATTTTTCTAAATTCCTCTTTTTGGTTTTAAAAGCAGAGCGTTTTGCTTTTTGAACCATTTTTCTGGATTATTTCGGTTTATGGGATTTCTGGCAATGTTGAATGTTTCGTTTTTTGTCTCGTTCCAAATTTAAACAGTTGTTTGCCTTCTCTTCATTGTAACGGGCCCAACAATAAAACTTTGTCATTGTCATTTTTCTTTTCTCCCTCTCTCTTCTCTCTCTCTCTTCTCTCTCTCTCTCTCTCTCTCTCTCCCTCTCCGCTTTCTCTCTCTCTCTCTCCTTCCTCTTTTTTATTTGTATTTGATGTGTTCCCCGCCCCCTCCCTCCCCGTGTGTGTGTGTGTGGTTTTGTGTGTGTTGTTGTGTGTTGTGTGTGTGTGTGTGTGTGTGTAAGCGGCGTGCGGCGTGCGTTATATATATATATTAATTGTTGTGGGTGTGTGTGTGTGGGTGTGTGTGTGGTGTGTGTGTGTGTGTGTTGTGGTGTGTGGTGACGCTGTCCCTCTGCTTACGGCAGAGTTTAAAACGCAGATGTTTTCGTACAAAAAACAAACAAATTGATAGCTTTTTAGCGCCCTTTTCGCGCGCGGCGTCAACACCACACACACACACACACACACACAAACCCCCACACACACACACACACACCACACAAAACACAACACACACACACACTTTTTCCACACAAAAACACAACACACGCACCGCAAACCGCAACATCATGACCCCAAAACATTCACACACAACAACACCCACCCCACACCACAAAACACCCCACACACGACACACCACACGCACCCCACATCGAAAAACCCCAGCACATACTCACTCACTAAGACACTTGCCCGGGGCCCCAACACGTTGAACACAACGCACACACAAACCACACACCACCCACACCACACACAACACCACATACACACACACACATCCCGGACCCACCGCCTGCCGGCTGCTGTGCCCGCCCGCCTGCCCATCTGTCCTCTACCTACCTACCTACATTATCTATCGTTTGGGTTTTTCTGCGTTGTTTTGATCGACCCATCGATCGTCGATCGA
>CM031603.1:61283560-61291060 GCA_018398815.1 Conus ventricosus
GAGAGAGAGAGAGAGAGAGAGCAATAGAGAAACATAGAGAGAAAAAGACAAAGAGTCAGAGACAGAGAACAGAGAAGAGAGATAAAGTGAAGAGAGAGATAGACGAAAGAGAACATACAGACAGACAGAAAGACAGACAGAAATACAAACAGACAGACAGACAGACAGACAGACAGACAACAGACAGACAGACAGATGTTGGTACACATAATACATATTCTAATACTACACCTCTTTTCTATGTGAGCAGTCCTAAAGAAAGATTAATATAGATGGTCTAACATATTGAGAGAGAGAGAGAGAGAAGAGGAGAGAGAGGAGAGAGAGAGAGAGGGGAAGGAGAGAGAGAGAGAAAGAGATAGGAGGGGAAGAGAGAGAGAGAGAGAGAGAGAGAGAGAGATAGGAGAGAGAGAGAGAGACGATAGAGAGAGAATAGACCGAACGAACAAAACAATTTAATCATATAGGCCATGGCCCCTTCTGATGGGGGTACAATCAACAATACCAATAATGATACTTCAACAGCAAGGTAGCCATGTCATTATTTGACAACAAGACACAGTACAGAACGCATACAAAATTTACACCATAAATACAGAGTTGTTATTCCCTTTAACTGACCATAATAGTGTGCAGCCTTTTTAAGGCCTTATAAAAACTAAAATGCACATGCTCTTCAGTACTCTTCCTTTTGATTTGCCATGAGGAAGCAGCTCGAACAAACAGGGTTTTCAAGAATTTCCGTGGTATGTATTCACGACCTTAAATCTTCACGACAGGACAACAAAGCAGAAAATGCACTTCATCTTCATCGCGCTTTTGCATAAAGGACATAGCATAACAACTTTTTTTAGAATTGGGCATATCGATACTGATGCGCTTTGATGTCTGTAATTCCTAATCTAAATCTTGTTAAGGTAAACTTTCTAATATGCCTGTCAATATTAAGTGAGAGAAATTTTCACAACCATAGCGGCTTCTTAAAAGTACTATAAAACGAATATCGCTCCACTGTTCTGGATATTTTTCATGGCCAGTTTTTTGCCAACGTTATCAATTAATCTTTGGCCGGAGTTTGTTTCAAAAAAAACATTTACATTTCCAACCCCTTGACACGATCCAGACTACAACACCCAAATCCAATTTAAAAAAACAGCAAATCCCGAACATCTGTAACCCACGACGTTTTTTTTCCACGGATTCTAACCCAACAGCATATAGTATGCTCTAAGTGGTAATCTATTGACATCCATTGTACTAAAATACCCTCGCCAGAATCTAATACACCTTACATAAAGAATTAATATAAATTAGGATTGAACGGTGTTGTTTTCCTCTCCCCCACCCCATAAACACATTCGTTTGGTGTTTTCAATGTGAACCCCCAGAAATTTCTTTAATAGCAAATGTATGAACATTTCCACAAGAAGTAGCAGATTTATCTAAAGGCCCCAAATCACAGCACAAATTGAGGCCACTGGTTGAACCTGTGCCTCAAAGAGTTATAGAAACACTGTCAATGAGTTTATAATTTAACATTATTTAAATTTTTTCAAAATACACAATAAGGCATTCTTTGCCTCGCTTGCCAGTCCTGACAAGCACTGAAAGCTTAGGGCGTGTAAAGAAATAAAATTCCAAGGTATTTGTAGCAATTTACAACAGCCATCATCAGTCCATTGAAAAAACCCATCTTTCCCGCTTGCAGCCAATAACCTCCTTTTCTCTAAAAACCACAATATATTCTTTTTCAAATTACCTTTAGCTTAGAGTTTAGAGGTCTGTTTGACACAATTGTTGAACTGGGTCTGAGGCCAAATTGGGAGTCCACAGACAATAAAACAATATCATCAGCTATAACAAGATGAATAGTTTTCAAAAAAAAATCGGAGAAAGCGTTGCAAACCATGTCTTCCGTTCGCTATTATTTCTAAAGCTAGTTCATTTATGAATCATGAAAAAGACAGGGCTGCAAGCATCACCTGTTTTTAACACCCTTTGTACATAAAATACTGTCAGAAAGTTCTCCACCTGATCTGACATCTTGCTTTAAAACGTTATAGTACAATCTTTTTAAGACACTGATATAATTTGCCATTGATACCGTTCTTTTTCATTAATGCCATCTGTAAATTTCAAGAAACGGAGTCAAAACGCTTTCACAAATCCATGAAAGCTACATATAACTTACATACGAACGAAAACTGCTTTTGAACGAGAGCCATAAGAGTAAACACAAGACTACAGTTGAAGAATCTTTTTATAAAAACCAGCTTGATACTCACCAGTAAATTATTTGATCGATCCATTTTTTGTAATCAGTTATTGCTAATGAGCTATACAATTTTCTGCATATAACAGACAATAATTTCCTCTATAAATACCAGAACATTTACGGCACCTGTCTTAAACAATGGAATGATAATCGATTTCATAACCCACAGCTTCTGGATATAAGTCCTTTACAAAGAGAGCATTGAAAAATTATGAAAGAAATCAATCACGAT
Organism: Conus ventricosus; assembly: GCA_018398815.1. Lineage (NCBI taxonomy): Eukaryota > Metazoa > Mollusca > Gastropoda > Neogastropoda > Conidae > Conus > Conus ventricosus. Next base: position 61,286,068 of record CM031603.1, read on the forward strand.
TCCCCACCATTCATGAATACCACACCAATCAAACCGTCAGACAGCAGATTTTCCATTCATTAAAATGTCTTACTGAAAATAGGATTCCTCTTTTAAAATGTGCTATCCAATTATCCGATTCTTACAATTCTTCTGTGTCCCTCTTCACTGCAAACATCGTTCTCTAGCAAATTTTTAAAATGCTGGTACCCACTCTTCAGTAGAAATATTACGTGTATTGGTGTCCTTTACAGAAATCCAACGAACATTTTGCCAGAAATTCCTTCTGGCATGGGGATGAATTATAAAATAATACAGTAAAGATTGTTGATGCTTCTATATGCTAAATATGTGCAACGAATTTTTTGTATTCACTTCGACCGTACGCATATTTGACACGGTTCTTCGCTAAACATGGTTCTGCTAAACACACTTAAAGTTACATCGTATTTGATTTAGTACTTTACATTCATGATCATACCATGATTCAGTCCTCTCACCTGAATGTCTTCTAACTTTCTTTTTCATTACATTCAGCTTTAAGTCATAATACAATCAATAACACATAAAGCTACCTTAATATCTTCAACTATGAGCCGAATCGCTGTTTTCCAGTACTTTGCAGGGTGTCATCACATTCATCTGACCACGAAAATGTATGCATATTCATCATCATATCAGTATTTATCTCGACAAATCCACCACCTGTACTTCTTTGCAAACAGACCAACAATTTGTGAAAAGCCAAAGTGCAATCCCAAGAAAGAATACAGACTCAATACGATCTGTTACTTACAAATGCATAAATGATTCTAGGGTATAGATACAAGTCACCAGACAGTAAAAAAAAATAATTATTAACACTATTACCTTTATCAGAGGATGTATGTTAAACGACCTTGCCGGTCGCCATAACGTATACGCCATTCAATATACTAAATTCTAACGCTGTGCACAAATTCAGAGAAGGAATATCCCCATACCTATTTAAGCACATTTGTCATCAGAGCACCTGCAGCCGACAACAATAAGACTTTTGACTTGAGGAGAACAAGCATAAACTCATCACCAGATAGTTCTGGACCCAAATTTGCTGTCTTCCATAGAAGTCACCGTTAGTAATAAAAACACAACAGGAAATATCCAAAATTTTATCAGTAATAACATATTCAAGCATATTGATGCCATTATCTAAACCCAAAGAAGGCATACTAAGGTGAGTTTTTTCTGGTGGTATATAGGTACAAAAATGCAAGACATCTTTGGGCAGACCCCAAAATAACATTTTTGAAATAAGAAACATCATTGTGTATTACACACAGTATCATGTTGTAGTACATATTTATAATAATTCATTTTTTATTAACAAATTATACCCCCTGATCTTCTCCCTGTCGCTGTAAACCGAGTACGCAGTTTGCAGAAATTTTGTAATATAAACACTCACTAGACTGAAAGTTTTTCAACAAAAGTTTCAACGAGACATATGAAATCAAAATACAAAATAAAAATCTATTAAACTGCGGTCCTTTAACTTCGACAACAAGCCATTTCACGATCCATGAATAAATACAAGCCATACCAAGTATAAATACAACCATTTGCGGCTCGACACTCCACTTTTCAAACAACACACGATGTACCTTTCCTGATTTCTCAAATGAACCATATGTTTTCCCATGCACAGCAACAAGGTGACTCAGTCTGAAAAGTTTCATTCGTATCAGAGCAAACTGAACAGAAATATCAACAATTACATCTTTCCTAAATATACTTGTTGAATTCAACAGTGTAGCTGTTCTTAAATTATCCTTATAATATACCACTCTTCATGCGGTCGACCCAGTGACCGACTGACGATACAGCTGACAGGCGAGCTAACTAGGCCGCCGTGAGCACTGCCGTACGACCAGCAGCGTACAGCACTGTAGGCAGTGTCACCCGCCGAGTCACAGTTCCTTGAAATCGCCCATGTTCAGCACGCGCAAACAAGGGGATAAATTTTAGCAATACGGTAACTTAACTTGATTGTTCCTGTTTATGACATTTGAAAACATGTGGACCAAAGATAGTCCCGGAGACATAAAGGACTACGCTGATATTTCAGGCCGGCTGGATTGATTATGGCAATCGGTTAAAGATTTTTTAACACCATCCCAGGCAGAACCATTCTCCGTCTATGATCAAATAACCAAAGACCATGTGGCTCTTCTGTTCTCCTCACTCCTCGCCTTCTTTCAATGCGGAGCCAAGTCCTCCGTATTATCCCTAACCCTTTTGCGTAAAATCTTCGCCAATGAAGATTTTACTCCCGTAATTTGTATCTGGCATATAGAATTTGTTCCTGTACTTTTATAAAACTATACACCTTCCGAAATTGGGGAATCAGTTTTCGATTCAAGCGAGAAGTCTAACGACACGATGTCCTCGGGTACTCCTAGTGTGTCTGTCCAGCAAATCATTTCACGAAGTCCTTCACATTCATCTCTGTTTCTTGTCACGTCCTTCGTATCCATGAAAAGCTGATATTGTTTATCTATTCGAGCGTCCCTCTAAAATCGTCAGTTTTATTTGTTCTAAAGCTTCCAACCGTTCACAACAGAGATTTGATTCTGCTCCTCAAACTGCTCTGCTTTTCATGCTTAAATCCCTCCTTCCCTCCCTCAAAGATGCAACCTCTTTCATGTTAATCCTCGCACACATGCTTTCACTTCTTTCACCACTCTTTCTCAAGCCTCACACTATACAGTTCAAATAATCGTTGAGAGAGGCCAGACATTTCCTCAATCATCGGGTCCCAGACGTCTTAGATGGGGTAGATGGGGAACCGGAAGAGCCAACGATAGCGGATGCCAGTCCGAGTCCCTGTCTCAGGCACTCTGCCTTCCCAGCAGTCCGGGTCCCGGGTTCAATTCCACATCCGCCAACAGCGAACAGAAAAAAACGCCGAGTACAAATACGACACGCCAGAGGAGACCAACGATGACAACCGTCCCGTAGCCTTGAGATTTTCAATGTCCGCAGAATACGAAGATTTTCTTTGCATTGGCTCGAAACGATACATTAATGCGACGTAACACATACTACCGGTACAAAACCTCCACAAATGGCTCGAAAAAAGCCCAACTACCTCCGGCAATGTCACCTCCAACTCGTTCAAATCCAGGTAAGGCTTACGCTCCCGTAAACGGTTTTAAACACGAGCTCCTTCACGGGTCGAGAGAGAGAGAGGCGAGAGAGAGAGAGAGAGAGTGCGCGAATCCAGTGAAGGAGGAAAACAATATTAGCGCGGCGTGGGTTAGGAATACCTCATCCTAAAGATTCCAAAGTGTTTACCACCAAAGAAGCACTTCACTACAAGACAAAGAGCGGTGATGGATTGTCTTGCCGAACAGGCGTCTGTGATAGAAAGTCGTCGTCTGGGATGTGTGCCTGTATGAAGGTTTAAACGCTGGCTGTTCACCTGTAGGTCTGTAATATGAGCGAAACGGTATTAGTAGTAAGGAACGATTATAAACTGAGGGAGGTATTCTTCAGCGATTATCACTACAACGTCCAGACGTCCCCTATCTGTGTTACACTTCCTCATTCCAAGCACATCATTCTGTCCCCCTTTACCTCTGAACAAAAAACAGCTCACCCAACCATAAGTGCATTTCGCTTTTCCCAATTACACAATTTCTTAGTACAATCCCCGTGGATAGTGGTAAAATTCCATCAACCCCTAAAGCCCAGAAAATCGCGCGCATCCCACAAGTAAACTTGCAACATTCTAACATAACACTGCCTTCACAGGAGAATTCCACGCATCCTGTTTATCATCTTCAGAACTCTTAAAGCATTCCCTGAAAACAGCCCAATCACGTACATAAAAGTCCACAGCGTTTTAAACATCATACATATACCAGTACCAAGATAGCGTTCTGTAATAGATGTCTGGCGGCAAGAAAAGCCAATCACACTCGTCTCTTGTAATGACATGATTTTTCGCCATAAACACTATCGGAATTTTTTTTTGTATGACATGTCAGTCTGCACCCCCCTCCATCCTGACAAGACCTTCTTGTTGTTGTGTGTGTGTTTGAGTGTGTGTTGGTGTGGTGTGTGTGTGTGTGTTGTGTGTGAGTATGTGTTGTGGTGTGTGTGTGAGTAATGTCGTGTGTGTGTTGTGTGTGTGTGTGTGGTGTGGTGTGTTGTGTGTGTGTGTGTGTGTGTGTGTGTGCGTGCGTGCGTGCGTGCCGTGCGTGCGTGCGTGCGTGCGAGCGTTGCGCGTGTTTGTGTGTGTGTGTGTGTGTGTGTGTGTGTTGTGTGTTGGGTGTGTGTCCTTCAAGCCGCGAGCGAGATGAGCGGGTAATTGCAATTATATTTTGTGGTCTATTATAGTTTCCCTCTTGTTTCTGAGTCCTTTGGTCCATGTGATCAATTTATAGTGCAATGCTTTTAAATATCACGGTCTCTCTCTCTCGCCTCTCTCTCTCTTCTCTAATCTCTTCACTCTCTCTCTCTTCTCTCTCTCCCATCCTCCGTCTCTCTGTCTCTCTCTCTCTCCTCTCTCTCACACACACACACACACACAACAACAAAACACACACACACACACACACACACACTCACACACACACACACACACACACACACGCCACTACACCACCACAACCACCACCAAAAATAGACGAACACCATCTCCCTCCGCCCCTCCATCAATCTTCTCTTATCCATCGGCCCTCGCTCCGCCGATCATGTTCCCTACATCATTACAGTCTTTCACAAACTCCACACGAAAACTACTTGCAAAACTTGTTGCATAGAGAAAAAAACAACAACATCACACTATCATGTGTGTAGTAGTGTGTGTGGTGTGTGCTGCGTGCCGTGCGTGCGTGCCGTGGCGTGCGAGCGTACGAGCGTGTCGTGACGTGCGTGCGTGCTCGTGCGTGCGTGCGTGCGTGGTGTGTGTGTGTGTGTGTGTGTGTGTGGTGTGTGTGTGGTGGTGTGTGCGGCGCGCGCGCTCGCG
>CM031603.1:61296060-61298560 GCA_018398815.1 Conus ventricosus
GCCGGTGCAGAGGTTGAAACGGGACGATCTTGGGTGTGGCTGGTGTTCGGGGGAGAATGAGCGGTATGGGGATGCATAGACGAAAAAAGGAAGATAAGTACAGCAACGACTAAAAAGGTACATGTGTTTATACCCTGCATGCGCTAAACTTGCCAATAATTCAAGTCTTTTATTACAAAGACTGCGAGGCACCAACACAGCGAAGTTGTTTCTTCAGTAACTTCTTAAAGGGTTGACCGGGGATGAGGGGGTGTTTATACGCTGAGTGGGGGTAGATTGGGGGGGGGGGGGGGGCGGGAGGGGCGAGAGTTGCGGGGGGGGGTGGGGATTTGGGAGGAGGGGGGGGGGGGCGGCGGGAGGAGAGGGAGCGAGGAGGGTGCGGTTTGAGGGATGGTGGGGGGGGGGGGGTGACGGGGATGGAAGCGGGGGAGGGGGGGGGGGGGGGGGGGGGGGGGGAGGGAGAGATGGCAAAAATGGAGGGGATGGGTGAGGGCGACTCCGATCCGAGCACGGTGTCGTTCCCAGTGTTTGACGTTGTCAGACCTCCTTAAGGGTAAATAAACATTGTGTATTTCTTTCTTTTTTTTTTCTTTTTTTTTTTTTTTTGCTGTCCAAACCTCTGCGCCACCTCAGAGGCAGTGCAACCCACGCCGCTCATTCCGACACCCTGTCCACAGCCACAGCCCGGTCGGTCCCGCCGCAGCCCCGGCACCGGCAATCCACAAGGAGCAGTCTATGTCAAGTCGTCAAGAGGCAAACCCACCGGAGGAGACACTGTACTGCTGCCGAGTCACTTCGGTGGTGTTCAGTGGCGCCTGTTCTGATCTAACATACGCAGGACACCACCTACTAAGCCCCCTACTGACGACAATAATTGCTAAGTCGCGGAGCCGGCGTGAGTGAGCTCTCCCTCCGGAGGGCGCCACCACATCCGTCCATCGACAGCCCCCATGGACCCACCGATACCGGTGATCCCGACGGAACCAAACCAAAAGATGTGGAGAGGACATCGAAACTGAGGTCACATGAGAGCAGGGCATGAAGGGCCACAGAATTTGAGACATTTTTTTTAAAAATGCTGATCGATGAGAATGAGGATGATGAAGATGATGCTACGGATTTCCATTTCGGTCTGAGACTGCATGACAGGGCTGTACTCTGCGCTTCCTTTCATAATGTATCCAGGCGTCAACCAGGCCCGAGAGATACAGGCACCTGCAGTGTTGGTCAGGAAATTTGAGCAACACTCTCAGAAACGCACCCATTAAGTGGATGAAACTCGACTGTGTGGTCCCAGTCTTCCCAACTGAGTCCGCAGCAAACTCAACTCTGGGTAGGAGCCGGTCGGGGCAGAAAAAACCCACATGACTCTGATGGGATTCGAACCCACGACCTCCCAGCGGGAGTCCGCGACGCTAACCACTTCGCCACGGCGGCTGGTAACATTGTGTATTTCTGGTCATTATGACTTGATCGAGGGCAGCAGTGCAGTAAACACAATACTGTGCATTTTTCGACGCGAACCGCCTCACATTTGATATATTTCGAGGCGTTCGTGGTACCAACCAGGGCCTTTTTCAGCGCTTGACAGCCCACCTCCCCCCCCCTTTATTCAATATTCCAAATACCCCAGTCCCCCAGCCCCCCCCCCCCCCCCCCCCCCCCCCCCCCGCCACCCCCACCCCACACATCCCATCCCTCTCCCGAAAAAGCACTTTTCGTCTTCGGATGACTTTTTCTTCTGAGTTCATTAATTGTCCGCTTTCTCTGTTTCTTTTTTTTTTCTTTTCTTACCCAAGAATCAATGCTAATCCGCTTAATACGTGCACTTGGGAACATTGGACAAGTGTTTACGCCTGCCTGTGTTAATTTGTTGTTGTTGTTGCTGCTGCTGCTGCTGCTCTTGTGGCTTTTATCTCTATTAATAAAATTACGGGTGCTTACAGTCCTGTAGGTGTTTGATGTTCTAGTGTTTATGGGTTTGTGAAATGCAGCTGTCTACAGATGTAAATTTTTTTTGTTGTTGCTGTTTTTTGCTAGGTGTGTCTGAATCAGCTTGGAGTACTCACACTCAACTGTTTTTGCCCCCTTTCATCATAATGACACACGCTGTACTCGGTTGACTCGGAGGTAGGGAAGGCAGAAGCTCCGAATTCGGAATTCCGCAGAAGCCCTTCGTTAGAACTGCCACTTTTTCTGCACGCACTGACGTTTTGCATTGTAGTTCTGGTGGTCTGGGTGCAGCTTCCTTACCCCAACTTTCTTTTGACAAGAGTGGGGAGGATTATCCTGAATCTTACGGACGGATAACAGCAACCTAAACAATTGATACCAATTGATTTCTTTATTCATTTATTCTTCCCCCGCTGTCGCTTCCCCCCCCCCTCCTTCTCTCTCTCTCTCTCTGTCTGTCTGTTCCTTCTGTCTGTCTGTCTATGTCTGTCTGTGTCTGTCTGTCTGTCTGTCTCTCCCCTGTGTGTGTGGGGTGTGTGTGTGTGTG
>CM031603.1:61303560-61309393 GCA_018398815.1 Conus ventricosus
CATCATCATCATCAACATCATCATCATCACCATCATCATCATCACCATCATCATCATCATCATCATCATCATCATCATCATCATCATCATCACCGGTATCAATAGCAGCAGACAGACCAACAAAACTGGCAACGACTTCGGTTCTTCCAACTGATCGAGAAAGATACATACATACATCACCCTAAATTCCAGTCACAAACTGTTCCAGACAATGTCTACTTATCGCCAGAATCAAAACCAGTGAACGATGAAATTGCATGCCATTGTGCGCCGCCTTGGCGTGAGACTTCTCCAGCATTTCTGACGGAAGTCTGTCATGCGTGATTGGCATGAGAACGATCTCTTAATCCAATAATCGGTCGGGGAATGAGGTAGGCTGTGGGGGTGAGGAAGCGGTTGCTGAAAGAGGGGGTGCTATCCAATCTTTCACTGGAGTGGGTTTTCTTTCTTTTTTTTTTCTTTTTTTTTCTTTTTTTTTTTTTTGGGGGGGGGGGGGGGGGGTAACCATGACATACAACACCGCCTGTCTTTACCGTTATCACGTTGCAGAGTGTTACATTCATGTTTAAGGTGTAATTCGATCTCAGGTGATTCTGGAACGGCAAGGATTTGCGTGTGGAGAGGTGGGTGGGGGAGGGAGCGAGGAGATGGAGAGAAGGGACGAAAGGGAAGAGGGAGGGAGAAAAGAGGGGGGTGCAATGAACCTATTGAGTATCACAATAGCAACAGAAAATTCCGATGGGTAGGGGTAAACAGCAATTTCCATTGTTAGAAGCTAGTGTGATTCGACTGGCAACAAGTGGTTGTTGAACTCAGTTCCTAACAGATGAACTAGCGTTGCATGACGTGGTCGTGTAGAAGAAGCAAATAATTACAAAACACTTAAGTTCTTTAGTTTAACGTCTACTCACTTAAGTGTTATTAGATCAACGACACACTTGCAGCACGCCTGTGTAAATAGTTGAAGCACGTGTGCTTTAGTTTGTCTCTCTGTGTTTTGTTTGTTTGTCTGGGTGTGTGTTTGTTTCTTTGCTTTCTTTCTTTCTTTCTTTCTTTCTTTCTTTCTTTCTTTTTCTTTCTTCTTGACTACTATCTATTATCTGATCTTCTGATTGTATTATTATTGTTGTTGTTGGTGTTGTGTGTCGTTGTATTGTCGTGTCATCGTCGTTTTTTGTTTGTTTGTTTTCTTTTCACAATGAATTATTTGTATCACTTAGTTTTTTTTTCAAAAAGGTATTAACCACACTAACTGTAAGTTTCAAATTTCTTAGGATTTTTCTGTTTCTAAATGCACTTACGGCATTTATTCGTGTCTTCTTCTTCTTCTTCTTCTTCTTCTTCTTCTTCTTTTCTATTCTTGTTTGTTTGTTAAAGTATTTACGGCATTCTTAGTTTTGTAGAGATATTCCGGCATTGTATCGTTGTTTTCTTTTCTCATTTGTTTACTGCATTATCTCTCCACGTTTCACACAGTACTTAACAGAATATGGAGTATCTTATTTTCCCACATGAAGCTTGCTCCAATGTGTCTTTTTCAATGAAAGTGTTTACTGCATTGCTTCTTTGTTCTTTTACTACCCTCCTTCACCCATTTCTTTCTCAGGGTCTCGAACGAATTGTTTCCTTTCTCCGCATTAGATACTTATTAGCATGTTTCATTGCTTTTCGAAATAGTTACAATACTGCAGGTTTCATTGTTTGCACAAAATAGCCACTTTTCTGTCCGTCCGTGTGAAGACTCACACAATGCTCCCATCATCTTCTCGTTTTCTTCATGTGCTCTTGTCTCTTTGTTCACTTCACAAGGTATTTACGACCTTGTATTATTTTTTAACAAGTAATTACGATCTGTCTGATCTTGTCGCAAGGTACTTTCTGCGCTGTGTCCGATTTATCTTTAAACACCGGACTCTTACTACCTGTCCTCCTAATGTCTTTTGCGACTGGATAGCTCTGATATTGTCTGCCTGTGCAAAACACCTACATGAATAAACTTTGAGACAGTATAGATGTAGCGAACTTTATAACATGATAAAGAAAATCAACTACACTATCGCATTTTCACTCTCAGAAAAGCCAGGGTGCAAACACCCGCTTGAAATGGAATCAGTTCACACTGCCCATTGCAGTCCTACTAGCAGCACCGACTTTACTAGTAGCACCGACTATACTAGCAGCACCTACCAGCAGCACCGACTATACTAGAAGCACCGACTGCAAGACATCCACAGTGATATACGGAATCTTTGTCAAAACCACATTTACAGAACATTTTAGGTATTCCTATAATCCCCTGCACCATCTTCTTCCAAAAATGATGGTTCCTCGCAATATTCAACCTAGTTCTCGTGCTACATATTCATCCATGTAGGAATTTCATTTTTTCCATGTCTAAGTTTTGGCAGGACCATCAATCATAAAAAAATTACGCTTCTTTTCCATTTTTTTTTTTATGGACAGGCAATGTCTCTTTCTGATTGTTTTCCGTTTTTGTTTGTTTTGTTTTTGCTTGTTTTTACGATTATATTAAAATGTTTGTCTCGAGGGGAAGCAGCAAAAGGAATTTCTGTGTGTTGTGCTTCTTTGCCCTCGCTTTGCTGAGGCGATGTATACGTCATGTGTCTTTGATGTCTAGGATGTTGTAAAAGTTTGTCGATGGATGAAGTTATGCTTTTCTTTCCCTAATGTAAACTCTCTCTTCTCTCTCTCTCTCTCTCTCTCTCTCTCTCTCTCTCTCTCTCTCTCTCTCTTGAACTTGAACTTGATGTAAAGGAGCAGAGACTACATGTGGTAATAAAGATGGTAATGGTAATGTTGCTTATAGCCAGCCGACCGCAAAGGGCCATATCAGGACTGTCAACACATTGAAAATAACTCACAAGTCACTAAAAAGAAACAAAACAAAGAAACAAAAAAGTTCACACAACGCTTTTAAACATACCTTCCGAAACCACGTCGGAAATGCGGTTAATTTTTTTTTCCTCCGTAAAATCTTAGATCAGGTGAAAAATGTTAATCTCCTTCAGAAATTCCAAGATCACATCAGGTGGGACATTTCTGACCAAGGTTTCATAGAGTCTGCTATAAAGTGTTATGTCTCACATCATGCAAGTCCTAACACTCTAAAAGGAGATGTTTCACTGTGAATGGTACACAATATGGAACGCACCACGAAGCTTCTGATACAGAAGCGCAGTACGAAGTAGTAATAATTAAAGACAGAAGCAATGTAGTTATGAAGAAGTTCGAAAGAGATGTGGACGTTAGAATACATGACATACTGTCATAGCAAATTAAAGACACAACTGTAATAAAGCAGTGCAGGAGAAATGTGCCAATACGCTAATACAGCAGACCTCTTGTGATAAACAAGCACATGAAAGACATTGTGATCAAAAATTGGACAAGAGATGTAGCAATCAGGAAGTACTGGATATATGGCAAGGTAAGGAAGAAAAGGAAAGATCTAGTAACACAAACTACTGGGGAAATGTTTAAATAAAGCAGCGCGAGAGAAAGTGAAAAGTAATAAAGATCTGCGAGAGAGAGAGAGAGATGTGGTCACGAAGAAGAACAGAGGAGATGTGTTAATCAACAAGTAAATGCATTATGTTGTGAAAGTGAAGAACAGGAGGTAATGTTTTTAATAAAGAATAAGATGAAAGATGTGGTGGTCAGAAAAGTACTGGAGCTGTATTTAATACAGAAATATATTAGAGGGGTGGTAGTATAAAGACCTGCAAGAGAAATGGGGTCATGAAGGAATACAGGAGAGATGTGGTGAGAAAGCATCCAGTGAGAACATGTGGTAGTGAAGAAGTGCGGGAAATACATCGTGAGAAGAAAAAAAGGAAGTCAGAACATATGTTGTTTATGATGAGTTATCTGAATGTGTGTTGTGCGTGCGTGCGTGCGTGCGTGCGTGTGTGTGTGTGTGTAGTGTGTGTGTGTGTGTGTGTGTGTGTGTGTGTGTGTGTGTGTGTGGTGTGTTGTGGTGTGTGTGTGTGTGTGTGTGTGCGCGCGTGCGTGCGTGCGTGTGTGTGTGTGTGCGCGCGCGCGTGTATGTGTGTGTGTGTGCGCGCGCGCGTGTATGTGTGTGTGTGTGTGTGGTGTGAACGTCTTCCAGCCCACCATCAGTCTGTCTGCCTGTCTGGCCCCATATTCCCGTGACTCCTCTTTCATCATCTCTGCACCACTGGCTCTCCATCCCAGGGAAGAGAGAGACATAACGTAGCACTGGAAACATACCGCGATCAAGAATCAACGAGAGGGGCAAGGTGATAAAGAAACGGAGGAGAGATATAGCAATGGCTACAACAGGAGATATTTTCTAATAAAGAAGTGCAGAATAGATGCAGTAAGAGAGAGGTGTTCCTCATAAAGCTTGTTCAGACCCTTGTGTGAACGACTTGCCGAACAAAGCTTCCAGTAGGAGAGATATAGCAAGGGCTAAAAACAGGAGATATTTTCTAATAAAGAAGTGCAGAATAGATGCAGTAAGAGAGAGGTGTTCCTCATAATGCTTGTTCAGACCCTTGTGTGAACGACTTGCCGAACAAAGCTTCCAGTAGGAGAGATATAGCAATGGCTACAACAGGAGATATTTTCTAATAAAGAAGTGCAGAATAGATGCAGTAAGAGAGAGGTGTTCCTCATAAAGCTTGTTCAGACCCTTGTGTGAACGACTTGCCGAAAAAAAGCTTCCAGTAGGAGGAGATATAGCAATGGCTACAACAGGAGATATTTTCTAATAAAGAGTGCAGAATAGATGCAGTAAGAGAGAGGTGTTCCTCATAAAAGCTTGTTCAGAACCCTTGTGTGAACGACTTGCCGAACAAGCTTCCAGTAGGAGAGATATAGCATGACTACAAACAGGAGATATTTTTAATAAAGAAGTGCAGAATAGATGCAGTAAGAGAGAGGTGTTCCTCATAAAGCTTGTTCAGACCCTTGTGTAAACGACTTGCGAACAAAGCTTCCAGTAGGAGAGATATAGCAATGGCTACAACAGGAGATATTTTCTAATAAAGAAGTGCAGAATAGTTGCAGTAAGAGAGAGGTGTTCTCATAAGCTTGTTCAGACCCTTGTGTGAACGACTTGCCGAACAAAGCTTCCAGTAGGAGAGATATAGCAATGGCTACAACAGGAGATATTTTCTAATAAAGAAGTGCAGAATAGATGCAGTAAGAGAGAGGTGTTCCTCATAAAGCTTGTTCAGACCCTTGTGTGAACGACTTGCCGAACAAAGCTTCCAGTAGGAGAGATATAGCAATGGCTACAACAGGAGATATTTTCTAATAAAGAAGTGCAGAATAGAGCAGTAAGAGAGAGGTGTTCCTCATAAAGCTTGTTCAGACCCTTGTGTGAACGACTTGCCGAACAAAGCTTCAGTGAAGACGACGTAATATTCACTATTCACACGCTAGCAAACCACGACGTTGAGGTCTGGCGAGTCTAAAAAAATTACACACACACACACACACACACACACACACACACACACACACACACACACACACGCACGCACGCACCGCACGCACGCACGCACGCACGCACGCACGCACGCACGCACGCACGCACACACACACCCCACACAAAACACACCACCGCCACCACCACCACCACCGCCATCACCACCACCAACCACCAACAACAAACAGAGAAAAAGACGTTTTCATTGTGTCACAAGAGAAGTTAAAGCATCGTTCTTGTTTGGGATTCACTAATTGCCCCCCCCCCCCCCCCCCCTCCCCCTGCCAGATTTCAGATTTCCTTTCCAGAGTAAGAGACCCCGTCTGCACTGATTATGGTGAATTCCTTGTAGGTATA
>CM031603.1:61309493-61331993 GCA_018398815.1 Conus ventricosus
TCTTTTCCTTCTCTTCTTCTCTCGCTCTCTTTTTTCTCTCTCCTTCTCTCTATCTCTCTCTCCCCTCTCTCGTCTTTCAGGCATCGTGTGCGGCTGGTGTGTGTGTGTGTGTGTGTGTGGGTGTGTGTGTGTGTGTGTGTGTGTGTGTGTGTGCTCGCATGCGCGCGCGCCGCTCACGTTTTCTTTCTTCTTTTTTTTTTTGTTGTTGTTGTTTTTTTTTTGTTAAAGCGGGCGACCATGCTGCGGTTTTCGTGGTTGAATTGGTTACAACATCATGGTCGATTTGGAAATGAGCGCATGTTTCGAAGACATGCGTCTTCTGGAAGTCACGATTATCAATGGATCTGACACAGATCGTGAAGCTGAAGCAACACATTGAGGATATTTATGAGTTGTTTTGTTTTTTTTTTTTATCAGGAAGGTCTTGCTGATATTGTATCAGAAAAAAATTCTTGTTTCAACTTTTGATTTTTTTTACAGTACGAAAGAAGTCTTGTCCTTGCTAAAAATAAAATAAAGTAAAAAAAAGGAAGGAGAGAAAAGAAACAGAGAGGGGGCCGGGGCGGGCGGGGAGGGGGGGGGAGGACACAGAGGGAAAGAAAGAGACAAAAAGGAGAGGAGAGAGACGGGGGGGGGGGGGAAGAGAGATAGAGAGAGGAGGGAAGGAGAGGAAGAGGGAAAATTCAAAAATGGAAAATTATTTAACAGGCAGCTCTACCTCTACACCTAACCCCCCAGTCCCCCTTTTCTTCTTCTTCTTCTTCTTCTTCTTCTTCTTCTTCTTCTTCTTCTTCTTCTCTCTTCTTCTTCTTCTCTCTTTTCTTCTTCTTCTTCTTCTCTCTCTCTCTCTCTCTCTCTCTCTCTCTCTCTCCTCTCTCTTCTCTCTCCTCTCTCTCTCTCTCTCCCCTCTCTCACTCTGTCTCTCTGTCTGTCTGTCTCGTCTGTCTCTCTCTCTCTCTCTCTCTCTCCCCTCTCTCTCTCTCTCTCTCTCGCCTCTCTCTCTCTCTCTCTCTCCTTCTCTCTCTCTCCTTCTTTCCCGTACATTTTAGTGTGTGTGCGTGTGTGTGTGTGTGTGTGTGTGTGTGTGGTGTGTGTTGTGTGGTGTGTGTGTGTGTGTGTGGGTGTGTGTGTGTGTGTGAGTGTTGTTGTGTGGTGTGGTGGGTGTGTGGGCGTGCGTGCGTGTGTGTGTGTTGTGTGTGTGTGTGTGTGTGTGTGTGTGTGTGTGGGTGTGTTGTCTGTGTGTCTGTGTATATATCTATGTGGCTGTGTGCGTCTGTGTCTGTGCTGCGATCTCACATTCTGTATCAGTACCGGCAACGTTCAAATTACCAGGGATAAAAAAAAAAAAACATAAATATACAGCCTGACAAAAGTGACTTCGGTTACATCATGTTAAGTATACTGTTTTGCAGCCAAACTGACCACAGAGGCCACATTAAAGACACTGATGATAATGGACAGGGAATCCCAAACGTCATAACTGAACTGTGGCCTACGCCCTACACAGACACTCCCCCTGGAAACCAGCGTAGACGGCAAGGTCGATGAAAACGAAAGCCAAGATCAATGTTTTAGGGGAAGGCGATGGATAGATCCATTCGTGATTATGTCCCACTTAGGGATACATTCCTGGGGTCTTAACAAGCTAATGGAGTCACTTTCTCCTCTGACCTTTTTGTTTCTTCTTTTAGCTCACGCCTTCTTTTCTATTCGTTATTAGCAGGCTTCTAGATTCGTCCCTCCTTTCCATCATAGTTAGAATGATTGTCTGAGAGAGAGAGAGAGAGAGAGAGAGAGAGAGAGAGAGAGAGAGAGAGAGGAGAGAAGACAAAAGAAAGACAGACAGACAGACAGACAGACAGACAGATAGACCGATAGACAGCCATTCACACAGATAGGCACACAGACAGACACGACACAAGGAGTGGGGATGTGGTCAATTAATCGCGAAGGCCTTTTTTGTTTTAGCTAGTTCTTGCAACTTTAAAAAAAAAAAAAAAAAAAAAAAAAAAACTTTTCGACTTTTTGTGACTGTCCCCGCAAAAATGCATAGCAAGTTATTACCTTTTTTTAAAAAATTACAATTCTTCATAAAGTAATTACACATTTTTTGATAAAGTGAAATTAAGAACCCAGTCCAATTTAGACTATTATATGGAAAAGGGATTCGAATACCCTTAAGGAAATCTTCCTCAGTGAGGACATTTAAGTTGATGGTGAGACATTGAACCTAAATGCAAGTAACTAAGTTCACCACATAGTGTTCCTTTACTGTTTATTGTCCACTGGAGAGCATTTGACCTTTGAAACTGAAATAACAAGCAGGACGAAGTGGGTCATCTTGTCATTAGTGTGTGGGTCCACTAATCCTTTCTTCCCTCATTGTTTTCAGCGAGAGAGAAGGGATGTTTGGGAGTGATGGCGAAGTTTGGTGAAACGAGGAGGTTGTGTGTGTGTGTGTGTGTGTGTGTGTGTGTGTGTGTGTGTGTGTGTGTGTGTGTTGTGTGGGTTTTTTGGGTTTGTTTGTTTTTTTTGTCTGGTTGTTAGATCGTTTTCCTCAGAGAAAATATATTTGTTGTTTTTCTCCCTTTTTGTTGATTGTTAGTTTGTTTTTCTGTTTGACTTTTGTTTGTTAGTTTGTTTCTGTTTGTTTGTTTGTTCTTTGTTTGTTAGTGGATTTTGTTTTTGATTGTTTTTGTTTTGGTCTGGTTGTTAGATCGTTTTCCTCAGAGAATATATTTGTTATTTTTCCCCCTTTTTGTTGATTGATAGTTTGTTTTTCTGTTTGGCGTTTGTTTGTTAGTTTGTTTCTTTGTTTTTAGGCTGGATTTGTCTTTAAACTGTCGTTTGTGTAGATTACGCAAGTGCTTGTGAATCTGTCTGTCTCTGTACTGGCTTCTATCTCTTCTGTCTTCTCGCCTCTCTCTCTCTCTCTCTCTCTCTCTCTCTCTCTCTCTCTCTCTATGTGTTTGTGTGCTAGTGCGCGCTCGCGCGCGGAGTATGTGAACCTGTTGCTCAAACTCTGTCGTCTGAAGAGCAAACAAACTACGGTCTCCTCTCACACCTGGTATGGTTGTCTTTACCCCCACGCAACCTTCACCCAACCGCACCTCCACTCTACTCTCCTCCCTCCTCCTCCTGCCACCCCCCCCCCCCCCCCCCCCCCAACCTTTTTTCTCCCCGCCCCCTCCTACCCCTCCCTCACCCCTCACCCTCTCCCCCACCCCATCGAACTGTAGGATCGGGAAGACTGACCTTAGCAGTGGATTTGTGACGGGGGAGGGGAGGAGGGGGGGGGGGGGGGGGGGGGGGGGGGGGCTCTAGTCTCCACTTTAGCAAACCATCTCCTGGCTGGATGGGCGAACCCTGTTTGCGCAATGTGCAGACAGCTCCGTGGTGCCCTGCCTTGCCACGGGAGTTAATTGCTTTGATAAGGGCCAACACGTTGCAGATGTTGTACCCACGGGGAGGACAGAGAGATTAAGGAGGCTGAGACGAGTGACGGATGGCTGGCGAGGACTGAGGTGAACCAAGGGTTTTGAGTCTTCATCCATGGGGCAGGTAATCGTTGTTTAGCCTGCTGCTTGGTTAGTATTGCGGTCTTCCAGAAAATGTTTGATGAGTTTATCCAAGATCGTTACTTTGATCAGGGTATTCTGATCGACCCTCGCTTTAGATTAAGAACTTGATTGATATATGCGAGTTTTGCTTTTTTTTTTTTTTTTTTTTTACAGTTTCAACAATGCCAGTTGTATGACTGTTCGATTGTTTTTTTTTAATTCATGTTGATGACCGCTTGCCCGTTGTTTTTATCTTCTGTAATGCCCCAAATGCGATGAAAGGAGACATATATTCTTCTAGTTGTTATTGTTTAGCCTTGGTGTGTGTGTGTGTGTGTGTGTGTGTGTGTGTGTGTGTGTGTGTGTGTGTGTTGTGTGGTGTTTGGTGTGTGTATATGTGTGTGCGTGTGTGCGCACGCGCACGCATGTGCGTCTATTTGTGAGTAATAATGATGATAATGATGGAAGAGAAGATTCATATAACGCGGTACTTCACACAAAGTGCAGGCTTTCTGCCTGTACAATGTCAACGCATGAGAGCGATAGATTCCACAAATGAAGAGATTATGTGTGCGCATATTTAATGTGCGTGAACCAATAATCTTTCGGAAAAGGTTTTCATGCCATACTTAGTATCCAATATGTCTGCGATATTTCACATTACTTACACATCATTTTTTTGGAGGTTTTAACAAAGTTCTTTTTACCTGATCATGGCAAATACAGTTTCACAAACTGTATTATCAGGCAGATCATACCGTAGATGACGTTATATGATCTTCAAACATGAACAGCATGTTAAACTGGTTGAGTTTTATTTTTGTTGTTGAAAATCAAAGGTGAATTGTTGTTTTTCTTTTTCTTTTTTCTCCTTTTTCTTATCCCTTCCCCTATTCCGCCCATTCACACCCCCACACCCCACATCCCTCCCCTCCCCTCCCAAATTTTCCCCCGGCTTTATCTCACCCTCTAGAAATGTAAATGATGCACTAGGGAGATGTTAAAGGGGCATAGTCTTCTTCGTTGTCGTCACTCGCTCAGACATCGGCTCCGAAGGTACTGAGGAATGGTACAGTCTTTTGGACCCCCAACCCATCCCACCCAGACTCCAGAAGAAAAAAAAAACTTGGAAAGCGGGGAGAGAGAGCAAAGATCTTTTCCTCTCATCAGCACATCAGCAGGACGGGTTTTTCTGCTGTAAGGCTCTGTCGTGTTCGATAGTCGTCGGAAGTTTTCCTCCGTCATGGGAGATGTCCCGCAGGGGACAAATCGCAAAATCACCGGCAGGGGATTGTAATTAGACAAGATTTACTTGCTGAGTTCTTCCCCTTGACAAAATAAGACAAAATGGATCGTGTTTGCATCAAGAGTGATGTGGATTATGAAAATAAAAAAAAGATAGAAGCTGAATCACACACTAGATTGTTTAAACTTGATTGTTCATTTTCGTATCTCACCGTTTTACTTGTATCTGTACTGGAGAGAAACTGTAGGGAGAGTCTGCTAATAGAAGGTCTTCAGACCCCTCCCCCCCCCCCCCCCCCCCCCCCCCCCCCCCCCCCCAAGTTTTTCGACCCTGAACTCGCTGAACTTTTGACACTCAAAAAAGGCTGGGCCGCATCCAGGTCATGACCGCGAGATGCCTTTCTGCTGCCAGAAGCGTTGTAATATCCCGGCGCTGCCAAGATTCGACTGGCGACTTAGGGATGGCTGAGCGACTAAAGGCGTTTCCTTTTTTTGTAGATGGAAGTCGCTATCGTAACCTGTTGTAAGTTGGGAAATCAAAATCTTAGGAAGTTCACTCTTATTCCCCCATTTGGAACTCGCTTCAGCTTCCTCTCGCATTGCCTTCAGAGTTCTGGTCCTCGTCTTTGAGAGCTGTTTCGTGAGGTCATGGGCTGATTAGTCTGCGAATCACATTGCTCCAACTGGTGTTGACCTCCGCTTGGAAGGAACATCCCATCAAGCTGCTGGCTAGCCTCTGTGTGTGTGTGTGTGTGTGTGTGTGTGTGATGAAACAGCAGTGTTAACAGCATTTATACGCCCATAATTTCAAACTAATTCGGCTTCCTGCACCGATTCGCCTATCACGAATACAGACGAGAGGCACGTGCAACCAATTCTTATGAACATTTCCCCTATGTGTACTTGGCAGTCAGAACTGAACTGGGGTAAATGTTGAGATGTCCTCTCTCTTCCTCTCTCTCTCTCTCTTCTCCTCTCTCTCTCTCTCTCTCTCTCTCTCTCTCTCTCTCTCAATTAAACCAATATTATAGACGTCCTTCACTGTTTGAATTGAGTCTGTTGATGTCATTGACTATACCCGAAGACGTACGTAACTTTTCTTTGTTTCTGTATAAAGGATTTAAACTAAGAGATGTTGTGACTGACTGAAATGTACATGATTACAGTTAATATTATCAGTGGTTCTAATCTGAATCTGCTATATATACTCATCCAGGTAGATGTTCACATTCCCTTCATGATGGACTGACACCTGATATGAATAAATCATCTTGAGTCTTGCTTGAGTCTCCATTAAAACAATTCTATGACGCTAGAGATACTGAGACAGACAGACAGACCGATTCCACTAGGGAATACAAATACATGTAACTATCAGAAAGCTGAGGAACCTGGTACTGGAATGGTTCGACATTTCTGTTCCTGGTGCGTAGGGTACCAACAAAGGTAAGAGAAGGTTATCTGTTATCAAAGAGAAGCTCAGGGGATAATTCGGAGAGTTCTTTCAGTCATTTATCTTCCCTTGTTTTATTCGTTGAGGTGATTTCCCATCAATAGATTATCTTCTCTTACCTATACCACCACAGTCACTGTCAATTTGAAAAGCTTTTGCTCGTTTGTTTGTGTCTTCACCTCGTGCCTTTTACAACAGTACTTATCGCGCTCATGTTGAACTTGGAGTGCCTCGTGCCTTTTACAACAGTACTTATCGCGCTCATGTTGAACTTGGAGTGCCTCGTGCCTTTTACAACAGTACTTATCGCGCTCATGTTGAACTTGGAGTGCCTCGTGCCTTTTACAACAGTACTTATCGCGCTCATGTTGAACTTGGAGTGCCTCGTGCCTTTTACAACAGTACTTATCGCGCTCATGTGAACTTGGAGTGCCTCGTGCCTTTTACAACAGTACTTATCGCGCTCATGTGAACTTGGAGTGCCTCGTGCCTTTTACAACAGTACTTATCGCGCTCATGTTGAACTTGGAGTGCCTCGTGCCTTTTACAACAGTACTTATCGCGCTCATGTTGAACTTGGGAGTGCCTCGTGCCTTTTACAACAGTACTTATCGCGCTCATGTTTAACTTGGAGTGCCTCGTGGCCTTTTACAACAGTACTTATCGCGCTCATGTTGAACTTGGAGTGCCTCGTGCCTTTTACAACAGTACTTATCGCGCTCATGTTGAACTTGGAGTGCCTCGTGCCTTTTACAACAGTACTTATCGCGCTCATGTTGAACTTGGAGTGCCTCGTGCCTTTTACAACAGTACTTATCGCGCTCATGTTGAACTTGGAGTGCCTCGTGCCTTTTACAACAGTACTTATCGCGCTCATGTTGAACTTGGAGTGCCTCGTGCCTTTTACAACAGTACTTATCGCGCTCATGTTGAACTTGGAGTGTGTTTTAAACGGAAAGAATTTAACATACAAATCGAATATCTAAACTTGTCTTTGTTTTCATCTCTTTCTGTTTTAAACTTAGACATTCAGTTGATGTTTTGGACGACGCCATTCATGGAATTCTGTAAATTCCCTGCGATGGGCGCGACATGTCGCGATAGGCCTGCAGAGAGGCACACGGCCAGTGGTAGACAGCTTTTTGCCAGCCATCTCATCTCTGTCTGTGTTATTATGTGCGCGGGTTCGTATCTAACAAACACAGGGTGTGGCACAGCAGTTTACGTGCTGCCCGTGCATTGAGGCAGGCAGAGGCGAGGGCAGAAAACATGAGGGCGCTCAGGAGGTTTGGGGATTAGTGTCAATGGTTGGCACTTGACAGCCAGCTGACAGACTGACTGACAGGTGTTTGTGGGGGACATTTGGTCTGCCTGCTCTGTTGTTGTTTACCCTGTTAGTGGGGAGGGGAAGGGGAGGGCGGGGAGACGCAGAGTGGGGAACAGGATCTGCGTTGGTTTGGGGGATAGGGTATGGTGTGGAGGAAGTGCTTGGTGTGTGGTGTGTGTGTGTGTGTGTGTGTGTCTGTCTGTGTTGACCGTTGTTAGTGTGGGTAGTGGGTGGTGGTGTGGTGTGGTGTGTGTGTGTGTGTGGGTGTAGTGGCTGTCTGTTCTGTCGTTGTTGTGGTGATGCTCGGCAGGCGCGCGAGTGTTGTGTGGTGTGTGTGTGTGTGTGTGTGTGTACGTGTGTGTGTGTGTGTGTGTGTGTGTGTGTGTGTGTGGGTGTGTGTGGTGTGTGGAGATGGAGGGGAGAAGTGGGGTTGTTGGTTGGGTGAATGGGAGTACGTGCGTCCCAAATTGTGTGAGTGTGTGTAGTGTATGGCAGGTGTGTTTGTGTATGTGTGTGTGAAGAGACAGAATGGTGTGGGAAGGGTGTGTGGAGTGTGAGGGTGAGTGTGTGTGTGTGTGTGTGTGTGTGTGTGTGTGTGTGTGTGTGTGAAGAGAGAGTGGTAGAGAGAAAGAGAGGAGAGAGAAAGAGAGAAGAAATTATATTGATGTAGGTTAGCCCTCTCCTGCGGTGATAAATGGACGCTTCGGCGTCTATCAAAAGGAATACTATAACATAGCTATGGGAATCGCATCACGCAGCATTATGGAGTAGCAATTTCTCTTTAGTAACCAAAAAAGAAACTAGAACCGAAACAACAAACGCGTTCTTAAAATAGCAGGTACTGTGTAAGCAATCAATAAACTTAGTTTAATAACTAGTCTTTGTACAGCGAAGGAACTGGCATCTATCTTCTTTTGACATCAGGCATAATGGACATATCAGAATTGCAGTCACCACTAGATGTGTATCTTAACTACGTATATTAAAATCAGATATAGACAGTCTAAACCCAATCATTATGTATTTCAATTTTCGTTCATATTTGCTTGCGAACATTGCTTAACATCATAGGTAAATCAAAAATGCTGTGTAAATTAAATCTTTTACTTGCGTCATCTGTCACATATGAAGTCAGTCAAATGTTTGCAAAACATTGCTATAAAGCAATTTGAATTTCCCACTCTGTTGTTGTTGGTTTGTTGTTGTTGTTGTGTTGTTGTCTTCAATTTAACGTCTTTCCACATTAAGTGACATTAGACGATCCCACACCTTATTTAACCACACATGATAAAACTCATTTCCATATAGACAATGACACATTGGATACCCACGTCTGCGTTCCTCTCGCTGTGTAAAGTAACCTTTATTCATCCTTTGTGATAGTTTAACGCAATACCGAAATGCAGTTAACCGCAGAATTCAATAAGTGAAAAGCTCTTTGTTTTACCATACACGAGTCACTGGGAATTCGCAAGTCTCTCCTACATGCTTTTTAGAGCAAAGAAAACGACTGATTAAAATAAACAACTGCTTGGTCTAACCCCCTGCCTCCACCCCCACCACCACGCCCTATATGTGATCGGTAACGTAAAACTTGCTGAACATGCGCATCAAAGAGTGTTTATAAGCAGTTCATAGGAACAGTTCGTACTAAGAGCATGTAGCTTCTGGGCTATACATATCGATGCATTCTTGTCTTCGATTTGCTGTGCATACCTTTACAAACAGCAGTAAAACTCAGACGAGTGGCGATAGATATTCCCAAGCACTTACAAATATTAAGTACAGGCATTACTACTCTGTCATAAAGCTGTTTCTCCTCCCTTCCAAAATTCCATCATGTTACTTTAATCCATGTTCATCTCCAGCTGAAGTGAAGAAGCTGGTCGATTCCATTGATTCAAGCTGTGTTTCATGCCTGCCAGCAGTGTCTGACGCTAAGACAACATCATCAGCTGACGGTGGAATGAACAATTCAAATGCAGTTTGTGAGAGAACAGCGCCATATTTTGCAAAGTTAACGACTTGAAGTGCTAACTCGTTCATCAAAGCAGAGAATAAAAGAGGACCGTGCGAGTCCCCCTGTTTCACTCCTGAAGAGAGAGAGAGAGAGAGAGAGAGAGAGAGAGAGAGAGAGAGAGAGAGAGAGAGAGAGAGAAGAGAGAGAGAGCGAGAGAGAGAGAGAGAGGAGAGAGAAGAGAGAGAGGGGAGAGAGAGAGAGAGAGAGAGAGAGTCCTTTTCGCTGTTTCATGTCCAACTTTGGAAGAAAACAAGAAGAGGTGCGTGAGCGCGTGCGAACGTGCGTGCGTGCGCTTGTATCTGTGTGTCGGTGTACGTGTGTTCAAGTATCCCAAAACACCACTAAAACTTTTTCTTCTGAACCCTCCCCCCCCCCCCCCCCCCCCCCCCCCCCCCCCCCCCCCCTGCCCCTTTCAATCCTCTCCTGCCGTCCGTCTCTCCTACCCCTCCCCAACTTCCCCCTATCTTCCCCTGCATCCACGAGAAACAAAGGAAAAGAAAAAAAGAAAGACAAGAAAACGGAACTCGCCAACAATAACAATGTACCCGCTGAGGCTCTCCCATCAGCCCCCCTGGGTCAGCAAGACAACAAAACACGCGCGTGCACCGGAAAACGGATGCCGCAATGCTTGTTGGGACACAGGTGTGACGTGGGAAAAATCAAATAACCCCGGAACGACTTTAAACTGACTAGACTTGTAGAGGGCGGACGATGGAACAGTAATTTTCTTTGTTTCTTTGTTCCGCTTCTGACAGCCATTGGGGAGGAAAGAATTGTGAATTTATATTTGTGCATTTTTGTGTGTTATTCGTGACGTGCGAAGGAGACATATTTGACGAAAATTCTCTTTGGTAATTCAAGTTTTGTGTAGTTTATAAGCGTCGCCTTTTGTATTGTTTTCTGTATTTATTTGTAAGTTTGGCTAGGTTTCGGTTTTTTACAGTTGTGGTCGGTGGTCGACTTCTTTATTTGTTGCTTAAAGTCACTTCGGAAGTTTTAATGGAGCATACGTAATACACAGTTGCAACAGTCTCTCTCTCTCTCTCTCTCTCTCTCTCTCTCTCTCTCTCTCTCTCTCTCTCTCTCTCTCTCTCTCTCTCTCTCTCTCTCTTGTTTCTGCTCCTTCTTCTTCCTCTTCTCTTCTTCTAGTTCATTTCTGTCTTTATCTGCCCTAATGAAACCATCTCTCTCTCTCTCTCTCTCTCTCTCTCTCTCTCTCTCTCTCTCTCTCTCTCTCTCTCTCTCTCTCTCTCTCTCTCTCTCGTTGCTTCTTCTTCTTCTTCTTCTTCTTATGATTATCAAATTTAGTATGTTGTTTATCAGGGAATGAGCCCTAAGTGAAAAAAGGGGTTCTCTCTCTCTCTCTCTCTCTCTCTCCCTCTTCTCTCTCCTCTCCTCCTCCCTCTCTCTCTCTCTCTCTGGATGTGTATGCGCGCACTTTCTTTGTGCGTGCGCGGTGTGTGTGTATGAGTGTGTGTGCGCGCGCTTGCATGTTGCGTGTGTGTGTGTGTGTGTGTGTGTGTGTGTGTGTGTGGTGTGAGAAAATCCATACCCTGTGGGCAGACTACGAAGGCGTTGGTTCCTGCCACTACCTGCCTGCAGAAATGTTACACCGGGGTGAAGAAATACCGCCGTGTCCTTTTGTGCCTGCTATCAAAGGCAGACGGCGGTAACCAGATCGTATTTTGATGCCCTGCTCAGGGCAGGTTGGTAACTTTATAGGATTATGGAGAAGGGCGTAAGGGGACAGGAAAATGGATGGCTGTTTCGGAGGAGATGGGGGAAGGGGACAAGGATATTGTAACCTTCCACCCTGTGTCAGAAGAAAATGAAACACGGTGCTTGAGCGGTGAACACGCTTTGTGTGAGTCAGCGGACAATAACGCAAGGCATTTAGCCGCCCTTCCCACTACATTTTGTCACATTGTAAAATGTCAACCACCGCAGCCCCTACCTCTCTCCCTGCCCCTCCACTGCCCCCCCCCCCCCCCTCCCCCGCATCTCCCCCATTCCTGTACCACCCATTTTCCCACTGAGAGAACGAAACAGACTTAAAAGACACTTGCCCCCTCCCACCTCCCTCATCCCTTCTTCCATCCTCTTTTTAGATTTTTTTTAATTGCCCTCTCCAATTCCTCAGCGTTCTGTGCGAGCCACCTTTCCTAAGCTCTGTTCCGTTCATGATAATCAGACATCGCTACTTGTTCTTTTTCATATGTTGGTCAGCTGGCTGTGAGATAGTATTCAGGTTGTTCGTGTCTTTTTTTCAGTTCGTTTTAGTTAAGCTGGTGAAATAAGGCTGTGTTGTACATTGAATATATCATTCACCGTAATCTAACACCTTAGTGAAGTACACGATGGCCCGAAAGGTGGAGACGCAAGCATTATCATCAGAAGAGTTTGAGCGGTACTGAAACAGTGAACCTGTCGGTCTTCTGCTCTCGTAAATTACCACGCACTCTAACTATGAATGCATGCAGTTCTGTTGGCTGGATGGTGTGAATAGTAGAGATGTTAACAGCAGTAGCAGTCATGCTATGAAGCTGCACCTGCAGAAGCAGTGGCCATGGTGGTGCTGCTGCTGGAGGTGGTAGCTTTTGCAGGAATAGTAGAGTGGGATTACAAGGGCGTAGTAGGTGTTGTGGTTATAATCATAGTACTGTATCGACCCCTCTTGGGGTGTTGTGTGTGTATGTTGTTCAATTTGATTCAGTAATTGTACAGTACACGTGCAAATCGTGGGTGTAACTCTTTAGTTAAGTCTGGCATTTTTGAATGCGGACTGTTTCCTTCACAAATATTGGATTACTTTGTGTTGTTCTGTCTTCCATCCCCGTCTGTCTACTTCTCTGTCCCTATGGCACTTACTATATGTAAACATCTCCATCTGGTTTGTTGAATGTTTACGTTTACATGGACACCAATCATCATAGCTCTCTCAGTTAAAATGTATTGAAACGCACATATCTTTGCTAAGACCGAATGCCTTACATCGCACTGTTCCCAGTTCCAACCACACTTCACCCTTCACCATAATCTAACCGCTTTTTAGTCGAAGAGATCATGAACATCATCAACAACCTTCTCTGAGTGTCACCTAACGCCAGGTTTTGAATGGAAATCAGTTTTGGTGTACAACTGTGTAATTGTCATCAAACTCCACTGTATATCATTCCATTAAATTGTAGTTTCACGCCATTCTCCCGGTGGCAACAAATGTTTTTAAATGAAAATCAGAATGTTCTCTTCAGGGAATGTGCATCTCCACAGTATGACAACCCTCGCTTTTTTTTTGTTTCTGTTTGTTTTGTGCATCCACCTAAATAGACCTGTTTATCCCTCAAGTGGATGAATTCACAGGAAACACACACAAAAAAAGAAGTAAATAATATGGCTTGATCCTGTAGTGTACGGTCATTCGGTGACAGAGCGCTTCCTGTTTCCTGTTTCAAAGGGGCCTGGTGAATTTGTACGCAGGTGCTGTGAGCAGAGCGGAAGCGGAAACAGGATATGGTGTGTTGACTATGTTGGCTAATGGCGTAGGCATGAACTTTGTACAGATGACACCAGGTGCAGTTCATCTCATGGATTAATTGGATCTTTCAGGTTTACGGTAGACAGTTTCACAAGAATTAGCGCTGCGCAGAATGAACACATACACACACACACACGCATGCACACACGCACGCACACACATGGACCGCGCGCGCGCACACACACACACACACACACACACACACACACACACACACACACACACACACACACACACACAACACACACACGCACGCACGCACGCACGCGCGCGCGTGCACACACACACACACACACACACCACACACACACACACACACACACACCACACACACACACACCTCCCTCTCTCTCTCTCTCTCTCTCTCTTTCTGTGTGTGTGTGTGTGTTGTGTGTGTGTGTGTGTGTGTGTGTGTGTGTGTGTGTGTGTATGTGTGTGTGTGCAGAGAGAGGTAGAGAGAGAAAAGAAGAAAGAGAGAGTCTGTGTGTGCATGTGAGAGGGTGGGGACTTAGACCATAACAGTTACAGCAAACAATAGCAGCAATGTCACAAACAGCCCAACATCACACACACGTACACACACACACACACACACACACACACACACACCACACACACACACACACACACACACACACACACACTTTGTTCTTCCCACTCCACGAAAGATGCAAAACACAAGAAACGCCGTGATTCAAGCTAAGTTTTCCCATGGGATGTTGCTTGGCGACTCCCCATGCGACATAGTCCTAAGAGGTGGAACACAAAAGAAAACAGTCAATTCTGTACCTCAATTGTAGCCTAATCTGCTCAGAATTATTATGTTACCCGCTGCAGGAGAATCTTTGTATTGATCAAATAGTTTCTCTTCGTCATCGAATGGTTCACAACACGTAGTGGCTGCGATCTCATTTGTTGTAAGACTGTTTAGTTTCTAGTTCACTGTTCAGTTGCACCCTGAGAGTGTTTTTTCAGGTCACGGTCGTATAGGAAAAAAAGAGGGGAGGGGGCGTCTGTTGTTGGTTATGGGATATGTTCCTCCATTTGGAAGTTGCTGTGCTGTGCTGTGCTGTGCTGTTGTGTTGTGTGTGTGTTGTGTGGGTGTGTGTGTGTGTGTGTGTGTGTGTGTAACGCGCAGGCTGAAAGGGTGCCTTTGTAGCTGTTTGAAGCATGAAACACAATCCATCTGGGAGCTGATCGGCGCCACACCAATCAACTGCAGTACTGAAAATAGTTCGTGTAGTGGTGCCTTAACCTACATAACAAACGTCAGCTCTCCCACCACCACCACCACCACCACCCCCTCCTCTCCCGCCGCTTTCCCTACTCCCAGCCCTCCTGCTTCCATTCCCTGACCGCGTCACTTCCTTTTTAAACCCTTCACCCACACATGTCTTCACGCACTCCCCATCCCCCTCACCCCACAACCATTTTTTCCCCCCTATTCCAAGTTCCTCCTCTACCCCGACCCTGACCCCCTTGCACTCCCACCCCAATAGCCGTTCTCTGGCACACACCACCCCCATTCACCCACCCCTCCTCTATCCCTTCTCCCTGCTCTCCTTCCCTCAACCCCCTTACTACGATAACGGCCTTGTAAGTCAGAAGCAGATGGCCGTTAATTAAGGGCACGGCGACGGTGGCTTGGCAGCGACAGTTGCAGCCATTGTCTGGTGGGAAGGTAACAGCACCTTTGTGCCCCCAAGCAGGTGCCGGAGACTTGCAGAGTTCCTCCAGCAAGGACAGACAGGGACGGAGACAGAGGCAGGCAGGTCCTGTCCTGCTAATGAGACGCTGGCTAGTTCATTGTAGAGAAAAATGCTGCAGAGTTCGTGTCTTCTGGGGTTTCTTTTCATATCATGCAGGTTTGTTGGATTTGTTGCTACTTCTCTGTTTTTAGTCACAATGTGGGTCAAGAAGGGGGTTGGAGGCGTGGGGAGGGGGGGGGGGGAGATGGTGGTGGTAGTGTTATTGTCTCTCTCTGTCCCCTCTCTCCTCTCTCTCCTCTCTCTCTCTCTCTCTCTCTCCTCTCTCTCTCTCTCTCTCTCTCTCTCTCTCTCTCTCTCTCTCTCTCTGGCTGGATCTACTATGTCTACTTTGTTGTTGGCATCCTTTTTATGTCCGCATGTGCTTCCTCTCCTTCCGCTTCTTTTAAAGTCTATTTCCTCCTCATCTTCTTCTACTTTTCACTCTCGTCTTTATTTTTGTCATTGTTATTGTCATTCCTATCATTTTTATGAAGCTTGACATCAACAGACTTTTGTTTTAATCATTTTCGCAAGAACTCCCCAAACACTTACCAGGATGTTTGCTCAGGGTTCAAAGCTAATAGGACGATGTTTCCCTTCTGGCACATTCCTGTCATTGATTCGGCGCAGGTGCCGCTTCACAAAACACCCTGCAAATAATTAATATATTTTTGACCGCAGAATTTTGCTTTAATATTGTTGCTTTTCGCTTCAATGACGGGCGAATCTCGACTGTTTGTTTGTTTGTTTGTTGCTGTTGTTTTTTCGTTCAGCAGATTCTGGCTGATCCAGAATTAAGTTTTATAAGGAAATTGAAGTAAATCTGCCAGATAACAGGAACAAACAAATTACAAGACAAAGCACGACGCGTTTCGTCCGCCTAGGTCTTCTTCAGGCAAGATGGAAAAAAAACCATTCAGGACAATGTAAAGGAAGAACAAGCAGTCACATGTCTTCTTATATTCGGCGCAAGACGGGCGTTGAAATGGTGTCCTTTTGCTCGCCGCTGTCAGAAAATGTCGTCTGACTTCTGTGTCGTTCTTTGCTTTCCGGTCTATTCAGTCAGCTGGTCTACTGTTCCGTAATCACTCCATAACCGAAATTACTCCCCGGCGGCTGAAAAAAAGACATATGCCCGATCTCAATATCTATAGATTAGATCTGGACCGACGTCCCCCATTGTTCTAAAATCACTCCTCTCCATCAAAATTCTGAGCGTCCCAAAAGACAAACGTATCATTCGAAACAAAATGCATTTGAATGTGGTGGGGGGGGGGGGGGGGGGGGAGGACTCATTTGGGATCTGAGCCCAAACTATCCCCCGTGCCCCCTCCCGATTCCATCCGCCCCCCCCCCTCTCCCCCCTCCCCCCGATTCCATCCGCCCCCCCCCCCCCCCCCCCCCCCCCCCCCCCCCCCCCCCCCCCCCCTCCCCCCACTGGTCCCTTTCAAAAACCGCTTCCTGGTGAGTTATTCAGTGCAGAAAGATGCCACGGAGAAGAAAAAGAAACACCCGAAGGTGCTGGGGAGGACCCGGAGAAGCACTGTCTTCGCCTGCCTTTAGAGCAGTCCTGTACCACCCTTGGAGGCCTGCGCTGTGTTGACGATGGGTACAGGCACGCACAGGACACTCCATTAAGATATCAAGGGACATAACTGCTCCTGAACAGAGGTAAATTAGACTACAGGATGCAGCTCATAACAGCCTTAAAGTAGCATCCCCATGGGTGTACCAGCCCGTATTTCATGACTG
Source organism: Conus ventricosus (assembly GCA_018398815.1). Classification (NCBI taxonomy): domain Eukaryota; kingdom Metazoa; phylum Mollusca; class Gastropoda; order Neogastropoda; family Conidae; genus Conus; species Conus ventricosus. The sequence continues at coordinate 61,326,134 of CM031603.1, forward strand.
CAGAGCCCACCGGCGAAAAACACCACCCTCCAGCTGCCGAGCACACCCCACAGACCCAACCACCCCTGCCCACTGACAGATGAAGACAGTGCCACTCCAGACACAGCCAAGCTTTCACCATACGGTCTTATGTGCCCTCAAGAGAGAATCCAAAGTTGACGTGTGCTTAATGTGCTGACATTCACTCCACGGGGTTTCTCTGGACCATGCTGTGGATCACTCACTGGGGAGTGGTCTTTGAACGCCGCGGGAAGGGGTGGTTAGTTCTGGCTCAGGTCCTTCTCATCCCTTCCGAGTCCCGCCCCCTTCCTGGCTTGAATGACAAGTGTCCATTGGGGCCATTTGAGAATTGTAAAGGACGTAGTGATTTTGTAACAGAAGGAGAAGTCGACCTGTATTTACTGGGAAGGGGAGGGAAGGGGGGGGGGGAGTGGAACACGTGTCCCTTCTCACACGCCTTGGTGTGATTGCGGGGCGTGGGATGATTGCGAAACAATAGGGAGTTGTACCTGGAATGATGTAAATTGCGGGGCGTGGGATGATTGCGAAACAATAGGGAGTTGTACCTGGAATGATGTAAACCTTTCATAATTTAGATGTAATCATCTAGTGAAGCTGGCTACCATTGCTGATTTTAGGCTATAACATCAGGAACGATAGCATGAGATTTGTGTTCTACATGAGGGAAAGAGGGAGAACGAGTTGCAGACGTTCTCAGTTCAAGACTTTTTGATTCATTACACAAAAACCGGGGACAGAAATGTTTTAGAGCTGACGGCTTAACAAGCACTTTGAAAGGGGTGGTGTAAAGTTAGGGGAGGCAAACGCGGGGATTAGGGAAATGTGGTGCCGACACTTTTAAAATGAAAGCAAGTCAAGAACTTTCACCTCCCACGCAGAACTTGAAACCGAAGAATCGCTCATCGCTCACGAAGGATGTCGTCTCTCTCTCTCTCTCTCTCTCTCTCTCTCTCTCTCTCTCTCTCTCTCTCTCTCTCTCTCTCTCTCTCTCTCTCCTCTCTCTCTCTCCACACACACACACACACACACACACACACACACACACACACACACACACACACACACACACAGAGAACAGAATGGTCATGTTCCGTTGAAATGTGAATGACGTCCCGATATGTTTAAAGACACCTGAATACTTCTTTATAGTTGCTTTTCCATCTGTTCTAAATAAATCATCTCCAGCATTTCAATCGTAAGAAAGCTGTAGTCATTGTGTATGATTACTGATAACCCATTTCCACAAATAGTCTTGAAGCTCTGTGGTTTATCATTAACCGAAATCTGTTGAGGAGTTTCTAAGCGATGACAGAATGTTTCCTTGGGCATGATTCTAATCTTAATGATACGATTTGATTTTATTTTAATACACCATTTTCACCAGTCAGCAACGAGAGAAAAAAAAAAGCGAGCGAAAAAAAAAAGAATTGATATTATTAACAGAAAGGAGATATATCATAATTCTCCCCAGTTCTAAGCTCCATCTCGGTTGGTGTGGTGCCAAGTTCATCCCAGAGTCCCTGAAGTGGAGGTAATAGTTGGCGGGAATCACCACAACAGACACTGCAGGACATCTTTTCCGTCTCTCGGCTCTGTTTGTAATTGTCTGAAATATCTTCCCTGTCATTTTGCTGCTCGGTAATAAGACTATCATATCAGAAAAAAAAAATCAGTCAATAAACCCTCGATAGAAAATAACCCATCTGACAAATGTAATTATGGGTGGGTGCTTTGCGTCTACATTCTGCCAGGCGAGTTGGTGCCATATGCAGCATTCGTGTCGGGTAAATGCGTCTCAATTGTCTCACCAGGAGGAGCAGAAGTTATCTTTCTTTTTGTTACTTACGAGTTGCAAACATCTCCCCCTTTTTACGTTTCACCTTCCAATGTCTTTCTGTTGACCAGGCAACAACCGAAACTTGAATCCAGAAATTTAATACAGATAGGAAATGCGTTTTAATGCTTTTATCCCAGGCCGGAACCATGACTGATGTGTGGAGGGTGTTTTACACACACACACACACACACACACACACACACACACACACACACACACACACACTACAGGCATTCACTCATGCACGCATGACTGCACGCACATACACGCGCGCGCGCACACACACACACACATACTCTCTTTCTCTCTCTCTCTCTCGCTCTCTCTCTCGCTCTCTCTCTCTCTCTCTCTCTCTCTCTCTCTCTCTCTCTCTCTCTCTCTCTTTCACACACATACACACACTCACTCTTCTCTCTCTCTCTCTCTCTCTCTCTCTCTCTCTCTCTCTCTCTCTCTCTCCTCTCTCTCTCCTCTCTCTCTCTCCTGCTCATAATCCAATCTTTTCAACTTACGGTCTTGACTTCTGGAAGCCATGGCGCGTTATTTCAGGCACCATTAACACATACCGCCAGTACCTCATCTCCACGTTTACACACAGGCTGTCAAGACGTAAGGAGCGGGATTGGTGGGGGTGGTCGGGGGGGGGGCGGGGGGGGGGGGGTGAGAGGAGAGAGAGAAAAGTGAGGTGAGGGAAGGGGCTGAGTGGAAAGAGGCGGGAAGAAGTTGGTTTGCTAGAGATGGATAGAATGACGAATCGACGACTGGCAATGGGGAGGCAAATCAGAACTGTGTAAAGGAAGGGTTATGAGATTAGGGGAGGGGAAAAGGATTCTATGGTTGAAATTTACACACATTTATGCACGCAGACGTGCGTGCTTGTGGGCACGCACACACGTACTCACACACACACACACACACACACACCACACACACGCACGCACGCACGCACGCACATACACTCACACTCACTCTCTCTCACACACACACACATATACATACATACATACATACATACATACATACATAACATACATACATGCATACATATATACATACATATATGGATATGCCCCCTCAAAGCAAATCGACGGTTTTTATTTATTTATTTTTTTTTTTAAAGGGATGTCATTGGCTTTAGAAGATAGCATATATGAACAGTTTTTATTTTTTCTTACAACTTCGCACGTAAGCCGCCATGTTGTGCCTTCCGAGGATTCCACTTCTGTTCAGGTAAATGAAACTTGTGAGTGATGCAAGCTTGTGGAGCTTCACTACGACTAAAGTCAATCCCATCCTCCTCCCCTACCACTCTAGGCACCCCCTACCCTCATCCACCCTCCCTCCTTGCCACCCCTCAACTTCACCCCTGCCTCCCTCCCCCCCACACCCCACCCCCACCCCCACACACACCCTTCCACACTCACGCGTGCCAAATTTCATTGCCTGACCCACACTTTAATGAATGTAGGGCTCCGGTGGGGTGGGGGTGGGGTGGGGGTGGTGGGGGCAGGTGGGAGGCTGGAGGAGCGAGAAGGGCAGGCAGGTCAAGGCTTCTATTAGAACTGGCAAAGCAGTCAGTAAAGTCTGATGCTGTCTAGGCTTTGATCGGCATGGCGGGTACTCTGCGATGTAAATAAACCACTTGATGCTGGTTTGGAAAATGAGTGTGGAGGAGCAGATCCCTGAGCAGGCTTGTTTGTTTGTTGTTGTTGTTGTGTGTTTTTGCCCTTGTTTTCTTTGTTTGTTTATTCGTTCATTAATTTATCTTATTTTTTGTTTGTTTGTGTGTTAGATTGTGATGTAGGGCTTGTTGAGGGAGTGCTTTGAGTTTGGGGTAGTCTGCTTCATGTTCATTCTGTAGTTATTTCGTTTTTGACCGAAGCTGGACTTAAAACAGCGAACGGAATCTCTCTCTCCTCTCTCTCTCTCTCCTCTCTCTTCTCTCTCTCTCTCTCTAACCATGTGTAGTTGTTTGTTTGTGGGTCTGCTTAGCCATCCTTCGGCCTGATTTTTTTTTTCTTTAGTCACACACTTCTCCAGTCTTTCTTTTAACACGATTTTTGTAAGCTGTAAGCTAAAAACGTTGACCACACAGTGCTTATGGTATTGTAAGGAGATTTAAATGGCAATGCAAAGGCGTTTGGAGCGCTATGCTCATGCATATTCAACGGAGGAAAACAGCCGAATGCACTGGAAATACATTTGTTCTGTACACACCTAGCTAATGTGATGCGGTATAGGTAAGCCAAATGTTTGGAACACAGTATTACTGTATATTCTAAAGTGATAAAGTTGGAAAGGGAAGTCAAAAGCGCTGGAGACACATTGCTCGTGTATACTTCATATGATTTTAATGTTCTTAAAAGGAGGAAAGAGGAATCCAACAGCGTTGGGAACACAATGTTTATTTCATTTTCAGGTGGGTGGAAAGAGGAAAGTGCTAACCAAAAGCGTTGAGAACACAGTTCTCATATTCTAAGGCGATTTAAAAAGAGAACGGGCATAACCCAAAAGCGAGAGGAACATGATGCTTCTGTACATTCTAATGCGATGTTCTAGCTGAAAGGGCAAGCCATTGGCACTGGTTCAGTAGATTAGCATCAACACGCTGAGGAGTCCAAATATTTCGAGGCTAGTGAGATATTAAAAAAGCGGCTTGTGACTATCGCATGGTTTTCGTTTTTATTTTGTTTGTTTGATTGTTGTTGTTTTCTTTTTCCTTAATTTGTACTTTCTTTGCTTCCGTCCTTATTCCCCTCCTTCTTTCTTCTATTTCCTTTAATTTTTCTCCCGGCGTCTTCCTTATTTTAAATGCATTTTATTCATTGCTTTCCTACTTTCTAATTCCGTTTTTTTTTTCCTTTTTTTTTTTTTTTTTTTTTTTACTTTTCCCTTTCTCTCTCTTTTCATGTCTTCCTCTTTTTTTCTGGTTTTTATTTTTGCCCGTCCTCTCCCTTTTTTTGTTTTCTTCCATCCCTTTTAATCATGATTTAATTGCTTTTTTGACTGCCTATTCAACCATTCAATTTTTTTTTCATTTACACTTCAACACGTCCCTGGTAGTTTCGATTCAGGTTATATTCAGGGAAAAAATACCCCAAATAACATGCCACTGGACAGTTGAGCGCCATCTCTTCCTCTTCACCGAGTCACCAGTGGGCCAGGTGATGACCTCTCAATCACCTTCTTCACAGGCTTTGATTACAGGGTCCAGGCCCAACAAAACAAAATGACAAAAAAGGCGACGATTAAATGAAGGCAAGACATCTTTCAAAAAGCAAAGCGAATTCACAAAAAAGACGGTTCTTTGCTTTGGCAGTTCCAATGAAATCCTATCCATTAGCACCCCCTGGTCTTGTTTATTTATTCATTTATTGGTATATTTCTTTTTCTGTTCATTATATCTGCCAAGGAGGTCATGTGTTCACCCCCCCGTTGGTTTGTGTATTTGTCTGTCAACACGACCCCTGTTCAAACCAAACTTTGTCAAAAGATCGACAGTGGACAGAGGACGAACCAGTTCAGACTTTGGTGAGAATCTGTGGTGTGGAACCAGACCTAAACGTTCGTTCCAGAGTCGTTCGGCCAGATTAGGACAAATCTTGTGATGCAAGAGCTACGGAACCGATTTAACCAAGAGCGGGTGAAAATATTATGTACATTATTAATGTGGCCATGAGTGAACCTATTGAATTTCATGCAGGTCTAGATCAGTGAACCCCAAATCGTATACCAAAGTATAAACAGTGCTAACTAATTGTAGTGGGACTAACTCTTCAGCAACATTTTTTTAATGGAAAAATAAATCTTTCTAATGACCTACGCGTTGACGTTCTCGTGTTTTGCATGTCCTGAGAAGACAATTTTAGTTGAAAAGTCATCTCTTTAGTCTGTGCCAACTATTACTTCCCTATCTTGGCTACAAAAATGGGTAACTCGCTCATGTACAGACTCAAGGATGTGAGCAATATCTTTTAAACTTGGCAGAAGTCTACGTTTTTC
>CM031603.1:61344493-61346993 GCA_018398815.1 Conus ventricosus
CTCTCCCTCTCTCTCTCTCTCTCTCTCTCTCTCTCTCTCTCTCTCTCCTCTCTCTGTGTGTGTGTGTGTTGTGTGTGTGTGTGTGTGTGTGTGGTGAGAGAGAGAGAGAGAGAGAGAGAGAGAGAGAGAGAAGAGAGAAGAGAAGCTTGTTGTATACGGTTGGTTGATGTATGAGCGTTTTAATTAAGGGATAATATGATTCATGTTGATTCTGTAGTAATTTTGTTTTCTTCCAAAGTTGGACTTTAAACTGCGAAAAGATCTCTCTCTTTCTTTCTTCTTCTCTCTCTCTCTCTCTCTCTCTCTCCTCTCTCTCTCTCCTCTCTCTCTCACTCTCTCTCTCTCTCTCTCCTCTCTCTCTCTCTCTCTCTCTCTCCTTACCTGCATATGAGTCAGCCCAACAATTTGTCTTCTGTTTGACTGTGCGTCTGCTTGCTCATCTTTCTGCCCGAAAATTTGTTTTCTTTTCCAGCTTCAGTCACATATTGTTCTTTTATATTCTAACGCGATTTAGAAAAAAAAACACACACGACAACAACGAAAAGAAAAACACGTTGATCACACAGTGATTATGTATATTCTAATGCGATTTAGACAGGAAAAGGCCAAGCCCAAAGTGTTAGACACACAGTGGTACTGTATATTGTAGGGAGTCTTAAAGGGCAAACTACCAGCGTTGGGAGCACAGTGCTCATGTACAATTGAAAGAGAACTCAAGAAGAGAGCCGAATGCGTTGGGATACAGCGCTTCTGTATAATCATGATCCCTAGGCAGTGGAAGGGGGTAAAAATAAGCCAACATTGTTTGACACATAACATTCCTGTATATTCAAAGCTGATATTATGGGAATAGGAAGCCCAAAAGCGTAGGTAACACCTAGTCCATGTATACTTCATATTATTCTAAGCGTTTTACTTAAAAGGAGGAAAGAACAATCCAACAGCGTTGGGAACACAACTCTCATTCGTTTTTTTTAGGCCATCGAATAGAACAATGTGCGAACCAAAACCGTTGAGAACAAGCTGACATATTCTAAGGTAAAAAGGCAGCCAAGAAGCATTGAACCCACAATGCTCCTGTACATTCTAAAGCGATATTTATGCTGAAAGGGCAACACAGAAGCGCTGGTTCAGTGGATTAGCATCGATAGGTTGAAGTGTCAAGATATTTTTTGAGGTTTGGGAGATTTAAGAAGAAAACGTCTTATGGCCATCCTGTGTGCTTTTTTTTTCCCGTTTACACTTTCTTTCTTTCAGTCCACATTCCTCTCTTTCTTCTTTCTTTTATTTCCTGTAATGTTTCCCCCTCTTCCTTACTTTGAATGCATTTTCTTGATGGCTTTCCTACTTTCTGATTTTGGTCTCTTTCTTTTGTTTTTAGTTGTTGCTTTTCTCTCCCTTTTTCATGTCTCTCCGTTTTCTTTCCGGCTTTAAGTTCACCTATCCTCTTCCTTTCTGTTGTTTTCTTCCTTCGTTCCTCTTAATTGTGATTTAACTGATTTATTTGACTCCTTATAAAACACATCCATTTTTTTTTCATGTACACTGCAGAGGCTGCAAGCTGTTCCGGCTCGCTTTATACGTAAAGAAAACCAAAGTAACAAACAAACAAAAACACGCTGCTGGACACTTGAGCATCGCTTCTTCCTCTTCACCGACCACTAGCGCGCCAGTTGATGACCTCTCAATCACCCATCTCCACAGGCTTTGATTACAGGGTCCAAGGTCTCTGCCTCCTTCCCCTTCCCCCCCCCCCCCCCCCCCCAAAAATAAAATAAAATAAAAAATAAAATAAATAAAAAATGCGCTGATTAAATGAAGGCAACTTATCTTCAAAATCCGAAGGGAGCTCAGCTAATAAAAAAAAAGAAGAAGAAGAAAAAACGGCTCTTTGCTCTGGCAGTTCCAATAAGATTCTAACCCATTAGCTTCCCCAGATTTCGATTATTTATTTATTTACAATTTTGTTTATTGTGTTTTCACCAGCCGCGTTGGTTTGTTAGTTTTTCTCTCTGTCAGCAGGACTTTTTTTTCCAAAAAATTAAACCGAACCTCGTCAAAAGATGGAAAGTGGCCAAAGACGACCCCCTTGAAAATTTGGTGCGAACCTGTGGTCTGGAACCAGGGCAAATGATGACGGTAGAGTCGGTGGGCTAGATTGTTACATAATTTGTGGTGCAAGAATGGGTTGGAAAAGAGAATGTGGCCTAAATGAACCCATTCATTGAGTGTGGAGTTGGTTCAAACAGTGAACCGAAGATCTTCTTACATCACTGATAAAATTCATGAAAAACAAAATTACCACTTAACATAAATTCTGCTAATTTGCTGTTTGCGAATCGATAACTATCAATCTGTCTGTCTTCGAAAGTAGCTATGAATCAACATTTTTTTTAATGGAATAAGACATCATTTCAGTGACATAAGCATTTACTTCGCGTTGTTTTTTTTTTGTTTGTTTGTTTGTTTTTGTGTGTGTGTGTTTGTTGTTGTTTTTTGC
>CM031603.1:61349493-61356993 GCA_018398815.1 Conus ventricosus
TCTTCCCCTTCACCCAGCCACTAGCGTGCCAGTTGATGACCTCTCAATCACCCTTCTCCAAGGTCCTTATTACAGGGCCCAGGGCCAGCCGAAACAAACGAACAGCAAACAGACAAACAGAAAGTCGCTGAATGAATGAAGGCAAGTTATCTTTCAAAATGCGAAGGGAGTTCGGAAATAAAAATACGGGTCTCTGCTCTGACAGTTCCAATAAAATCCTATCCATGAGCTTTCCCTCATCTGTATTCCTTTTTTTTCTTTCTTTCCTCTTTTTCTCCATCCTTTCCTTCCTCCCTTCCTTCTTTCCTTTATTCATTCATTTATTTATTCTGGGGGGCATGTTTTCACGCGCCCCGTTAATGTCTTTGTCTGTCTCTCAGCAGGATTGAGAGATAAAAAAAAATTGGAACCTGTTCAAACCGAACTTTGTCAAAACGTGGTATGTGGCCAGAAGATGAACATCCAAACTTTTGGTGCGAATCTGTGGTGAGGAGCCAGGCCAAACAGATGCAGAGTTGCTCGGTAAGGTAAGGTAAGGTAATGTTGCTTATAGCCCAGCCGACCACAAAGGGCCCACTCGGCCAGATGATTACAAATGTTGTTATGCAGAAGCTACCGAACTGATTTAAGCAAGATTTGGTGGAAAGAAAGAATGTGGCCATGAACCAAACCATTCAATTTGGTGAGCATTTTGATTCAAACGGCGAACCCAGGATCTTTTTACATTATTGTTAGAATTAATAAAGAAAGTGCCTGTAAACATGAGTACTCCTAACTTATTCCAGAGAATAACAACTGTCCATCTTTCTGTCTTCGTAACTAAATATGAACCAACATGCGACCTGAACGTTGACATAATTATATTCTCGTATCTTCGTGTCCTGATGAAAGGAAAACTATTCGGGAAGCAACTCTTTCAGTTCGTGCCAACTATTACTTCCCTTGGCTGCAAAAATGAATAATTCGCTCATGAACGGACTTCAAGAAAGCGCGGGGACAAGATTTGGTCCATCTTGGTGGAGGTTTACGCTCTCTCGTTTGCCTTCGTCGTTTAGTTACGTCTTTCTTTAGCTTAACCTCTGTGCATTGCCGTCTCTTGGCTGAGCAGATCTGTGAGGGGTCCATGGACTGATGTGCACGCAATGACGGTTTTTCTCCTTCAAATGGAAGCCGAGCTAAAAACTTACGAAGGAGAGAGAGAGAGAGAGAGAGAGAGAGAGAGAGAAGAGAGAGAGAGAGAGAGAGACACACACACACACACACACACACACACACACACACACACACACACACACATTATGAAATATCACTCGGTGCTTTTCATGGCCAGATAATTTTGATGATTAGCTTATTAAATACACTGATGATGTTGGAACACTTATGTACGCAACACCTAAAGATACGGAGAGAGAGAGAGAGAGAGAGAGAGAGAGAGAGAGAGAGAGAGAGAAGAGAGAGAGAGAGAGAGAGAAATAGTTATTAAGGCCGTTGCCCTTCATGAAGTACGATACGCTAAATGTTGTGTACACCGTCATTTGCAAAATTAAAGACTGCTAACAGTACACAGATCATAATTTCTGCACAGAAAGCAACAGAAATACTTTGCATAAGTACCGCTGTGTTTCTTATTCTAGAAGATAAAAGCATGAGAAAAAAAACGAAACTAGTCAGACTGATTGTAACATTTGCGTGGTGTAGTTCTGTTTTTAGTATGCTATACGCAGGCAGCACAGAACAAAATATATCTCATTTTTACTTCCTTTTTTTTCACAGAGAGCAAATTAAAGTCATCTCAGTGTGTTTCGCATAGCCGAAGTGACATGAAATCCCACATGAAACCCCACATCTCAAACCTGCCATAATGATTTCAGATGTTTCTGTGAATCCATTTTCGAATACGGTTTGACATCATGTATGGTGCAAAATATTCTGTATATATCAAATCTTTCGCTGTTTTAACCATCAAAATCCGTGTCTCGCCACCTACGTGAAATCAGTCTGTCTTCTAATGTGTTTAAGAACTGTTTGACATTGTGTACTCCTCGTTTGCCTGTACATGTCCACCACCAGATCGGTATGACTTGCAACGAAGGTTTGACACTCGGGTTCTTTTGTGTTCACTTGTGTCTACATTAAATGACATCTTGTAAACCTTCTGTGTCGGTCTGTTATCATCCATTCTCGCTATTTTCAGCCTGTAATGGACACATCTTGCATAATGTTGATACAGAGAGAGAGAGAGAGAGAGAGAGAGAGAGAGAGAGAGAGAGAGACGTGCGCGCACACACACATACACAAGAGTGTACACACGCACACACACACACACACACACACACACACACACACACCACACACACACACACACACCACACACACACCACGCGCACACCACACACACACCACACACAACACACACACACACACACACACACACACACACCTATACGCACAAGCAAACCGCACAAGCACACAACTGCACACGCACACACCCCTCTGTCTGTCTGTCTGTCTGCCTCTCGCTTTCTCTCTCTCTCTCTCTCTCTCTCTCTCTCTCTCTCCTCTCTCTCTCTCTCTCTCTTCTCTCTCTCTCTCTCGCTCTCTTCCATGCATGTACACGCGCGCGCGCGCGAGGAAAACTTCAAGAGAGAGAGAGAGAGAGAGGAAGAGTGAGAGAGAAAGAGACAGAGATAGAGAGAGATTGAGAGAGAGAAAGCAGTTAAATCCACCCTCATTAGTTTTAATTTTTCTTTGATTTATCGTTTGAAACCCAGTACAAAATGTTGGAAGAGAGAAATACAAAATACGGACTGAAATATCAGAGCTTTCTTTGTTAAAGACGCTTTCTCTTCAAATGCTTGTCGCTGCGACTTTCTCCGACTTAATTCGGAAAGTCTTTTCTCTATTCTGCATTCTGAAGGTTTTCGTGTTCCGACCCGCAGATACAGACAATGAAAGACATATCTTCTCGTCGACGTTTATCTCTATGGTTCTCAGTTTTGTCTTGTTTTGGACTTTGGCTGATTGGCTTGTGAGGGATTTCGCTTGTTCCATAAAATCCATAGAACAGTCTGTGTCCACCCTACAAATAGCCTGGAAGTTAACAGGTTTCTCGCCCCCCCCCCCCTCTCTCTCTCTCTCTTCTCTCTCTCTCTCTCTCCTCTCTCTCTCTCTCTCTCTCTCTCTCTCTCTCTCCTCTCTCTCTCTCTCTCTCTCTCTCTCTGGTTTCTTTTTTAATTAGAATGAAGTTTTCATTTACAAAACGGTTACTTGGAACATTTTTCTGCCAGCTTTATAGATGAAAGTCTACAGATATTTTTTTTCAGTGATGAACTTATGCACATCCTCGAAGAATTCTTTTGTTTGTGTTTTCCAGCACCATTCTTTCCTGGCATTTTTTTTTTTCAAATTTAATTTAGAAATCATCGGTTTGTGATTTGCGTTCGTTTTCAGAAACACGGATGAACTGTTAGGAGATACCGCGAGTGAATCATTTCTGTCATCAACAAAGTTTCTGCTGAGGCTCAACCATGATTCGAAACTTATGTTCAGCTGATCACAACAGAAGGTTCGAGAGAGAATGTCTTTAAATCGGTGGCAGAAATGATGGTACTGTCCAGAAGATAGGGCGTCTTGGACTCACTGGCGATGCCAATGGTTTATCAAAACTATAAAATGTTTTGAACTCACTGGCACAAGTGGTACTGTCTGGGAATTATTGACACCAACCTAAAGTAAATGTAAAATATCTTGAATTCAACAAATGGTGCTACGCAGATTATAAGTGTTCATGAGTCATTGATGTAAAAATGGCACTATTTAGAATATAGAATGTCTTAGACTCATTGGTACAACAACTGATGTCCTGGTTATCCAGTGTATCGGTGTCACTAATACAATAAATGGTACTATTCAGAATCAAGAATATCTTGGACTCATTGCTGCAACAAATGACACGGTCCAGACTATAATATCTGGGGCTCATTGGTACAGCAAATTGAAAGGTCCAAAATATAGATTGTCTTAGATTCATCGATGCAACAGATGGCATGGTCCATAATATAGAATGCCTTGGACTTACTGGTATAGCAAAATTGTGCTCTACAGAATATAGAATGTCATGGATTCGTTGCTGCATGACATGGTACTTTCCAAAACTATAGAATATGTCTGACTCACTAGAGCAAAAAATGGTTTCATCACGAATATGAAACGTCGTGTATCAGATGGTCTGTTCACAATATAGAATGAATGTCTCTGACACATTGGAACACCAAATGATAGTGTCTAGAATACAGAATATCTTGGACACATTGCTACATCAAATAGGACTGTCCTAAAATAAAATGCCCCTGACTCATTAGTACAACAAACGGTACGGTTCGGAATATAAGAAGAATTTTGACTCGTTGGTAGATCAAATGGTGCTGTCGAGATTATAGAATGTATCGGGCTCACTGGCACGGAAAGTGATACTGTACAGAATGTAGAATGTATTATTATTATTATAATCATATGTACAAACATGGATTTTGCAGAGACGAGAATGCATTGATCCTAATGACATGACAAGTGATTCTATCAAGAATTCAGAGTGTGCTAGTCCCAGAGGCGCAGCAATTGGTGCCGTCCAGATCGTAAAATGTCTTGGACTCACTGGAATAGCAAATCATTCGTTGCAGAAGAGAAAATGTCTCGGGCTCATTGATACAGCGAATGATATGGTCCAGAACTGAGAGTACGTTTAACTCAAAAGCGCAACAATTGGTGTTATCCTCAGAATATAGAATGTCTTGGACTCGTTGGCACATCAAATGTTATCATTCAGAATGTGGAATGTCTTAGACATTGGTACAACAAATGGTGTCGTCCATAATATAGAATGTCTAAATAGCAGAGCAAAAGGTTCTGCCCAAATAATGTCTTGGACTCGCCAGGACTAACCTTATATGGTTATGTGCATACAAGGATTTGCTGGCACACACAAAATTATTCTGTCCGCAAGATAGACCGTCTTTTTTTCGTCCGCTTCTACATTTTTTTTGTATGTTTGTTATGCTTTTTTTTTCTTCCAAATTTGTATCATAGCTTGATCATGTTTATATCAAACAAAAGATTTCTTTCCTCGCGCTTTGATTTCCCACTTTGATTACTGTTCGATAAACTTGAGGTGTGAGTGATGAATAGCTGCTGTTATAAAGCTCCGTTCAGGCGGTTTCTATGATTATTTTTGCTATGATCATTAGTGGGCTAGCTGTTACCAGCACCGGTTACTCCCGTGCACCTTATCTAAGAGTGCTGAGAGAGAGACAGCAACAACAGTGCTGAAGAAAGAAAGAAATCTTTGATTTAATTTTTGTTCCAATTTGTGATGTCTCATTGGGGAGATGAAGAAAGAACGAAATCTGTGATGTAATTTTTGTTCCAATTTGTGATGTCTCATTGGGGAGATGAAGAAAGAACGAAATCTGTGATGTAATTTTTGTTCCAATTTGTGATGTCTCATTGGGGAGAAAGGGGTGGGCGTTCCGAGAAAAGTGGGACAAAATATCAGCCCAAATTTAATTCATTACAAATTTCTGACCAAAAAAAGGATAACGAACTGAAGAATCTGATTAAGATCAAAGTCTGGATTCAATGAGCAAACTAAGAAGGCTGTGTAAAGTTGGACGCTCCAAAAATCACTGAGAGGTAATTATATTACATATAAACGTGTGCACAGATCGTGTGGGTACAACGTTTTCCATGACCTAAGACTTCGCTTTTAACAATTATTTTAAATGACCTTGATCCGATACAATTTTACTATCCTGTCGAGAGCTTCCCCAAAGAAGCCATTTGTAACTGATGAAATATGTTTTATCTTTGGTAGTCTTGCCTTTGGCTGAGATTATAACTGTATTCACCGTGTACGTCTGAATAATAGGTATATAAAATCATATTCATTCGCCTTTGTTGATTGAAGTATTGGTCGTAGAAAACCGCGATTTTCATTTATTCAAACAATCCTTGGTAAATTGTCATTATTGCGTAACTGAGTTTACTTCACTAGTCGGTCTTTTCTATCAAGTTTCCATCTAATGCCAGACGTCGTCAAAACATTGATGGCTCGTTTATGGAATGGCCAAACAGTGGGCGCCGTATTTTCTCATGAGACACTTCAACATTTCCCTCCCTTTTATATGACTAAACAATCTATACTCACCTTTGTCTTATCACCCATTTCACCGTCGAATCTTGAAACAACAATGAAAAAGACGACAACGAACAAACAAAAATCCACCTAAACTCTAGTGGTCTTTTGCCGAACCAATGAAAACGACTTCCATCTGCTGCGTAAAATGATTGCACGGTTGCTTGTTATTTTGGCCTCTATGATGACGGCAATCTTCAAAGCAGTGAGTGATTTTATTTCCTGCGGAGGCTGACCCAATCAAGTCTTCATCTGCAGCGCCCTTGGTGGCCATGTCAGCATCAGTTTTCCCGAAGTGAAAATCACATCCAAATCATTTCATTTCATCACTAACGGTCCTTGGAGAAAAGCCGAGGGATGTGGGAGTTGGGGGGCGAATGAAATCACGTAGATGTGAATAAACTACGACAAGAAGAATTTGTATTAACGTCAGCGGATTGCGTGTGTGCAGATCCTCTACAATACGTACGCGCAGGTTTTGGCGAATTCCGGCGATCATACTTACACGCACACAAAACACACACGCAGGAAGGCACACGCGCGCTCGCACGCAGGCATGCACGCAGGCACACACACACACACACACACACACACACACACACACACACACACACACACACACACACACACACACACACACACACACACACACTACCACCACCACCACCACCATCAGTTTTCAGACCAGCCAACGATTAAAATCGGCGGAAATAATTTGATGCCATGCCGCGACAGACAATGATAAAGGTAGGGCATCTTCGCTGGAAGAAGAATGATCGTCTTTGAAGCCAAAAGTCTAGAACTTACCTCGTAGAAAATATCCAATATCATCAAAGTCGAATGTAATAATCCTCTGTTGATAGCCTCTTAGTTTCTGTCCCTGGTTTTTCTATTTGTTTTCCCTGTCTCGATCTTTGATTTTCTTCGTGCATGCCTGTCTGTCTTTGTATATGTCTGTCTGTCTGACTGTCTGTCAGTCTGTTTGATCGTCTGTCTGCCTCTGTCTCTGTCTGTCTGTGCGTCTCTGTCTCTGTCTCTGTCTGTCCGTCTCTCTGTCTGTCTGTCTCTCTCTCTCTTTCTCTCAGCGCGCGCGTGCGCGCGCGCGCGTGCGTGTATGTGTGTGTGTGTGTGTGTGTGCGTGCGTGTGTGTGTGTGTGTGTGTGTGTGTGTGTGTGTGTGTGTGTGGTGTGTGTGTGTGTGTGTGTGTGTGTGTGTGCGCGCGTTTTTTCTTCTTTTTCTTCATCTCTGCTCCTCCTCCTCTTTTTTCCCCTTCTTCTTTCTTATTTTCTCCTCCTCCTTCTCCCCCTCTC
>CM031603.1:61361993-61369493 GCA_018398815.1 Conus ventricosus
CCCCAGGATCATCAAGATTACGAGTGGGGCGTTCTACCACTGAGCTATTCCGACCCCCAAATTTTGTCGAGAAAGCCACGTTACGGAGGACGTGTTAAAACTACCCTTTGTCCCTTCAGGTCTGGAGGTCACCCCCGGTCCATGGAGGGACGAGTTTACTCCCTTTCCGTGGAAAATGTGAAGACGTCATCCTCTCATCTTGAAGGATTTCTCGAGATTACTCTCTCTCTCTCTCTCTCTCTCTCTCTCTCTCTCTCTCTCTCTCTCTCTCCTCTCTTACCCATACTTTCAACCGTCATACAGAAATTCGCCTTTTGTGTGTGTATGTGTGTGTGCGCGCGCGCGCATGTTTGTATATGTGTGCATTTGCATCTCTCTCTCCTCTCTCTCTCTCTCTCTCTCTCTCTCTCTCTCTCTCTCATATCTTTCAAAGATTAGGCAAGCAGATACAAGGGAAAAGAAGAAAAGGAGCCAAAAAACGAGACACGGTTCACCGCTTGCGATACAATTTTGGCACATGGGATTTTCTCTCTCTCTCTCTCTCTCTCTTCTCTCTCTCTCTCTCTCTCTCTCTCTCTCTCCTCTCTCTCTCTCTCTCACACACACACACACACACACACACACACACACACACACACACACACACACACACACGCACACACACACACATCTGTAACTTCAGCCTCGCCCCCTCTTTCTCTCTCACGCATTCGTTTTCTTTCAATCCCTCTTCTCTTTCTTTCTCTTTGTCTCTTTCTCCACCTCCACCGCCCATTTGTCCTCTCTCTCTCTCTCTCTCTCTCTCTCTCTCTCTCTCTCTCTCTCTCTCTCTCTCTCTCTCTCAGACCTCTCTCTCCCCCCTCTCTCTCTCTCTCTCTCTCTCTCTCTCTCTCTCTCTCTCTCTCTCTCTCTCTTATCGACCCAAGTCCATCACATCAAGTAAGGACCATATCAGAGTGATCGGTGTGTCCAGAATCCTTGGGGACAGAGGCAGAGCTCAGTCTGCTGGAACACTCTGCTGATCCCTTCACGATTTGCCTGACGTTCTCAGCACACATCGGAGCCAACAAGATAAGCGCGCTCGCTGATAAGCCAGAAAGCATAACCTCCAGAAAAGAGAAAAGCTCCAAACAGCTGTGTGCTGAATAGTCCAGTGGCACTTTCTTTCTTTCTCTCCTTTCTTTCTGTCTTTTCTTTCTCTCGTTTCTTTCTTTATTTCTTTTCTTTCTTTTCTCTCCTTCTTCTCTATGTTTCTTTCCTTCCTTTTTTTTTTCTCATGTGTTTCGTTCTTTCCCTTTTCCCCAGAGTAACGGTTTCATCGTTTTCCCCCGTTCCTACTCTGTCTTTTTCTTCATGGTATTCCCACGGGCATAATAGACACAAGAATATCGCGCGCACAATCTTGTCGAGGAATTCCCACCGTCTTGTAAACAGGAGGCTCGATATCAGGCATAAAAATCCTTTTCCCCACTGTAGATTTTGCGCGTATTAAACAAACCCTATGCTGATAGATATTTCATTCGTGGTTTTTTTTTTTCTTTCATTTTGTTTCTTCACACAGAAACATATCACCTGCAAAGAGGAAGGATGAAGGTGGTGATGGAGATATCAGCAACACTTCCACTGCCTCCAGGAACAGCTGTAGCAAGAGATCAACCGGGTATCCAGTGTGTTGATCAGCATTATCGTCGTCATATTATCACAAAAGCATACAGTAACACCGTAAGGTCAGACCGATAATTGTGCTGTAGACGTTTGTAGAGAGCGTGTTCGACGGACACTGAGAACTCACCGGACAAATGCGATCTTCCCACGTTGTGAAACATAATTACCCCCCCCCCCCCCCCTTGTTTTCTTAGCGTGTGTGCCCTCCTCATATCACCCCCCCCCCCCACCCTCTTTCCTTGCCCCCTCTCTTTCGCACACGCTCCCCCCCCCCCCCCCCTCCCTCTCCCTCGCCCCCTTCCTTTCTCCTCCATGGATACTCGAACAGAAGGCCGATAAAATACTGGCTAGTTACTGCCCTTTCCTGTCGCTCTGTTACTGATTTTGTTTGTTTGTTTGTTTTCCTTTGTTGTTGTTGTTGTTGTAAAATAACTCTTGCCTGTTAACTGTTGTTGTTTCTACTATCTTCCTGGTCCCTTTAATTGATAACTCGCTTGTCTTTGTTCTTTGCCGTTTTTCCCCCAAACTTTTTGTGTTCTCCTCCTGCTACAATTCATACATAGATGCCATTGTTTTTCTGTTGCAATGACATCTACTTGACAGTGAGACTGACGATGTCCAAAGTAAACGCTGACAGAAACTTCTGCATCGCTCGTTTGCTTATGAGGGTTGTTTTTTTTTTTTTCTTTCTTTAATGTATGT
Source organism: Conus ventricosus (assembly GCA_018398815.1). Taxonomy (NCBI): domain Eukaryota; kingdom Metazoa; phylum Mollusca; class Gastropoda; order Neogastropoda; family Conidae; genus Conus; species Conus ventricosus. The sequence continues at coordinate 61,364,361 of CM031603.1, forward strand.
TTTTAGGATAGCTACCGTTTGGCCCTTTTCCGTTTCATGCTGGTCCATTGTACCTTCGAGAAGAACAGGAGGAGTGGGGGGGGGGGGGGGGGGGGAGGTGGAGGTGAAGAGAAACAATGGAGAGGGTGAAACAGGATGTCCCCGCTGAACGACACTGTTGTGTGTGTTGTGTGTGTGTGTGTGTGTGTGTGTGTGTGTGTGTTTATCTCAATATTTTTTTGTGATAAGTATGCAGCAGTCTTAAAATGTCTAAACTGTTTCTTTTTCCTAAATGAATGCGATTGTATAGGTTTGTTTTAGTAAACTATTCCATTAACGACGAAAATATGTTTATAGATGTCGTAAGTTACACACACACACACACACACCACACACACACACACACACACACGTCCAATCACTGGCGTTATAAAATCAAGGGAAAGAACTACGGGGAATGAAGATTTTTACTATCTTTTTTAAAATGCAGTCTGAGGGTGACAGCACCAACGCAGAATGGCAGACGTCATTATCTCGTCCTGACCTTTTCTCGGCTCTGAGGAGAGCAATGATTTTGCTGATTTGTCATCAGCTGTTGTAAAAAAAAAGATGTGTATGAGATAGGATTATCTGTGTTTGGTGTTTTATTTTCACGACGAGACATTCTTTTCTCCGAGCTGACACATCTGAAAGAGCTCTATGTCGGCCATCAGAAAACGGAAGGTGACAAGTCCATACGTGCTTTCAAGGCTGTTCCCTTTCTCGGTCGATTCCCGGCTGCCGTCTGATCTTTTGCCTTAGCTTTGGATTAGATTGTCTGCCCTTGTCGGATTGAAATTCTGTCGTTGTTGTCAGCCGTGCCGAAGACAAAACTAACCCCAAGTTATTGCCCTTTAATATTCTGACAGGTTCGTGAGTTTTGAAGGTTACCATACCCCTTGTTCTTCTCCTTGTTGTTGTTGTTGTTGTCGTTGTTGTTGTTCTTCTTTCTTCTTCTTCTTCTTTCTTCTTCTTCTTCTTCTTCTTCTTCTTCTCTCTGCCCTCCTCCTTCTCCGCCTTCTCTTCTTCTTTTCTTCTTCTTCTGCCCTCCTTCTCCTCCTCCTCTTTTTTCTTCTCTCCTTCTCCTCGCCCTTCATCCTCTTTCTCTCTTCTTCTCCTCTTCCTCCTCCTCGTTTTTTTCCTTCTTCTATTCTCCTTTTGCATGTTCCTCTTCTGCTCTGTTCCTCCTCTTCCTCCTCCTCCTCCTTCTCCTCCTCCTCCTCCTCCTCCTCCTACTACTACTACTACTACTACTCCTCCTCCTTCTCCTTTCCTCTTTTCCCACCCCCTCCTCCTCTTCTTCTTCCTCCTTCTCCAAGTTCTTCTTTTTTTCTTCTTATTGTTTCTCCTCCTTCTGCTTCTCCTCACCCTTCTCTCCTCCCCTACTGCTACTCCCTTTCTTATTTTTATTTTCTTCTTCTTCTGCTACTCCTTCCCCTTCTCTTCTTCCTTCTCCTCTCCCCTCTTTCCTCCACCTCCTTCCCCCTTTCCTTTTGTTCTTCCTCTGCTCCTTCTTCTTCTCCTTTCTTCTTCTTCTCTTCTTCCATCTTTTATTTGATCCACCCCCATCCCCCTTATTCTTTTTATTCTTTTTCTCCTGTTTGCCTCCTCCTCCTCCCCCTTCCATCATCATCATCATCATCATCATCATCATCATCATCATCATCATCATCATCATCATCATCATCCCTCTTTCTCTTCTTTATCTTTCTTCTTTCTATATCTTCCTCTCCTCTTCTTCGTTTTACTCCCCATCCTTCTTCTTCATCATCATCATCATCATCATCATCATCATCATCATCATCTTCTTCTTCTTCTTCTTTTTTTCTTCCTTCTTCTTCTTCTTCTTCTTCTTCTTCTTCTTTATGTGTTCTTCCTTTCTCTTTTCCTTCTCTTTCAGTCCTCCTGCCTCTCCTTCTCCTTCTCCTCCGCATCCTCCTTCTCCTCCTCTTCCTGCTCCTTTTCCTCCTTCTCCTTCCTCCATCCGGCCTATTTCGTCCTCTCCTTCCTCGACTGCTGCTGCTCTCACTCCCCTCCTGCAGCTACTGCTTCTGCTGCTCTTCCTCCTTCTCCTCCTCCTCCTCTTCCTCCTCCTTCTCCTTCTCCTCCTCCTCCTCCTTCTCCTCCTCCTCCTCCTCTTCCTCCTCCTCCTCCTCCTCCTCCTCTTCCTCCTTCTCCTCCTTCTCCTCCTCCTCTTCCTCCTCCTCCTACTTCTTCTCCTCCTCCTCCTCCTCTTTTTCCTCCTTCTCCTTCTCCTCTTCCTCCTCCTCCTCCTTCTCCTCCTCCTCTTCCTCCTACTCCTCCTCTTCCTCCTCCTCCTCCTCCTCCTCTTCCTCCTCCTCCTCCTCCTCCTCTTTCCTCCTCCGTCTTCTTCCTCTTGAACTCTTCCTTCTGCTTGTCCTTTTTCTTCTTTCACTTCTTGTTCTTTCTCTTATTATTTTTTTTCTTCGTCTTTTCACTTTTCTTCTTTTTTCTGCTCCTTTTCCTTCTTCTTCTTCCTCTTCTTCTTCTACTACTACTACTACTACCACTACTACTACTACTACTGCTACTACTACTACTTCTTCTTCTTCTTCTTCTTCTTCCTCTTCTTCTTCCATCCATGTCTAGAATTCTGAAGGTCCGAGGTTCATGACTGGTTAGCGTTTTTTGTTTTTGTTTTTTGTTTTGTTTGGTTGGTTGGTTGGGTTTTTTTTTCTTCTTTTTTTTTTTTTTTTGGTGTGGTTTGTTTAGTTTTCACGTAGGACCGCTTTCAACCTCACCATTACACCATTAAGGTAACCACATCCCGCTTTCAAAGATGTGTAAACATGACACCGTTGTGTACGTTTTTCAGTTTGTTTGGGATCATCAATTTCCCACAGGCATGCAATGGCGCACTTCCCCACGAAGGATGGGGTGGAGTTGTGGAGTTGGACGCAAGGATTTTTTTTTTTCTTCCTTCCTTTCTCTCTTTGTTTCTTTCTTTTCTTTTCATTTTTTTTTTCTTCTTTCTTTTCAATACACGCATTCACCTGGAGGACCTCATCTTAAAACTCTCATTCTGAGGGAACTGAAGACGGTTAGAGTCTCCTGAGACGTTTGCTTGGTTGGACTCTGAAGGGCTTTGAAGACGTGTAGAGAATACCTCGTTTGCTTTGTTGGTTACAGCACTGAATTCGTGGTCAAGTATTGTGTTGAGCGTTCGAACAATGCTGGCGTCCAAACACATAGATTACTGTTTTCACTACAAATTTTAATGCATTGTGGTTCTTTTGGTAACGTATTGCGTGATTTAGACCCCCTTTCTCCACGCTCATGGAACGGTTATTCCCATCCGTCGTATCACGGTAGGTCGATGTGGACATTAAACCTGGGTGTAAATTCCAGATATTGACTCAGAAGGAAACCATCTTCCTTCACTTGCCTATCTCGTGGGAACTGAACCCAGAACCCTTGGAAGTAGACTTCATCCACGTGGCCAGTCGGGCCTGACGATGTCTCCAATTTCCGCCCTTCAACAAATTCATCTTCCTGTTTTCTTCTGTTCTCCGTGATACCCTGTTCTGTCGTCTTTGTTGATGTGAAAGCTTTCTCGGCCTCTCAGTTATGTCAGATCTCAAACTCTCGCTCATGGCTCTGTTTCTCTTCTTCCATTGTTTTCAGCTTTCATTTCCTTGATATTTAAACCTCATGTTCTGTTTCTCCAGCCTCACGCATTTTCCTTCCGAGTTAGAGTTCTTACTTGTGTGTGTGTGTGTGTGTGTGTGTGCGTTTGTGCGTGTGTGTGTGTGTGTGTGTGTGTTGTGTGTGTGTGTGTGTGTGTGTGGTGTGCGTGCGAGCGTGCGTGCGTGCGTGCGTGCGTGCGTGCGTGCGTGCGTGCGTGCGTGCGTGCGTTGTGTGTGTGTGTGTGTGTGTGTGTGTTTTGCCGGGTGCTTTTTTTTTTAATGACAGCAGAATACAAAAACAAACAAATGGATCATTATTGTTTTCATTATCTTTTTCATGTGTTATAGCGCTCACTCATATAACAACCTTTTGTCGCAGCATATAATCTAGAGACAGTTGTCGTGCACCATCTTAGAAATACGTTACACTGGACTGCATGCGTGTGTGTAGATAGAGGATAGATTCCCTCCATCCCCTCCGCTACGTATCTCGAGGAGGGGAAGTGGGGGGGGGGGGGGGGGGGGGGGGGTGGGGGGGCGAGGGGATAGCAGGGGCTTTACAGCCCCTAATTTTCTGGAAGTATGTACTGGTAGATTCCTCTCTTGTATTACTTCCTCTGTCTCAACATTTTTTTTTTCAAATTTTTGAGAAAAAAAAACAACTTTTTTTTCTTCTGTCTGCCTTTTTTCTGTGTTTGTGGACCATTTTGCGGTCTTTGTTCTGGACATTCTTTGGTGTATTTTCTTCCAGTCACAATTTATGACATGCCAGCTTTGTTGTTGATGTTGTTGTTGTTGGTGGTGTGGTAGTGGTAGTGGTGGTGGTTGGTGGTGGTGGTGGTGGTGGTGGTGGTGGTGTTGCTGCTGCTGCTGCTGCTGTTGATGATGAAGATGAGTGATGATGATGATGATGATGATGATGATGATGATGATGATGATGATGATGTGTGAAACCGGCGACTAGCAAGTGGAAAGCATGCACACGGTCCAGAATGGACACTATAGCTGTCTAATCTGCATTTCGCCCATAAGGCTTTTTTACGTACATGTTGTTACAACTAGATGTTTTCCTTTTTCTCTCCTTTTTTAAGGACCGAGACATTCAGCGGAATGACTGATGCTCAAAATGACATTCTGGTCTTATCCACCATGAGGATGCCAATTGTTTATTTTTTGAAAGTTTAAATTCCCATCGTCTAATGCTCGTAGGGGCAGTGACTTCTCAGAGAGGTTCACCGTGTAGGGCACAGCATGATGGAGGGCGCTGCCTATCCTTTACCTTCCGTCACTTTTGGCCCTCCTTGAATTGAATCTGGTACTTATTTACTGCTGGCTAGACTGGGAGGGTTTAAGCCAAAAAACAAAAAAAACAAAGAAAAGAAAAGAAAAAAAATCCGACTCGACGTGTGGTTTAAACTCCCCACCATCAGCTCCTCAGACAAACGTTCTGACCATTTGGCCACAAGGG
>CM031603.1:61374493-61421993 GCA_018398815.1 Conus ventricosus
GATAGACAGACGGAAAGACAGACAGATAGATAGATAGATAGAAGAGAGAGTAAAAGAGGGGGAGAGGGAGACAGAGAGACAGACACGTACAGACAGACACGATATAGATAGATAGATAGATAGATAGATAGATAGATAGATAGATAGATAGATAGATAGGTAGGTAGGTAGGTAGGTAGGTAGGTAGGTAGGTAGGTAGGCAGATAGTTGTCTTTCTTGACTCCTTCACAGTTGTACATTGGTACTTAATTACAAACAGCAACACACGGTGGTAAAGTAAGTATATTATGAGAAAAAAAAAAAACGAAAAAGAAATTCACAATCATTCAAGTAATTCTTTCCAGTAATGCGTAAGGGGCATAAACAGGTGTAATCATATATCAAGATCTTCGTCTCTTCAACGAAACGCACAAGGAATTCTTATCGGCAAAAACACATCAGCTCAACTATCCACCCAGGAGTACAAGACATTCTGTCTCAAATGGAAACCGGGTGTGTGTGTGTGTGTGTGTGTGTGTGTGTGTGTGTGTGTGTGTGTGTGTCTCTCTCTCTCTCTCTCTCTCTCTCTCTCTCTCTCTCTCTCTCTCTCTCTCTCTCTCTCTCTCTCTCTCTCTGTAGCTGTATTCATTTTCAAAGCACTGAAACGAAGAGAACAACTGCTATCAGTTAACACACAAACGCCAGAGTAATTTCAGGAAGAAAAGTTTTTGTTACGCAAATATTTTCTTTCATTGATTTTCGGTATATGCGCCGAGCGCGTGCGTGTTCTACTTTTGTTTTTGACCTCATTGCAGATAGGTCGGTGGCCTTTGCAATTAAACTATTTGAGTTTGAGTTTGAGCTCTCTCTCTCTCTCTCTCTCTCTCTCTCTCTCTCTCTCTCTCTGTCCATGTGTCGGGGTATCCGTCGTGACTTTGTCAATCGGCTCTCTAATCGGTTATGTTTCGCAACACACACACACACACACACACACACACACACACACACACATACACGCAACTCTCGTTACCTAATTCCACGCCTCATCTTACACCCAACCCCGCCACGAATAGGGATGATTTACCAACCCCGACCCCCATCATCATCCCCCCACCCCCCCCCCCCCCCCCCCCCCCCCCCCCCCCCCCCCTCCCCAGCAGATAGGACGCAGAACGACATGGTGGCCTATTAGTCTAGTCTGTAAGCGGTAAAAATTAAGAAAGTTAGGAACTAATTGCAATAGTAATTATTTTTAGGTGGAATGAGTCAGGACACAGTCTCTCTTTAACATATCCAAAAAGTACATCGATCGAAGTGTCCCTAAGGGTACTAAAACTCGTTGTGTGACGTCATCAGGTACCCGTTTTTCACGCTGTTTTGAAGAATCGACCAAAGATAGTCATGTAGCACCTCTTTGGAAAGCTCGTGAAGTGTATTGCCCAAATTCAATAACGCATTTGCCACCAGAAGCTAAAACGGTAAAAAAATGGGAAAACAGCATAACTATAAGAATATATTACCCTTCGGTCCACTGAAACACACATCTGCATGCGTAAACTTTTGAAAGGTGGCTTACCTAGAGTATATCCTGACACAGACGCACTGCAGCGTGAAATCTCGCCATCAAGTCAGTCACTGCCCAGGCTTTCTTGAATGTCAGCAGATACACAGGGTACGTCTGCCAGGTCCATGTCATCCATTCCACAAGCGCCGGCGAATTTGAACAACCGAAAAAAACGGGAGCATCATTTGCAAGGAGTGGAGATGCAGCATCCAGTTTGCCTGTCCTCTCTGCTCTCAAAAACTGTCTTAGTATGTCCACCATGGACATGTACTGAAGCCATAGCTTGGATGTACGACCCTTCAGCTGCGATTTGGTCATCGTTAATTGATGTTCCACTACTTCTAGGTCACTGTCTTATCATTGCATCTATCTGATCAGCAGCAATTTCTTGGTTCATGATTTTGTCAAAAACTTGCAATGCAGCATGCAGGTTTGGGTGCACTGGAGCACTTTGAACAGAGTGTTGTTCTACGGACAGGACAGGGTCTTCAGTGTGCTGGTGGTTCAGCATCTTCATGCTGCAAAATGGGATCTTCATCAGATGTCAGAGTTGCAGACACAGATGGGAAGCCTACAGTTTTCTGTATCAATACTGTCTTCAGAATGTCTGACATCAGATGTGGTCAAGGGAATGTTGAAGGCAGTGGACACAATCAGGGCATTGAGGACAGCGTCTACTAGAAAATGTCCCCGAACAGCTCTGTGTACGGTTTTTGCCACTCAGCATATGGATGACAGAATTGCGAGCAAAAACGACTTCCAGCACCTGTTCAAGCCCAGATCCTCCCATAAGCCTTCCCATACAGCCGAGGAAACTCATTTGGCAGTGAAATCCTCCTAGACGAAGGACGACTGACTTCAGGGAGCTGTCAGCTGGCTCATTATCGACAATCATCATGGATTTCCACCACAATGGTTGATCAAAGGTTAGGACTGGTGTGCAGTTATACCGTCTGGACAAGGAAGTGATGAAATGGAGAGTTGAGTAGATGCAGCCCATGTTTGTTGGATCCAAGTCTATCATGGCAATAACGTGAACATGCTCTGCCCAGGATAGGCTCCAGTTGTACAGATGGTCTGCATCATACCCGACCAGCCTGGACGTGGGCAGCGCAGAGGCCAGGACACTTTCCATAGCAGATCCAGTTTCTTCATCCGATCTTCAATAGCAAAGTCCCCGCAAAACATTCATAAGTAAAAAGATACGTCAGTTGTAGAGGCATTGTAAAACGAACTGGCACTCTCCCCAGTGTTGAGATTCTGTCTGGAGTTACATTTGTATCTCGACGAACTGCATTGCATCTTTGATGCCTGGGGTCGCTGCGCTGATGATGCCCCATGCCATGAAAGGTTCCAGATCCATCCAGAGTGCATATCTGATGATCCACATTGTCGGCAGCAAACTGGATCCAGCTGGTTTGGGGGTCAACACCCACCAAGTCTGTTCCTTGCTCTACTGCAGCACACATTTCAAACAGTTTGACTTCGTTGTAGGTTAAAGAAAATCCTAGCCTATGGAGCCGCTCAACAATATGTCTGGAACCAGTTAGGTGGTGCATGGAGACTCCAAGTCCCAGCTGAAGTGGCAGGATGAGCACGTTTGGGCGCGCAGCTTGCATCAAGCTTGACCAAGGAAGCAATTTTCAATTCTGGATTCTTCTTTCCCTTCAGTATGTGTTCTTAAAAAATCGCCAACTGATGATGGTACTGTTGTATGTTTTTTGATATGTCTGAAATTTCTGCTGTTGATGGATACTCTTCTTTGGAGGTGTCAATTTTCTTTATGTCAGACAAAAGAAGTTCCGCTGCTGTTTTGATAATCCTCAGTTTTTCTTTCTCGCTGTCTGTTTCTGTCTTTGATTTTGCAAACTGCTTCAGAATTTTTTCAGCAGCTGACCTGACGTGACTACATTGGGCTTCCCTCTGATGCAGGTGATTACAATCTCGTCTCCAAAGGTAGTTTCTAGTTTTTGTCGCATGTGTTTTTCTGTGTATGCAGGTGTTTCTGAATCAAGGTTACTCCTCCATTTTTTTGCACAGACCTGTGATGGTGATCTGTTCATTATCGAACTCTTTGAAGTATTCTGCTACTTGTGTGAATGCTTCTGTTCGTTTTGTGTCTGCTGGTCTGCCTTTGACAGCATGTATGGCCTCAGTGGAAGAAGAATATGCTTGGGGAATGCCTTTGGCTGTTTCTGAAGTTGACACTGCACTGCTTATGGTACAAGGCATCTGCAGCAGGAAGATCATTCACAGCCTTAATTCTGCCCAAAACGTCCTCAGCCCATTTGTCACATGACCCCGCTGCAAACAATGTTGTTCTATTTTTGACTGGAAACTGAAGCTTCGGATTGATAGACGGGGTCACCTTTTCTCTGAGAGCTTTTAGCAGGCAGTCCACAGAAGAGACAGTCGGCAGAAATGTCAAATTTCACTTCTTGGACCTAAGAATTTGCTGATCTTCTGTACTGTTTTCTTCCAACTGTCTTTTCAATCCTTTTGATGACATTGACGTTGCAGTAATTTTTGACGACAAGATATTTGGACAGTTTGCCCAATGAAAAAACTCTTACTATCACATCTTAAACGACATGCTTTTTGCAATCCTGTCATCCCTTTTTCAGTTTGTTTCACGACTTCTTCACCTAGACGTAAAGGATTCTCACAAAGCACGCATGTTTCCGGCTCAACCAGATCTGAAAAAGAACATGTTTTCTCTTTCATCAAACTACTTCTCGCGCTTGAAAAGTGTAACACATACAGTGGGCACACTGTGAGTTCATGCTCTCACACACACACAACACACACCACACACGCATGCACGCACGCACGCACGCACGCCACGCACGCACGCACGCGCGCACGCGCGCACAATGTACACCCACGCACACATGCACGCACTCATGCATGCATGCACGCAAACACGCACACACCCACAGCACACACACACACACACGCACGCACGCACGCACGCACGCACGCACGCACGCACATACACACACACACACACACACAACACACACACACACACACACACACACACACACAAACATGTGCACACGGATATTACGCGAATTTACTAGGTCAATTTCTCTTAGTGTCTATAGTTGTAACTCAGTGTTGTCTATCTGTCTGCCTATCTCTCTTTCTGTCTCTCACCAGGAAACACACACACACACACACACACCCAACACACACCACACACACACACACACACAACACACACACAACACACACACACACACACACACACACACAAACTGATAAAGCAATTTTTGCAAACAAGCGGAGCCATACATGTTCATGCCAGACACCGGTTCCTATCAGCAATTCTCTTATCTTTCATCAAAATGGAAACACTGTTTGCACAACATATGCAACCACAATGTAACTCGCGTGCTATTCACGGTTAAACTTGCAAACGACAGTGCTGTTCTACTCACCAAAATCAGTTTTCGCCGGTGCCGGACACATTTGCCGCCATTGTCTTGGAATCAACGCGCGCGAGGTCATGCCTTCCAAATATGGGGGATGACGCAGCGCGCGGGATGGAATGTTTGTACGGTAAGCGGAAAGGCTCAGAGCGTGGAATCGTTCTTTTTTCGACCACTTTAAATGCTTTTTTTGATAACTCAGGACGTGTACTTTTTTCTACTTTTTGGATATTTTATTTGTTATTATTTTTTTAGTCGTTTGCACCAATTTTTAAAACTATTGCTTTTAATTCTTTGTAAAAATTATTGCCAGCCTACACTATATTTCACGCCGAATAGCAGACAGACCAGAAGCAGACTCTGGAAGCAGAAGGTTGGTTGGTACCAGACGGTTGGATGGTGATGACTGACCTCGTGGCCCGTTGATAGCCCTGGGACCATTAAGAGTCGTGGCTCTTATGCAATGGCTGGCGTGCGGGGCTCGGGGGTTGGACAGCAAGTAAGACAGGCAGACAGATGGACAAGTAAAAGCCGACAGTCTCTCGGGTATTGTCGGTAACGAGTCGTTTGCGTGAAGGCTGCACATGCTTGCCCTTAACAGCCCGAGCCGCGAGCGGACGGGACGTCAAACACATCGTCAGTTACACACACACACACACACACACACACATACACGCGCGCGCACACACACATACAGGGGCGCGGAGACACACACACACACGCGCGCGCACGCACGCACGCACGCACACACGCACGCACGCACGCATGCACACACGCACGCATGCACGCACGCACACACGCACGCACGCATGCACACACGCACGCATGCACGCACACGCACGCACGCGCGCACACACACACACACACACACACACACACACACACACACACACACACACACACACACACAAAAGCACGTACGGTTGCGAACAGGCAGGCACACACACACACACACACACACACACACACACACACACACACACACACACACACACACTCACACATACACACACATACGGACGCATGCACACACACACACTCACACACACATACACACACATACGGACGCATGCACGCACGCATGCACGCACGCACGCACACACACGCGCGCGCGCGTGTACAGTTTGTAGTTTTCAGCTCCGTTGTTGTTATATTGCGTTCATGTGCCCCTTCGTAAGGGGCCCAGGTCTATATGCGGATAGAATATATGAATCTGAATCGCTCTGTGTCATGCAAACACACACACACACACACACACACACACACACACACACACACACACACACACACACACACACACATACACACACACACACACACACACACACACACACACACACACACACACACACACACACACGCACACACACACTAACGGAAGACCCAAACTAGGTAATGCGCCCGCACGTAGTCGCACTCTCTGGCGCACTTGTTGCCCGTTGTATGAGATTAGATTATGCTCCGGGCCATTCCGCCAGTAACTTCGCTAGGTTTGTTTTGGCGGTTGTCACAGCGTGCTAAATTGTGATTACTAAAAAACCTTCGGCCCAAATAAACCCCCCCACCCCCCGAGGAAAGCACAAAAACCCGCAAAACCCAAAACCAAAAGGACAAATTTTAAAAACCGTGTAAAGAACTGATGGGGTTGAAATTTGGGAGAAATCTACGGTTTTCACTCTCCCCACACCCCAAAACGCACGCACACCCCAACCCCACGCACCCACGCACGCACCACGCAAAGCACGCACCAAAGGGACGCACCCCGCACCCACAAAACACCCAACACACACACAAAACACCACATACGCGCGCGCGGCGTGCGGGACGCAAGCACTCACGCCCACACAGATGGGAGCCAAAGAGTCCCAAACAAATCATGCCCCCCAATTTTCCCCGAATCAAAAACTCCCAAATCGAGGGGCCGATCGAGTCTCCCCCCCGGGGTTCAAACAACAAAAAAAAAAGAAAATTTTTTTAAAAATCGCTTTAAATTTTTTACAGGTTTTTCCATGGGTAAATAAGGGCCCTGGGTAAAATGGTTTTGAATCTTTAAGGGGGGGGGGGGGGGGATTAGGGGGGGGGGGGGGGGGGGGGGGGGGGGGGGGGGGGGGGGGGGGGGGGGGGATATAAAATTGTTTTTTTTTGGTGTTGGTGTGTGGTGTGTGTGTTTTGTGTGTGGTGGTCCCCCCCTCTCTTTTGCTCTCTCTTATTTTTTGGGTTTTTTTTCCAACCCTTTTTCCCCCCCTCTCTCCCACCAACCCCTTTCCCCCCCCCCCTCCCCCTCCCCCCCTCTCTCTCCCCCCCCTTCCCTCCCTCTCTTCCTCCTTTCCCCTCCCCCTTTTCTCCCCCGCTCCTCTCTCCTCTCTCCCCTCTCCCCCCTCTCTCCCGTCCTCCCTCTCTCCCTCTCCCGTGTGTGTGTGTTTTGTGTGGTGTGTGTGTGTGTGTGGCCCCTCTCTTTTGCTCTTATTCTAAACGTCCCGGGCCCCTCTCTCCTTTTCTTGTGGTGTGTGGTGTGTGTGTGTGTGTGGTGTTGGGTGTGTGTGTGGTGTTTTCCCCCTCTCTTTGGCTCTCCCCTTACCCCCCTTTGTCGAACTGTCTAACTACTATCTTATCCACGCTTTTTTAACGCCCTTAGGGTTTCCCAGTGGTGTCACGTTTTTTTAGTTTTGGCCCAAAAGTTAATGCCCGACGGGTTTTTAAACGACCAAAAACAAAGAAGTTTTAACACAATTTGAAGAATTCCCCCAATCCCCCAAACATACGGAATTTTTTTGAGAAGAAAAGAAAAAAGAGAAACCAAAAAGGATTTGTGCCCTCTAGCTTTTTGGGGGGGTTGGAAGGGCCCTACCCTCCTTCCCGAGGGACAAACCCTTAATGTTGTGTTAAAAAATGTTTTGAGGTTTAAAAAAAAATGTTTTCGAATGATATGAACCACTGTTTTTGTTCCAATCCACCAAAAAATAAAAAAACGGGCCTCTCATTGATAAAGCCAAAAATCTGGTGTGTGTGTGTGGTTTTGTTTGGGGGGGGGGGTTTGGGGGGTGGGGGGGGGGGGTGGGGGGGTGGGCGGGGTGGTTGTGTGTGTTGGGGGTGTGGGTTTGTTTGATAAAAAAAAAAACCCCCCCCCTTTTCCTGAGAGAAATTTTTCTTTCCCCGGGCATACATTTTTAATTGGGGGTTTTTGGGGGAGAAATATCAAGGGGCCCCCCCCCCCCTACCGGGGAAACGTTCCCCCGTGGGATGGGTACTTTCCCGTCTAGGAGTTTTTAATCTCCCCCTTTCCCTCAAGGGTCAAATCCCCTGCGGGCCGGGGGCAAATCCATATACGCTACAAACCCCCCAACCGCGCCCACACTGCCCCATGATTTTAAAACGGGTTGGGCCAATGCATTAATGACTAAATGAGAAAATTTTAAAAGTCTGGAGGCTCCCATTTAAAAACATTCTTTACCCCAAGCTTAGCCTTTCCCCCCCCTGTCAAAACCTTTAGTAACCCCAAAAAACCGGCGTGCCATTTTGATTATTGGAAAGGTGTGTGTGGTTTTGTGTTGTGTGTGTGTTGGGGTATACTCCCGTGTGTGTGTTGGGGTGGTGTGGGGTGTGTGTGTGTTGTGTGGGGGTTTTGGGGTGGTGTATCCCCTCTGTGGGGTGGGGTTTGTTGGTTGGGGTGGGTGTGTGTGTTTTTGGTTTGTGTTTTGTGTATTTTTTGTGTGTGTGTGTGTGTGTGTGTGGGTGGGTGGTAGGGGTGTGCAAGGGTGGGGGCATTTGGGGCCCTTGTGTGGGGTTTTTGCCAGTGTGGGGGCGAAAAGCGCGTGTGAGAGTAAGTGTGTTTTGTGTGTGTGTGTGTGTGGTGTGTGTGTGTGTGTGGTGTGTGTTTGGGGGTGCTGGCATGTCTTCGGAAGCAGGGCTACGCATTACGTTGAAGGATTCAGGGGTATTAAGGGATCTTTTTCCCGTTCCTGACCGTTTTTTCGGGTTTTCCCCTGGAGGCCCGCCACGTCTTTGGCAAGTGGAATAAGATTTTAGAGAAGACAAGGGGAAAGAAAAAAAAAAAATGAGATAAACAGCTTCACCGATTGCAAAAACCATGTTGGGACCGGTTTCCCTTTCTCTCTCTCTCTCACTCACTCCACCCCCCTCTCTCTCCCTCTTTTCTCTCCCCTCTCCCCCTCCCCCCCTCTCCTCCTCTGTTTGTTTTCCTCCTCTGTCTCTCTCTCTCTCTTCCCCCCCCCCCCCCCCCCCTCTCCCCTCTCTCGCTCGCTCTCTCATAGTTTTCCCTTTTCCCCTTTCTTTTTTTTTTTATATTTTTTTTCGTCCAGAAAAGTAGAAATTTAAAAAGTAATATGGTTTTAAACCCCTTGGGTCACTTGAAATAAAAAAATTTTTCTCTCTCTCCTTTTCTCCCCCTCCCCTTTATTTTTTCTCCTCCCCCCTCCCCCTCTCCCCCTTGCCCCTTTTCTGTATGAAAAAAAACATAAAATTACAAAACAATTTTGTAGAGCAAAAATCATATTGTTCCCCAAACTGGCCCACATATTGTGCGGGATTAAGCTTTGGGGATGTAAACCCCCCTTCACAGGGGGTTTTAAAGGGTTATAAAGAACCCCTTCAACCGAATCTTTAATCAACCCTTTCCCCCTCCTTTCCCCTCTCCTCCTCTCCCCTCCCTCTCTCTCTCCTCTCCTTTTCCTCTCATCCCCCCCCCCCATCCCCCCCCCCTTTTCTCTCCCCCCTCTCTCTCTCTCCTCTTCACCCTTTTCCTTTTTCTCTGTCCCTTTTCCCCCTCTCTCCTCTCCTCTCACCCCCGGGGGGGTTTGGAAAAAAAAACATGCGCAATTTTTCTTTTCTCAAATTTCCCTTGGGAAAAATAAAAAAATCGTTTTGCCCTTTTGTTCGTTTCGTTTTCTCTCTCACTCTTTTCTCTCCTCTCTCTCTCTCCTTTCCCTTTTCCCCTCCTCTCTCCTCTCCCTCTCTCCCCTCTTGTCTCGCCCTCCCCTTTTCTAGGGACTTTTCTCCCCTCATTTCAAAACAACCTGCAAAAACCCCCCCCCCCCCCCCCCCCCCCCCACCTTTTTTCTTTTTTCCCTTCCCACACCCCCGGCCCCCCCCACTCCCACCTTCCCCCCCCCACCCCCTCCCCCCCACCCACCCCCCCCTTTATTTTCCCCCCCCCCTCCCCCCCCCCCCCCCCCCCCCATCGACAAGATAATCCCCCCTGTCATTTCGCAACTCGAGCGAAAAAGGGGACATTCTCTTTTTCTGAAAAGCCTTTGCTTTCCCCTTTTCCCAAGTCAGCGCTAAAAAGACTCCCCGGTCATATTCCCCTCTCTCCTCTCCCCCCTCTTTCCCCCCCTCTCTCCTCTCTTTTCTCTGTTTTCTGTCTCTCTCTCTCTCGTCTCTGTTTTCCCCCTCCTTTTTCCCGTCTTCTTCTTTCCCCTTTTCTCTTTTCTCTCTCTCTCTCCTCTCTCTCTCTCCCCTCTCCCCCCTCTCTCTTCCCCACCTTTTCCCTTCCCCCCTCTCTCCTTTCTTTTCTGGGTGTCTGTCCGGCCTGTGGGCTCTGTCTCCCCTTTCTGTCCCCAAAGCCCGTCCTGTTTTGTGTCCCCGTCTGCCAGTTTTTTTGGCTTTCCCTCTCCTCCCCCCCCCTCTCCTCTCTCTCTCTCCCCCTCTTTCCTCGTGCGTTGTCTCTTGCCTCTTTTCTCTGTCGTCTGTCCCCCTCCCCCTCGTCCCGTCTCTGTCTCTGTCCGGGCTCTCTCCTCTTTTCCCTCTTTCCCCCCCCCAAACCCCCTCTCTCTCTCTCTTCATCTCTTTTTCTCCCACCCACCCCCCCCTTTTTTTCCTTCCCCCCCTCCTTTCCTCTCCCCCCCTCCTTCCCTCCCCCCCTTTTCTCCCTCCCCTTCCCCCTCCTCCTCTTTCTTCATCTTCTCCTCATCTCTCCTCCCCCTCTTCTCCTCCCCCTCTCTCTCTCTCTCTCTCTAAATTTCCATTTTGGGGTTTTTTAATTTGTCTGGGCAAAGACCCGGGGAAAAAGGGTGGCTTTTATACATCATACACCCACCTAACCAAAAAATGATACGCATCCTGCCTGTCCAATTGGTAACTTGATAGAACTAAAGCCGAGTGAGTCAGGGAATGACGGGGAAGGGTGGGGGGGGGGGGGGGGTGATAGGAAAACAGGCAGGGGAGGGGGGAGTTTTAATTTACGATATCGGTGATCCCATCCCTTTTTTTTTCTTCGTGGGTTTATCATTTTTTTTGGTTTGTTTTTTATTATGAGTGTAGTCAGAGACAGTAAGGAAGAAACCTTCTTTACTTGGGTTTCAGCGTTGGCGGTCGGTGGTTTGTCTGCATGCTCTTTTGTGTGTGTGTGTGTGTGTGTGTGTGCGGTTGTGGTGGTGTGTGTGTGTGTGTGTGTTTTGTGCGCGCGCGCGCGCGCGTGTGTGTGTGAGCCTGTATGTGTCTGTGTTATGATTCTTGTGTGTGTGTGTGTGTGGGGTGTGTGTGTGTTTTGTGTGTGTTTTGTGTGTGGTGTGTGTGTGCGCGTGTGTGAGCCTGTGTGTGACTGTGTTATGATTCTCTGTGTGTGTGTGTGTGTGTGTGTATGTGTGAGTGTCATGTGTGTGTGAGCCTCTGGTGTGTGTGTGTGTGTGTGTGTGTGTGTGTGTGTGTGTGTGTGTGTGAGCCTGTGTGTGTGTCCTCTGTGTGGTGTGGCGTGTGTGGTGTGTGTGTGTGTGTGTGTGTGTGTGTGTGTGTGTGTGTGTGTGTGTGTGTGTGTGCCTGTTTGTTTGTCTACGTCCTGCTATCAGTTTACTTCTTTCCGTATAACGTGGAAAACAGTTTCAAAGACTCTTTCCCATCCAAGACTTGGCAAGGGTCTCTCTCGAAAGAAGTTATATCTGCCTGCTTTACAAACACTTGAAATCTGCTTCGTGTAGGGTGGGGGTGGGGAGGATGGTGGAGATCGTGGGGGAGGTCGGGGAGGAGGGGGGAATGGAGGTGTTGGGGGGGGGGGGAGGTTGCAATGAAATATTTGCGACGCAACGAACACATAAATATATCACTGGATTGATATTTGGTTGTAACCATAAGCATGAAATCAAAACTCCTAGACAAGTGATTTTTTTTTTTAGAAAAAAATAATAGGAATATTATATGTAGGATCCCATCCTGTTTTTCATTTTTCAGACACAAACATGTACAGCCTAACGTTGTAGGTGTTCTTTTCAAAACAATACGGAAAGTTATATTCAGAGTTTAATTTCATTTAACTTTGATGTATTTCGTCGAATAGATTTCCGCCAAGAAATGTCCGCTGAATTTATCAGTTCATTTACAGGTAGTTTTTCAAAAAATTGTCCGCTATTGCATCAGTTCTTTAAGAAGTGATTGCTGAATAATCTAATTCTTCAAGAAATGACCGTGAATTTATCTTATTCTTCAAAAAATGTCTGCGAATTTATGTTTTACTTCAAGTGAATAGGTGAATTTATCTAGTTGTTCAAGAAAATGATTGCTGAATTTTTCTGGTTCTGAAAGAAAACACCTGCAAAGTCTACAAGATTAAAGCTGGTTACATTTCAAGCCAACGTTTAGATTGCATTCCGTCTTGTTTTCATTACGCTCTTTTTTCCTTCAATCTGCAGTTCGTCTGGTTTGTTCGCTTTCGTTTCGATGAAACGCATGGTGTTGACCCACAAACTTTTTTTTTAACTCTCCATACCACCCCCCCTCCCGCCCACCCACCCCCCCAACACACATACACGGGCGGGGCGCGCGCGCACACACACACACACACACCACACACACACACACACCACCACACACCACCACCACCAACAACACACACACACACACACACACCCCACACAACACACACACACACACACCTTTCCCATGGAAGAGAACAAGAATGTAACAGAGAAATAGGGAGTTTGATCACATACGAATTAACGTACCATCTTTAGCTTTGTTCTTGTGAACTTAAAAAGAAAATCTTTGAATTCACACACACACACACACACACACACACACACACACACACACAACAACACACAAAAAATTGCTCCAAAAGAGGTTTCTTGTGGCTTGATCATTTAAATATTTAGTACTCACTCAACCCGAGTCATTAGAGATACTTTAACGTGGACACACCCCCTGGTTTTCCCTGTTCATTTTGGTACAAACGGAAAGTAGATCAATGGGATTATCAGCTTTAGGATTGTTAACCAGATGTTCCATCCCCTGTTGCCTTTTTTCCCCTTGTTTTTTGGTCTGTCCGCTATCGCTCTTTGGCCCTGGTTATCGCTGTCTTACTGTGTGCTTTGTTCTTATTTTTCTCTCTCGCTCCTCTCTCTCTCTCTCCCTCTCTCTCTCTCTCTCTCTCTCTCTCTCATACACACACACACACACACAAAACACACACACACACACACACACACACACACACACACACACACACATTTTAATATCTGTAACACTGGCGTGCGCGTGCGCAATTTCACAACACACACCACACACACACCAAAACACACACAACACACACACACACACACACAAACACACGCGCGCGCGCGCACATGCACACACACACACACACACACACACACACACACACACACACACCACACCCCAACACACACCAAACCCACCACACACACACACACACCCCACACACACCCCCCCCACACACACACACACACGCACGTATGCAAACATTTGTTCGCGTGCGCGCATGCGTGCGCCCGCACACCACACACACACACCCACACACACACACACACCCCACACCACCGCGCGCGCGCGCGCGCGCGCGCGCACACACACACCACACACACACACACAAGACCATAGGCGCGCGCGCGCAAGCATGCGCGTATGTGAGAGACAGATTGTGTTGCTTATAGCCTAGCCGACCGCAAAGGCCATATCAGAGCTGTCATCTCATTGAAGTCAACTCTTAAAAGGGGGGGGGGGGGGGGGATGTGTGTGTGTGGTTGTGTGGTGTGTGTGTGTGGTGTAACTCATTAAAACAGATTTTGTAAAAGCACGCCGGGAAAGTCGTTAAAATCTTTCTTCCGTAAAGTTCAGGGGGAAAAAAAAATGTTGAATGCTCTCAGATGTTAAAAAAAATTCACGTCAGGCAAGAAATCTCTGAACAAGGTTTTTGTTGTTGTTGTTGAATATGCTATAAAGTGTTTGTCTGACACATGATCTCTCTCTCTCTCTCTCTCTCTCTCTCTCTCCTCCTCTCTCTCCTCTCCTCTCTCTCTCTCGTTCTGTGTTTGTGTGCTTTGGTGTGTGAGTGTGTGTGTGTGTGTGTGTGTTTTGAGAGAGAGAGAAGAGAGAGAGAGAGAGAGAGAGAGAGAGAGAGAGAGAGAGACATAATTATGAGAACTCTCGCGCGCGTGCACACGTGCGTGCGTACGCATATATATGTGGGTGTCTGTGTGTGTCAGTCAGAATTATAAATATTGAGTGTTTGCGTGACTGTGTGTGTGTGTGTGTGTGGTGTGTGTGTGTGGTTGTGTGTGTGTGTGTGTGTGTGTGTGTGTGTGTGTGTGTGTGGTTGTGTGTGTGTGTGTGTATGGTGCTGTGTGTGTGTGTGTGTGTGTGTGTGTGTGTGGGTGTGGTGTGTGGTGTTGTGTGTGTGTGTGTGTGTGGTGTGGTGCGTGTGTGTGTGTGTGTGCGTGTGTGGTGTGTGTGTGTGTGTGTGGTGTGTGTGGTGCTGTGTGTTGGTGGTGTGTTGTGTGTGTGTGGTGTGTGTGTGTGTGTGTGTGTGTGTGTGTAGGTGCGCGTGTGTGTGTGGTGTGTGGTGCATGTGTGGTAGTGTTGGTGCGTGTGTGGTGTGGGTGCGTGTGTGCGCGCGCCCGCGCGCGTGCCTTTGCGTGTGGTGTGTGTGTGTGTGTGTGTACGCGCGCGCGTGGATTTTACGTGCCATCTATTCCTCCAATTCCTTCACCACCACCCTCTCACCACTTACTCATCTCTCTCCCCATCCCATGGGGGGGGGGGGGTGAGGGGAGGGATAATTCCGATATTCCCCCTCTCCTCCTACTCCCTGCCACCCACCCCTTCACCCCCACCCCCACCCCCACACTCATGCCCAACCCCCCCAGCCTCCCAACACCTAACCGTCATGTTGCTCTTGAAGTGTGACGGCGCTCCCAGCTCACGCAAACGAGTTCAGGTGTTGATTCCTTTTTTCAGTCCCTCCCTTCACGTGTCGATCCCCCCACCCCCTCCCCCTTTTTTTTCCCTTCCTTGCGTTCTTTTCTTTTTCTTTTTTTTTCCTCTTTTTTTGTTTGTTATAAAGCCCACGCTGCACAGATAAAACTGGCGTGGAAAGCGTGGGGAGACAGTATAGTGGTGATGAGTGAGTGAGTGTGTGTATGCGCGGGAAGCTAGTGCGTCACGGACTCTCTGTGCTTCTCTCTCTCTCTCTCTCTCTCTCTTCTTTCGCTGAAGAGAGTGTGCTCAACTTTTCTCTCGCTTGGGCACAAGCGCTTTGGTCGTTGGCAGCAGCGGTCTCCTCGGCGTCTCTCTCGCTGTGTTGTGTGTGTGTGCTAACTTAGTGCACGCACGCGCGCGCGCGAGTGTGTGCGTGCGCGCGCTTATGTGTGTGTCTCTTTCTCTACTTCGCGGCTGCTGTCAGTCACTCAGTATGCAATAGTGTTGGTGGAGGTGAGAGAGGAATTGGACAGTGACAAGTCCATGTGGATGATGATGGTGATGATGATGCGGAGATTTAGGTATGGTGAAGAAGATACCCGTCAGGTCGTCGAGGAGTAGTTTTATTACTAAGAGTTGGTGAACAGACCCTTCTGTCATTGTTACTGTGGCCAGTTTTGTGTGAGTGGTTTTTCTCCCCCCCCCCCCCCCCCCCCCCCCCACGAGAACTTTTCTTTCTGGTGTTTGTTGTTGTTTTTTTCTTCGACGACAGTGTCTTAAACTTTTTCTTTTCTTTTTTTTTTTTGGTGGTAGGGAGGGAATTCATGTTGAAAAATCCGTCGAGAATTCAAGTTGGAAAATCGTCGAGAATTCAAGTTGGAAAATCCGTCGAGAATTCAAGTTGGAAATCCGTCGAGCGTTTGTTCCCTGTTTGACTGCAGAACGACAGTTTGGAAGCGGATGTGTCACGGATCGCTCAAGGTGAGCTCCATGTTCGTTTAAAGTTACGCGCTATTCTGTGAAGTCTGTTTCTGGGAATCGTTGTACGTGTGAATCGATTTTTTTCTCCATCTCTGCTTTTCTTCTGTCTGTCTGTCTTTCTGCCTGCTTGCCTGCCCAACCACCACCCCCCCCCCCCTCCTCCGTCTGTGAGAGGAGGGGAGGAGGAGGAGGAGATGTGGAAGGAAAGTGGTTGGTGGGGGGGGGGGGGGGGGGGGGGAGAACAAACCTGAAGTTCAGGGGCCCAGTATTCAAATTCTGTTTGGTCGATGTTCCCTTTGAAAGAGAGCGTCTTTTCCGGCAAATATTTTACGACCGGAAAAGTTCACGTTTCCCTTGTTCAGTCGTTTGTTTGGCAGGCGTTTGATGAACACTGATTTAGTGTGTTTTCCTGATCACATTTATCTCATCTTCGACGGAGAGAAAACATAAACGTGAGGCAGATGTTTGAAAGTGAGTATCGAAAGTAGGAAGGGGGTGGGTCCAAGGTTGAGTTTACCTATTTCTTTCTCTCTCTCTCTCCCTCTCTCGCTCTCCCTCTCCACCCCCTCTCTCTCTCGCCCCCCCTCTCTCTCTCACACACACCACACACAACACACACACACAAACAACTTATTCCTCCCTGTATCTCCTTATGTTTGCCTTCCCGTTTTTTTTTTTTTTTTGTGTGTTAATTTTAGGGGGGAGGGGGGGGGTGAATGGCTGGGTGATTGAGAAAGAAGGGTTGTTGTGTCGTGGGGGGGGGAGAGAGAGAGGGGGGGGGGGATGGAAGAGAGGAAGGGGGTGGGAGCGGGCAAGCCATATTTGGTGTAATCTCTCCTGATGGCCACTGTGGCCAGTCACAATCACTACTATTGTATCGGCGCTTCCTCTGACCACACCACCACTCCAACGTGGAAACTCGAGTCAAGCGTGGTGGCGCTTTGGGAATTGCTCCGGCTGGCAAATGTTTATAAAGAGCCCCCCCCCCCCCCCCACCCCCCCCACCCCCACCCCCACCCCCACCCCGTATGTCGCCGTTAGTTAGAATGGAAGGCGACTTGGGAGATAAGACTGCTGTCGCCACCACCCCATCATGCGACGCGTGCGCGCGTTCTCGCACGCCCGCGCGCACACCTACTCGAGCACACACACACACACCCACACACACACACACACACACACACAAGCACGCACAAGCACGCACGCGCGCACACGCATACACACGCTTACGCACACGCATATATATACACACACACGCACGCACGCACGTACGTGCGTGCGCACATACATAGACACACACGCACACACGGTCGCGTGCGCGCGCGTATGCACGCACGCACGCATCGCACGCACGCACACACGCGCGCGCGCGCCCCCCCCGCACCACACACACACACACACACACACACACCACACACAAGGACACGCGCGTGTAAGCGCACGCGTGTACGCACAAGCACACACACACATGCACTCAAGCATATGCACTACATGCATGAGCTCGCGCGCGCACACAGCACACACACACACCACACACACACACACACACACACACACACACACACACACACACACACACACACACACGCGCATATAAACACACACACACACACAACACACACACACACACACAACACACACACACACAGGCACTGACACATATGCACACACTCACACACACGCAACACACACACGCAGCGCACGCACACGCACGCACGCAAGCACCCACACACCCTCAGACACACACACATAGACACACACACACACACACACACACACACACACACACACACGCGTAAAGACACACCATCTGTGACATAGCTTTGTCGTTAACTCCAACCCCCAGTATCCGTTATCGGTAATGGGATGCTGATTTGCAACGATTGTCACGTTGTGATGATACATTCTGTTTGTTTGGGTTGTTGCTGTGACTTATGATAGGCTGTTTGTGTGTTGAGTTTCATTTGTTTATTCCATTCTTCTTTTTTTTTTTATCGCGTAGAGCCTACAGTTGATAGTGAATTGAAAGGCTTACACGTACGCGTGCGCAAACACACACACACACACACACACACACACACACACACACACACACACACACACACACACAACACACCGCGCGCGCGCGCGCGCGCGCGCATATACACACACATTTGTACACACACACACACACACACACACACACACACACACACACACACACACACACACATGCGTGCACGTGCGTTAACTCTCTCTCTCTCTCTCTCTCTCTCTCTCTGTCTCTCTCTCTCTCTCTCTCTCTCTCTCCTCTCCAACACACCACACCCGCACGCACGCACGCACGCACGCACGCACGCACGCACGCACGCACGCACACACACACACACACACACACACACACACACACACACGATAGCATTCTGTAAATATGTAACGGTCATTTTAGTTGTAGAGGACGTAAGAAATATTCCAAGAAGAGGAGCTGATACGTCGGTAACGTCACCGGAGCTGAAGGACACATATAAGAAAGGAAAGAAAGAAAGAAAAGAAAGACAGAAAGAAAGAAGAGAAAGAAAAGAAACAGAAAGAAAGAAAGAAACAGATTAAAAGAAAGAAGAGAAAGGAAGAAAGACAAAGGAAGGAAGAAAGACGAAGAAGGAAAGAAAAAGAAGAAAAGAAAAAAGAAAGGAAGAAAGAGAAAGATGAAGAAAGAAGAAACAGAATGAAAGAAAGATGAAAAGAAGAAAGGAAGAAAGACAAAGAAAGACTAAGAAAGAAAGAAAGAAAAGAAAAAGAAGAAAAGAAAAAAGAAAGAGAGAAAAGAAAAAAGAAAAACAACACGCATAAAAGAGAGGTCATGTGGAGTGTGTCTTGTGTGATGCGTCGGGAGGGGGGAGGAAAAAAAAGTGGCAGTAGTGAAAGATGGATGGCGGAACGGGGGGGGGGGGGGGGGGGGGGGGGGGGGGGGTGGGGGGGGGGATATAGTTGCAGGTTGTTGTTGTTTTTCTCTTTTTTGCTGGCTTATCCCGGCAGCTTAGTAGCACTCACACGACGAGGGCGCAGACCCAGCTGGAGTCTTCTTGCTGTCGCTTACTTCGCCAAGAAAGCTGAAGCCGACACCGAGAGGGGTACTGTCTTGTGCAGTTTCCATCCCCCCCCCCCCCCCCCCCCCCCCCCCCCCCCCCTGTCTAGTCTATTGTTTGTGATGTCTGTTGATGATATATTACATATGTTGAAATATCACTTGCAGAAATGTGTGTAATTTGAGTTGAACAGGCAATTCTATGTACTCAGGTTCTGCCTGTCTCTCTGTCTCTCTGTCTCCGTCTCCGTCTCCGTCTCTGTCTCAGTCTCTCTCTCTCTCTGTCTCTGTCTCTGTCTCAGTCTCTCTCTCTCTCTCTCTCTCTCTCTCTTTTCTCTCTCTCTCTCTCCCTCCCTCCCTCCCTCCCTCCCTCCCTCCCTCCCTCTCTGTTTCTTTCGAAGGGGATGGAACTGTGTTTTGGAACTAAGGGGACAGGAACGGTAGCGTAGGAAAGGACGTTCTGTACGGAGGTCTTCTAATCGGATTTGATCGTTCACGTTCGAGTTAAGTTTATGTTGTAATATCGGTGCCATCCTAGCAGTGTGAGTGATCCTTAAATCCATCACGTCTTGATTTTTTGTTTTGTTGATTGAATCGTTTATTTTCCTTATACTTTAATGATACAATGTATGCTTTCCTTAATTTTAATGATGCAATATGTCCAGTGTATGTGTACCCCCCTTGCCTTAATGGCCCCTGTAGCTGAAGGCAATAAATCATCAAAGCGTCTCTCTCTCTCTCTCTCTCTCTCTCTCTCTCTCCTCGTGTTGTGTGTCTTTGCACACGCACAAAAAAAAAAAGGGGGGGGGGGGGGGTGAGCACGAAACGGGAAGACAAACGCACGTGAAATTTCCACAATGCTTGAGAGTTCTCTCCTCCTGCCTCCACATTGTATCACTCGGCTTCCTCTGCTAAGATTCAAATACTTCACCGTGGGGACTGAAACAACTGAGCAAGCTGGATTTTCGCAGGGTTTTTGTTTTTTGTTTTTGTTTTTCCTACCCCCCCCCCCCCCCCACAAGTCCTGGATCGTGGGGTTGCTTCAAAAAGCGAATAGAATCACATGGGGGTGAAGTCGGAGGAGCAGGGTGGATGAGGAAGACTTGGATGGAAAGACGTGCAGATAGTATCCTCCGCTCAAATTCAGATACTTTATATAGTCTGTATGAAATAACAGTAGGAAGTTCGATTTTTGCTGGGGGGGGGGGGGGGGGGGGGGGGTTCCCCTCGAGTCTTTGATCGTGGAAATCTTGCAGGCCAGGTTTTTCTTCAAGAGGGGAAAAAAGAACAGGGCATAGAAGTTGTAATGGGTTAAGTCAATACACCAGGGAGGGTTCGGAACAATTGGCATGGACTGCACGTGTAGATAGGTCACAGTACTTCGGTCTTGGGTGCACTGCGGCGGCGCCTTTTCCGGGTACCCACATATCCGACACACTTGCCTCAAGGATGGGCAGAACACTGCATACATAAAATCTGGCACTGACTCTGGAACACTTCCTGTAGGACCGTCCCGCACATAAAAAGCTAAGAGCAGAGACCTGGCCTGCCGCACACACCGACGAGGGAGAAGCTCTATGGATCTCTGAGAAGGCCTCCGCCGTACAGCAGCCTTCGTCGGTGCCTCTGGGGTTCCTGTCTGAGTGTACGTAGAAGAAGAAGAAGAAACTCTGCACTGTCAGTAGACTTTCAGGCAATAAAAACTAGTCGACGCTGCAGTGGTTTGGCAGTTAAAGAAAATGAAGACGTAGTCTCTTCCGGCGTTGCAAACCCGATCTTTCGCCATTAGCGCCCGCCTGCATTTCATGGGATCGTCTGTTCGGAGTGCTGCAGAATGCCATCCACGTTTCGTCACCACTGATTACGTCACAGAGTCGTTAAGGTCCCTCTGGCTTTAAACACTTGAAGCAATTCCCTAGGAAGTTGAAAACCTGCTCTGTGTGTGTGTGTGTGTGGTGTGTGTGTGTGTGTGTGTGTGTTGTGTGTTTTGTGCGCGTGCGTGCGCGCGCGCGCCTTCGGTTCCTCTGTCAGAAGATAACATTGCCGACCGGCAGTCACCATCCTCAGGATCATATTGCAGCCGGTCCGTTTAACGATGCCATGAGAAAACACTAGAAGTCTTCACTGTTTAACTGAATTATGCTGTTCGTCTGCAGCAACTTCCTTACCCAACTGAACAATATGCACGTTTCGGGTCTCGCCTCGGCGTTCACATCAGGGTGGGTTTTTCCAAGTTTAAAATCATCAGCTTTTGCGGCAGGACTGTCTTGTAGAGCGCACACTTGTCTCCTACATGGAGCTGTCAAATCGAATCGAAATTTTGTACATCCGACAGCCTCCGAGTCTGAACCTTATGTAGACACAGCATCCGAACTGCTTTTTGCTAGATTTCTTTTCTCGCTTTCTTTTTCTTCTCTTTTTAAAAAAAAAAAATACTTTTTTTCGTTTTGTTGTCGTGTGGGTGTGTGTGTGTGTGTGTGGGTGCGCGCGCGCGTTTCAATTAGTTGCAACCCATTTTTAACGAGATGAAAAAAAAAAGACATAGCTTCATTAGGATTTTGCGTCTTTAAGAGCGCAAAAACTACATTTATGTTAAAATTTAAAAAAAAGGAAAAAAAGGAAAAAAGTTACAAGTATTCACCATGGACAATTCAGAAACGGTAGCTTAAATGACAAAGCTTACAGATTAGTCCTCAAAGCTCAAAAGCAGCCAGCTCTCTCTCTCTCTCTCTCCTCTCTCTCTTTGATCTTCTCTGTCTCTTTCTCTCTCTCTTCTCTCTCTCTCTTCTTCTCTCTCTCTCTCTCTCTCTTCTCTCTTTCCTCAGCGGCAGTTCAGCTGTGGGAGAACGGAAATCTTGTTGACTGTGGATAAACATTTTGGAAGTCTCGATGACAATCACATCAGTGCTCGATGTTTGTTAATGATTTCCGTGATTTGGTTTCCTCATCGCGATGTTGTTTTCTGACATTCATTGTTTGGGTGCATTCCTTGACATTCATTTTCGAACAACCCCACCCCCACCGTCACCCCTGCATGATAATGCGCTTTGTAAACTTGATTCATTAAATCGCTCTCTCTCTCTCTCTCTCTCTCTCTTTTCTCTCTCTCTCTCTCTCTCCTCTCTCTCTCCTCCCCCCCCCCTCCCCCCCCCCCCCCCCCCCCCCCCCCCCCCCCCCCCCCCCCCCCCCCCCCCCTCTCTCCTTTTTTTTTAAGACGAATTGTTGCGTAGGAGGCATCGTCGCAAGCATTATTTCGAAGTGGGCCTGTGTGTGTCAGGGCGAAATACAAATGACTAGCCGAAACAGGTGTGAAGACCACGCTGCTTAGTGTACAATACCGAACAGACAAGTGAATTCACGACAAACGCGTCTTTTGTGACGTTACGAACAACAGGCTTTGAAAAAAAAAGAAATGCACAAACGATTCCCCCCCAAATAGTCGGTATAAGAACGGCCCGCCTTGCCTGGCAATGCTTTGGATCAATCTTCGTGCTCAATATTGCTGTAGGTTTTTTTTTTCCCCTAACGCTTGCAAGACACTGTTTGTTCAGTTGACACACGACTCAAGCAAGCACACACACACCACACACGCACACGCACAAGCACACACACTCTCTCTCTCTCATCACTCACTCACCACTCACATCCACACACACACTACACCACACACACACACACACACACACACACACACACACCACACACCACACACACGCACACACACGCACACGTACTTGATGTATGGATTAATTGATTGATGGATTGACGATGCTTGATGGTGGGTCGGTCGATTGGGTTTGTTAGATGACTGATGGCTGGCCTGGCTGGCTGGCTGGCTTGCTGGTTGGCGAATTGGTTGGTTGATTCACTGACTGATCGTTGAGCTCAAGGTTTTTTAGGGATTTTAGACTGAAGCCTACTTGTTTTTGAATCTGTCCTCGTTTTGCACACATCTTTATGACACGCATCATTCTTTCCGTTTCTTTCTTTCCCTTTCTTTTTTCTTTTCTATTCTTTCCCTTCTTTCTTTCTGTTTTCGCTCTTTTTTCTTCTTTCTTTCTTTCTTCTTTCCTTTCTCGCTTTTTTATTCTGCTTTCGTTTCTATTTCTTTCTTTCCTTTCCCGGTTGGAAATATAATTCTTTCTTTCTTTTCCGGTGAGCCCTTGAGTATGTGGACTGTTTCTTCTTTCCAACCAAATTCCGTCTTCGGGAATACTGTCTGAACACGAAACACGGATATTATTATGTGTATTTCTGTATTCGGGTCATTGACGGCACTGTTGGAACACGGTGGCCTTCACTTTTCTGGAATGGGATTTACACTGCATGCAATATTCTCCTCTCTCTCTCTCTCTCTCTCTCTCTCTCTCTCTCTCTCTCTCTCTCTCTCTCTCTCTCTGTATTCCTCTCTCTCCTTCTCCCTCCCTCTTTCTTTCTTTTTTCTTTCTCTTTCGTTCTTTCAATCATTCTTTCTTTACTTCTTTTTTCATGCGTGCGATAACTGAAAGGATCTCGGATCTCGGTTCCAGTAATTTTAGAATACATCTTGTCCTCTCTCTCATCTGTCTCTCTCTCTCTCTCTCTCTCCTCTCTTCTCTCTCTCTCTCTCTCTCTCTTATCTCTCTTTCTCTGTCTCTCTCTTTTGTCTCTCTCTCTCAGTCTCTGTATTCCTCTCTCTCTCATCCTCATCTTTCTTTCTTTTTTCTTTCTCTCTTTCGTTCTTTCTATCATTTTTTTCTTTTCTTTTTTACGCGTGCTTTAACTGAAAGGATCTCGGTTCCAGTCATTTTAGAATGTCTTGTCCTCTCTCTCTCTCTCTCTCTCTCTCTTCTCTCTCTCTCTCTCTTCTCTCTCTCTCTCTCTCTCTGTGTGTCTGACTGTCTGCCCCTCTCTCTCTGTCTCTCTGTCTGTCTGTCTGTCTCTCTCTCTCTCTCTCTCTCTCTCTCTCTCTCTCTCTCTCTCTCCTCTCCTCTCTCTCTCTCTCATCTCCCCTCTCTCTTCATTCTTCTTTATTCTTTCTTTCCTACCTTCTCTCCTTCGTTTTTTTCTTCCTTTCTTTCGTTCTTTCTATCTTTCTTTCTCTTTCTTCTTTATGCGTGCGTGAGCTTAGCGGAGAGGATCTGGGTACTAAGTCTTATCCGAAGAACCAGGATGGAACTGGAGGCTGCACACACAGGTGAACTCACAGGGGAACTGGAATCTGCACACACACAGGTGAACTCACAGGGGAACTGCGAGTCTGCACACACACACACACACACAGGTGAACTCACAGGGAACTGGAGTCTGCACACACAGGTGAACTCACAGGGGAACTGGAGTCTGCACACACACACACACACACACACACACCACACCACACACACACACACACACACACACACACACACAGTACAGGTGAACTCACAGGGGAACTGGAGTCTGCACACACAGGTGAACTCACAGGGGAACCACAATCTGCACACACACAGGTGAACTCACAGGGGAACTGGAGTCTGCACACACAGGTGAACTCACAGGGGAACTGGAATCTGCACACACACAGGGGAACTGGAATCTGCACACACAGGTGAACTCACAGGGGAACTGGAATCTGCACACACACAGGTGAACTCACAGGGGAACTGGAATCTGCACACACACAGGTGAACTCACAGGGGAACTGGAATCTGCACACACAGGTGAACTCACAGGGGAACTGGAATCTGGACACACACAGGTGAACTCACAGGGGAACTGGAATCTGCACACACAGGTGAACTCACAGGGGAACTGGAATCTGCACATACACAGGTGAACTCACAGGGGAACTGGAATCTGCACACACAGGTGAACTCACAGGGGAACTGGAATCTACACACACAGGTGAACTCACAGGGGAACTGGAATCTGCACACACAGGTTAACTCACAGGGGAACTGGAATCTGCACACACAGGTGAACTCACAGGGGAACCACAATCTCTGTCGACTTATCCTGTCTCAAGTGGGGATCGAATCCTTGGTCTTTGAGCAAGAGCTCAGACAACTTGCTCACCTGCTTAAAACCAGTCCAGTCTGTACCATTTATACAAGTCAGAGAGAAGAAAAAGGAGGAGAGAAGAAGAAGAAAAGGAGGAGGAGGAGGAGGAAGACACGAGAGAGAGAGAGATGGGGGGAGAGAGAGAGAGAGAGATGGGAGAGAGAGAGACGGAGAGAGAGATGGAGAGAATGGAGCGAGGCGGAGAGAGAGTGGAGGAGAGAGGGGGAGTGAGAGAGAGAGAGAGAGAGAGAGAGAGAGAGAGAATGGAGGAGACACAGAGAGAGATGGAGGGGAGAGAGAGAGGTTGAGAGAGAGAGAGAGAGAGAGAGAGAGATGGAGGGGAGAGAGAAAGAGAGAGAGATGGAGGGGAGGGAGAGAAAGAGGAGAAGACAGCAGGAGAGAGAGAGAGAGTGGGAGGAGAGGGAGGTGGGATTTGAGAGTGTGGGTGGGGGCGCATAATTATAGATACTGAAAGGTACAACAATGAGTGTCTCTAAAACATTGTCGATTTAATTGAGTGACGCAGGTTGCA
Organism: Conus ventricosus; assembly: GCA_018398815.1. NCBI lineage: Eukaryota > Metazoa > Mollusca > Gastropoda > Neogastropoda > Conidae > Conus > Conus ventricosus. Next base: position 61,400,233 of record CM031603.1, read on the forward strand.
ACAAGAAGTGAAACGAGGAAGAGGAACGCGCCACACGGTTTAATGTTGGAGGGGAAGACTGGGGGGGGAGGGGAAGGGGACCTGTCTGTGAATCAATAACACAATTCAACGTTGTGTGTGTTATATATTAATAAAATAGAGATAGGAGAGAGAGAGTAAAGGGGAGAGAGAAACTCAAGTATGAGACGAGTAAGGGAGAGACGTATGGAGAGAGAGGGGGGGGGGAGAGAGAGAGAGAGAATGTAGAGAGAGAGAGAGAGAATGAGAGAGTAGAGAGAGAGAGAGAGAGAGAGAGAGAGAGAACGCCCACACAGAGGGAGAGAGAGAGAGAAAGAATAAAAACACGTACGTGCGCGCGCACACACACACACACTCGCGCGCGCGGCGCACACGCACGCACGCACACACACGCACACGCAACACCACACACACACACACCACGAGGGGGAGAGAGAGAGAGAGAGAGAGAGAGAGAGAGAGAGAGAGAGAGCGAAATAAGCAAAGGAAACTGATAGGAGATCCTCCTTACGTGACTCCATTAGCCCTGTTTAAGAAGCTCAGGTGCAGCAGACAATCCTATTGAAAAGAATGGAAGAAGAAAAAAAAACAAAGGAAAAGAAGAGAAGCTAAGCCGGAAGCCCACGCGGGACATCGCAGACCTCCGCCAAGATCGCCCCAAAGGTTATTCTGCCCATTTATTGAAGCAGGCTTGTACTTCATTTGCTAGTTTTGTAACATGTCAGATCATTTAACCTGCTGAATTTTTGTTGGTGTGGTGGTTGTTTCGGTATGGAGATCCATCTCATTACTTCCCCGATAAATGTTTTGAGAAAATATGTTGCACACATCCGAATCTCGAAATGTTAAAAGAAATTTTAAAAAAAAAAAAAAAAGAAAATGGCATGGGAGGAAAAACTGGATCCGTCCTTTAAATGCGGAAACTGCCGTAAAATCTACCATGTTCATCTCTGGGCTGGCATCAATTATTTTGCAACAAGGTTGTTAGATATTAAAAATATATATATATATATAGAACGTTTATTTTTATTTTTTGTGTGTGTGTGTGGGGGGGGGGGGGGGGGGGGGGGGGGGGGGGGTCATCTTGATCAGAAACGAACTGACTGATGGGGGATGAAAATGTAACATCTTTTGTGGAGAGGATTAGAGAAAAAAAAAAAAAAAAAGAATAGCGGCAGATCGACCACGTGGATAGCGATGAAGCTTTCTACCACCCAGCAGTACATCAGCAGAGAACCAAGCAAAAATCAAAAACAAAACAAACAAAAAAATTTGAAGCTAATTTCTGTTTTCAGACCTTCAAGGAGAGAAAAGGGAGGGGGATTGAAGGGAGGGTGGGGGGGGGGGGGGTGGCGACGACAGAGAGAGAAACGGGTTGAGAGGAAGTCTCGGAGATCATGAGGAGAGAGAGAGAGAGAGAGAGAGAGAGAGAGAGAGAAGGGAGAGAGAGAGAAGAGGATGAGAGAGAATGTGTTGTGTGTGTGTGTGTTGTGTGTGTGTTGTGTGTGTGTGTGTTTGAATTCTCTTTCTCCCGTTGTTTCTTTGTTCAGTATTATGACATGCTCAAGATCTGTGTGTGTGCGCGCGTGCGCGCGTGTGTGCGAGCGTCATAGGTGCGTGTGTGTGTGTGTGTGTGTGTGTGTGTGTGTGTGTGGTGTGTGTGGTTGTGTGTGTGTTGTGAGTGCGTGCCTGCCTATACACGCCCTTCCCTTTTTCCCCTACAGCTGTACCTTGCTTTGTAACATACGTGCCGCGTTCTTGTTTTCTCCCTCTGCTGTGTATCTTTCCTTTCTTCTATTGCTTTCTTTCCTTCATTGGTTTCCCCCACCCCCGATGTCCCCTTTCCCCACACCTTCCGAGCCTCCCATCTCCCCCCCCCCCCCCCCCCCCCCCCCCCCCCCCCCCCCCCTCTCTGTCTCCCTCTGTCTCTGTCTGTCTCTGTCTGTCTCTCTGTCTCTCAGTCTGTCTGTCTGTCTCTCTTTCCTGTGTAAACACGCTCACTCACTCACGGAAACACAGAAACACACACACACACACACACCACACACACACACACACACACACACACACACACACACACACACACAAGCGCGCTCTCTCTCTCTGTCTGTCCTCTTTATCTGTTTGTCTGTCTGTCTGTCTCTCTCTCTCTCTCTCTCTCTCTCTCTCTCTCTCTCTCTCTCTCTCTCTCTCTCTCTCTCTGTGCGCGCGTGCATGTGCATGCAATCGGACACGCACGCCAGTGCAACAGAAGACTTGTCTTTCTGTCTGACCATCGTTCTGTGTCAGGGCTCCAGGTATCAAGTAGCCGGCAGATTCGATTTGGAACGATAATAACAACTTTAAAAAGATTTGTTTGTTTGTGTGTGTATGTATGTAGTTGTTGTTGTTGTTGTTGCTGTTGTTTGTTTCTTGTCTGATAGTTTTTCTCTTGGTTGTAGTTTGCGCATGTGTGCGCGCGCGCGCAGAGAGAGAAAGAGAGAGAGAGAGAGAGAGAGAGAGACAGACAGACAGAGTATACGCATGTACACAAACACGCGCGCGCAGGTGTTTCCGTGTGTGTGTGCGTGTGTGTGTGGTGATCCTCTTCCTCCCTCCCTCCCTCACCCAGCCCCACCTCTCTCTCTCTCTTTCTCTCTCCCCCCCCCCCCTCCGTAGGCGTGCGTGTATGTGTGTGTGTCTGTGTGTCTGTGTGTGTGTGTGTACATATATGTGTTGGAGTGCATGTGCGTGCGTTTTTGTTTTATGTGCGGAGATATATCTTTGAGTTTGTGTATATGTGTGCGTGTGTTTGTGTGCGTGCATATAGATCTACGTGTGTGTGTGTGTGTGTGTGTGTGTGTGTGCGTGCGTGCGCGCACGCGCACGAGAGCACATCCGTGTGTGTGTGTGTGTGTATGCGCGCGCGCGCGTGTGGTAGCTTTGTCGCGATGACCTTTGGCGTGTGTCTTGTTTTGGAGTCGCTGTTGCCCTTATGAAAACGATGGCGCTATCCACGTATTGAATTTCTCGGGGAGGGGGAGGGGGGCAGAGGAAAGTGAAGGTGAGGGAGCAGGGGTTGGGGTGGGGTGGGAATGAAGGCGGTGGGTGGCAAGGAAGAGGAAGAGGGGTGGGGAACGGGGAGAGAAAAACATCGATACATGTGAATCATGTTGTGCGCTGAAAGTCCTAATGGCCGTGCGTGCGTGCGCGTGCCTCTGTGTGTGTGTGTGTGTGTGTGTGTGTGTGTGTGTGTGTGTGTGTGTGTGTGGTGTGTGTGTGTGTGTGTGTTGTGTGTGTGTGTGTGTGTGTGTGTGTGTGTGGACGGACGCTTGTGCGAGTGTATGTTTTTGTGTGTGCAGACAAGTTTGTAACCAAAAACGGAGCAAGCACGTGGGTGTTTGCATGAAGTTACAGGGGTGGATGGGATGAACACACACACAGAGAGAGAGAGAGAGAGAGAGAGGAGAGAGAGAGAGAGAGAGAGAGAGAGAGAGAAGACCAGACCAGACCAGACCAGACCAGACCAGATCAGACTTTTTGTTTTTTTATTCAGTAAAGCCGTTGGCCCGTTTGAAGGGGGATGACCATCATTCATGTTATAAGTAAGAGACAAGTCATTTATGAGGAAAGCAGAAAATCCACCATCAAACACACTGGAACACCAGCTAAAACGTCACTGTTTCTCTGATCTTAGACGCCTTGAACAAAAACATACCTGAATTCCCTGTGACCTTATCACTGTTTGAGCCAAGCAGTAACTGTCAGCAAAACGTACATGGGCGCCAGTAATATTTCTGTGGGATTATTTTTTTTATTTTTTTTTTTTCGAATATCTTCTAAAGCCGGGCAAATGAACATAATTATTATGTTTTTAATTATTAAAATGTATTTCAATTTCCACAGAGAGAGAGAGAGAGAGAGAGAGAGAGAGAGAGGGAGGGAGGGAGAGCTCCTCTAGAAAAGATCAAGCACGTGCATGTTTGCATGAAGTTGGGGGGGTGGAGGTAAGTGTGTGTGTGTGTGTGTGTGTGAGAGAGAGAGAGAGAGAGAGAGAGAGAGAGAGAGAGAGAGAGAGCATTAAACATAAAATAGTCTTCATTTTCATAATGACCTTTGCCCGTAACACTCTTGCGCGCGCGCGCGCGTGTGTGGTGTCTCTTTTGGGTTTCCTTTAAAAAGTTTGTTATTTATGTGTTATGTACTCTTGCTAAATTGGGGTTGATGATCTAAGGGAAATGCCCCGACGCCCTTAAAACGGTCTTTTTTTGTTTGGGTTTTTTTTTGTTTGTTTGTCTGCCATCTGGAGAGAAAGAGGAGAGTGCAGAAAACCTCAGCACTGCTGAAGATGAGCCCAAAGCATAGATAAACACGCCAACAAAGGTGCTAAAAAAAAAAAAAGCAAGATGCAAAGCATATTTAACGTCCTCCCAGTTTATCTTGAATATGCGTGTAAAAAAACGTCACAATCAAACATGCGTCATAATGTATTTCGTCACTGGGATACGAAATCGGCCAAGTACTTTCTGAGGTATTCCATAAAGAAGAAAGCTCGTTTGGGGCCGTTATAGCCGTTAGTAACGGCTATTCTGGTAAAATAAAACATCGGGCATCATCCGTGACCCATAATGAACATACTTACAAATTTTCAGAAAGATCGACCTAGAAGTTTTGTCTGGAGCGAGTGGAAGACGTTTTGACCACGGACACACAGACACACAGACAGCATTTCTTCGCTCCCATTGTCAAGTACTCCCTGTTCTATAAGAACTGGGAGTACAAAAACGCCTGGTCAATACACAGCAGCAAACAGACCAATGAATATTGGACAGACAGTCGCCGTCGTTCTGCTCAACTGACGGACCTCTGGGCAATATTGTTGCTTTTTATTTTTTATTGCTTTTTATTTTTTATGTCTGTCTTTTTGGTTTTTAATGTCCGTAGAAGACAATATTTGTAAAAAAAAAAAAATCGCTTGTCTGGTCTTTTTTTGTATTGTGCAAAGATAAGGGTTCCTTTTGTTTGCTTTTTGCTTTGTGTGTTTCTTTGTGTTTCTGCTTGCTCGAGATAGTGCAAAAATTTACTTTTCATGTGATTATTGTCATGTGTGTGAGTTGTGAATAGTTGAAGTGTGTTGCGGGTGGAGGGGATGAGGTTTTCATTTGTTGTTATTTTTGCTTGTTTGCGGGTTTTTTTGTTTTGTTTTGTTTCGTTTTGTTTTGTTTTGTTGTTCAAATTCTCATATATGTCAAAGACTTAGCAAAGGGACTTGGACACGCAGATGGATAATATACTCATTCAGATCCGACAGAAGCTTGGGGACTTTATCACGGAGTTCCACGAGCAGCCGTAAAAAAAGAAATAGGTTTGTGCCGATTACGCACAGGTAGACTTTTTGTTAAACACCCTTCTCGGGGGAGTTACTTCTGTTTAGCATTGCTCAACAGCTCTCGCGCAGAAATGTTCTGAACACATACGCTCAGACAGCTTCCTCTGTGCTGAACCTGCTGCTGACTCGCAGAGTTAGTCGTGGCACTTCGAATGGACTCTAAATCAAAACGCAACGACTTCCTTATAGTCTCTGACTTTCCCTTTCCGCCAGTGGAGGCCGTTGGTGGCTGTAACCTGAAGCACCCACAGCCGCTGAATGTGTTCGAACTGAACACCTTCACGTGTATGTGTTGGTTACAACCTTAAGTTTTGTTTGCATCCCCGTTCATGTCGCTAAATCGAGGTATTGAGGTGGTTGAACACCCTTTTGCCAAGCATGCCTCAAGTTTAGTGAGAAGATAGTCTAACACTCACGCGGGCTGAAAACGTTATGCTCATGTTTTAAGTCAAAGAGCTTTTTTTTTCCAGCAAGACAAACTGGAACACCTGACGGATAACGTTTTAATGCGTCCTAACAGAGTTTGGATCATATAACCGCTGGTGGCCGTAAAGCGAAACAGTTTTGTGACCATTGCATGCAGGCCACTCCTATTTCAAAACACCCACTCGTAATCCTTTTCAACAAGGCGAAGCTCCGTGGTGGGCAATCCAATGCTGTGTAAACACTCATGTAATAAAACGTGTTCTTATAGAGCGTTGGGACATATATGATGTCAGACATGACGTCCATAACAGCAAACTTCCAAGCGAACGTTTTCAACAATGTTCCACATGACCTTTTTTTTTTTTTGAATTGCTGGAAAGACGAACAGTTTTTTCCTATGGTCTATGAATGAAAAATGAAAAATAAAGACTTTTAAAGAATTTTAGAGTATGTATGTTTGTTTGTATTTTTTTATGTGTTTTTTTAAACCTGTTTTAATGAGTAATGTGTGTATGATTTAAAAACACATTCTATGTAGAGAGAGGTTGAGAACCAGATAAACAGACTGGAATCTCGTAATTGCCCTCTGCGGTCACTGGCCATTGGGGGTGGGGGTGGGGGACATTAATAGAATTGAAAGCGTTTTTTAAAGTGAAATGAACACAGCGTACTATACCCAATGTGGGTGTACCACTCACCATACAGCATTTACTTACAGACTGTTGGGGAACATTGTACATGTTAACCACTTACCATACAGCATGTACTTACAGACTGTTGAAAACATGTTACCACTCACCATACAGCATTTTCTAACAGACTGTTGGGAACATGGGTATGAAACCTCCCACTCACCTAACCGCATTGTTCCTACAGACTCTGGGAACATGTGGTACGTGTTGTGTGGTGTGTGTGTTTTGTGTGTGTGTGGTGCGTGTGTGGCGTGTGTGCGTGTGAGTGAGTGTGTGTGTGTGCGTGTGTGTTGTGTGTGCTGTGTGTGTGTGTGTGTGTGTGTGCGTGCGTGCGAGCCGTGGCGTTGGGTGTATCTGTGTCTGTGTGCGTCTGCGTGTGACTGTGTCGAGGATGTCTACCGCCTCCTGTCTACAAATACTGAGGAGACAGACAGACCGACAAACAAGAGGGTCGAGTTTCATCCCAGAATAACCTGGCGTGCCTCTCCTGTTAGGCGTCAGCGTGTAGTCTCGATATCAACACTTGTTCATGCTTGGCTGCAGCGGTGAGAATGAACGCGCTCGTGCGTGACTGTTTTCATCCACGTGCAAACACGTTGGGAGGACGATAAGATGACGATTATGACCGCCCACAAGGCGCCGCAGCGATGTGTGGCAGACGATGCTGACGACGAGGACGAGGGCGATGAATGATTAAGATGATGAGATGACGAAGATGAAGAGCAAACGCTCATTCCCGTATAGGCCTGCTGTCTTCTAACAGCAGCATAAAAGAGTGTTTCGCGCTAGAAGCAAATAGTACAAGAAAGGGGGACAAAGACTCCTCTCCCTCTCTGTGTACATGTGCGTCTTTTCAGGTGTGTGGTGTGTGTTTTGTGTGTGTGTGTGTGCGTGGCGCGCGCGTGTTTCGGGAAAAAACTAATGTACCTATCAGCTGAATTTCAACTTTTTCGTGTACAAATACAAGTTGAGGGAAACGTCCAAAGGGTTTTTTGGTGTGTGCGCGTGCATGCTGCGTTCGGCGTTCGTGCGTGCGTGCGGGGTGGGGTGTGTGTGTGTGTGTGGTGTGTGGTGGGGTGTGTGTGAGAGAGAGAGAGAGAGAGGGGTCAGGTGGGTAGTATAGAGAAAGAAAGAAGGTGTGTGTGGTTATGTATGCGCGCGCGACGCTATTTTGGCGCGCGCGCGACGGGGTGGGGGGGGGGGGGGGGGGTTTGTGGGTGTGGGTTGGTGCGGGGGGTGTGTGCGTGCGTCGTGTGTGGTGTGTGAGAGAGAGAGAGGAGAAGCAGTTGTGTGTAGTAAAAAGAAAGAATAGAGAGAAGTGTGTGTGTGGGGTGTGGTGTGTAATCGCGCGCGAGCGCGCATGTTGGCCCCGGTGGTGTGTGTTTTGTGTGTGTGGTGTTGGTGTGTGGTGGGGTCGTGCGTGCGTGGTGGTGTGGGGGCGGGGGGTTTTGGGGGGGAATCTTCACGCCACTCCGTGGCACTCCCCACGTTTGCTCATTCGCACCCACACACCATCCCCCCCTTCCCCCTTCCGATGTATTGAGATGTCTGTAAGTAGCTGGGGCCTGCCTTTTTTTACCACGAACCCGCCACAGAGGAGCAGGGGAGCAGAAAAGGGGCAAACAGCCCCCGGACCGCCGGGGCTAAACACATTGGTCCTGAGGTGGAACGTTCAAGCGACGACAGAGTGGCCCCCCGAGGGAAGGGGTGGGGGGGGAAAGGGGAGGGGGGGGGCGGTGGCGGGGTTGGGGGGGGGGGGGGGATGAGGGAGGTTCTTACGGACAAAAGGGACATCCCCCATCCCGGCTCGAAAAGAAAAAAGTGATGTTCGCAGCACTGAGGCATGACTACCTGTCCCCCCCACCGACCCACTTGCGGCACCCGCCACCCTTTACCCAAAACCCCCCCCACCCACCCCCCTTCTACCTTTCCCCTCCCCCCCCCCTCTACCCCCCACCCCACCCTGAAAAGGAAAGTTACTCTTTTCCTTTTTTACAGTTCTCCCCCCCCCCCCCCCCCCTCCACCCCCCCTCCTTTTTTCTTTTTTTTTTTTTTTAAAATTTCCTGCCCTTTTAGGGTACGACTCCCACGTTGCTTGCCCAGTTTCCCCCTTACGCAGCTCATCTATTAAGTAATGGTCCATAGGGGATAATACACAACTTTCCGCTGTGTCCTTTTCTGTCTGTCTTCCACCCTCTCCATGTCTCTGTCTCCTTTCTCCCTTTATCTGCCCTCCCTCCCCTCACTCTTTCTTTCTCTCTCTCGCCCTCCTTCCTCCCTCCTCTCCCACTCTCCCTCCCTTCTTTCCCCTTTTCTCTCCTCACCCCTCCCCCCCCCCCCTCTCCCTTTCCCCCCTCCCTCCCTCTTTTTCTCTTCTCTGTCCCCCTTCTTCCCTCCCTCCCCCCCCCCCTCTCCTCTCTCCCCTCCTCTCTCCTCTTACCCCCCTCCCCCCCGTCCCTCCACCCCCCCCCCCTCCCCTCTGAACCAACAACAGACAATGGGTAGATTTTTTTTTTTCCCTCGCAAAAAATTTATTATAAGAAGCATTCAATGGAGGATGAAAGGATGGGGGTGTGATGAACGAAAAGGAGAGATTTTGCCGTTTCCCAATCCATTACAACATCGACCAGACTGTTATTTACCTGCATTTTGATGATCACTCCTTTGGTCCGTTGCTCCGACATTTCTGTCAGTCTGTCTGTCTCTGTCTGTGTCTGTCTGTCTCTCTCTCTCTGTCCTCTCTCTCTCTCTCTCTCTCTCTGTCCTCTCTCTCTCTCTCTCTCTCTGTCTCTCTCTCTCTCCCTCTCTCCCTCTGTGTGCGGTGTGTGTGGTGTGTGTGTGTGTGTGTTGTGTGTGTGTGTGTGGTGTGAGTGACAAGTAGCTCATGCGCAAAAACCAGCAAAGTTCGATCTAAACGAATAATTCGGGCCATTACAAAATCAAAATCCGATAGAATCCACTCGAAAGATGCGCGTGCGCGTGCGCTCGCTCATACACACGTGCGCACGCTCATACACACGTGCGCGCGCACACACACACACACACACACACACACACACACACACACACGCACACACACCACACACACACACACACACACACACACACACACACACACACACACAACGCAGCGCGCACGCACGCACACACACACACACACGTACGTACGTACGTACATACGTACGTACATAGACACGTATGCGTACGCGCGCGCTCGCACACACACATATATACACGCACGCACGCACACACATATAAATTCGCGCACACACGCGCGCGCGCACACACACATGCACACACGCGCACACACACACACACACCACACACCACACACACACACACACACACACACACACTCACTCTCTCTCTCTCTCTCTCTCTCTCTCTCTCTCTCTCTTCCTCTCTGTCACACTCACGCACGCACGCACGCACACACACACACACACACACACACAACACACACGCACACACGCACATACGCACACGCACGCACACACACACACACACACACACACACACACACACACACACACACACACACACCAACAAAGACAAACCGAAATCAACTCTGTGTTGAGTCACAAGCAGTTGTCAAGCACACGCACACACACGGAAGTAGGTGGTACCCGTAATTGGCTCACAGAGAATTGCAGGAACCCGTTGACCAACTTAATGATACGGGACGAGCGTGATGTGCAGAAGAGCAAACAGTGGACGCGGTTGGCAAACTTGGCAACGTGAAGAAAATGACTGGGCAAACGTTTGTGGAATGTTTTTACCAAACATGGGGGAAAGGAGGCTGGAGTTCGTGAAATATCGAACTTTTCTCGAGTGACAGCGCTCTCTCTCTCTCTCTCTCCTCCCTCTCTCTCCCCTCTCCCCTCTCTCTCTCTCTCCTCTCTCTTCTCTCTTCTCTCTTTTCTCTCTCTCTCTCTCTCTCTCTCTCTGTCTGTGTGTTTGCATACATGCGTGCGTGCGTGCGTGTTTGCATCTGTGTGTATGTATGCGTGTGCGTGCATGTGTGTGTGCGTGCGTGCGTACATGCGACCGTACGTGTGAGATTCACGCCTATGTGTGTGCACGTGCGCAGTGTGTTTGTGAGTGCATACGTTCGTGCACGTGTTGTGTGTGGGGTGTGTGTGTGTGTAAAAGTTTCTAATAATTACATGATGCGATGTGCGTGTGTGTGTGCGAGATGTGTTTTGTGTGTGTGTGGGGGGGGGGGGGGGGGTCGTTCGCGCTTGCTTGTGCGTGTGTGTGTGTGTTTGCGTGTGCGCGCGCGCGCGGTGTTATACACCTGCAAAATTTGATAACAATTTTTGTTTCTTTCCAAAGTGATTTGTCGTTACCCGCTCTCGGGGTCTCTCTGACTGTTCCCTCCTCCCCTCAACACCACACCCTGCAAGGGGCGCGGCGGCCAGAGCCCCGTGCTCGTTATTGTCTGTGCAGCTGCAGATGCCAGCTTACTTTCCATTCCTCGGGAGTCCGAGCCTTTTGGATTCGGTCGGCATTATCAGTGCTGCCTCCAGCGATTTCAGGACATTACATACTGTGGTGCCAAAATAAGCAACACGTTAACAGCTCTGCCGATTGCCAGGGAGACGGTTTTAGCCAGGGGTTTATAACAACCCCCACCTTCCCCGCCAGTTCCAGCCAGGGCTGTGGTTTGTGCATGTGCAGTTATCTTCTCCTTGCCAGCCAGCCCACCTCCTTCCCCCACTCTCCACCACCACCATCACTGCCTCTCCACCTCCGTCACACCTCCACCACCACCATCATCACACTTTCACAATGCCACCACCACCACCACAACCCCTCCACCACCCTCCCGTTCCTTCCCTTCCCCCCCCCCCTCCCCCCCCCCCCCCCCCCCCCCCCCCCCCCCCCCCCCCCCCCCACACACCACACCACACCACACGCACCCCCCGCCCATCAGATTTGTCTCCAAGGATAGTTTCGGATAGGCATCTGTGAAAGCAATGAATGCTGTTAAGCTGGTTTTTGTTGTTGTTGTTGTTTTTCCCTTGAGAGAGGTGCGAAGGGCTGGCGGGTGGGGAGACAGGGTGAGGGGGGGGGGGGAGGGTTGTGGGGTGATGGTGTAGTTGTGGAATGCTTGAGGGGCATGCGCATCGTCAGTTCTGTGATCAGAAAGGGGGATTCAGACATAAAATGTGGTTTGTGGCTCAGAAGCGACGAAGGTAAGCGCATTTGTGGTCACACTGGTAAAACACTCTTTTTTTCCCACCCGATTCAGCGTTTTCTTTTTTTTTTTAAAATCAGACAGTCCATCGATTCAGTAGTTGTTTCGTGTCTTTTCCTCCGATTTTTCACACAGATTGGATTTTAAAAAACTGCTGTTTATTGATATGCATGGTCCGGATAACTGAAGATCTGCTTTGTAGATTTGGCTGATCATGGTGTTCATGTTGGTTTGTCGTGTCCAGTTACTATTGTAATAATGATAATGATGCTGATGTGGTATTAGTACTGTTGCTGTTGTTGTTCTTGCTGCTGCTGCTGTTGCTACTGCTACTACTGCTACTGCTGCTACTGCTACTGCTGCTACTACTACTGCTACTACTACTGCTGCTGTTGCTCCTGCTGATAATAGTGATAATAGTAATAATGATAGCAATACTAGTAATGTTATACCAATGATATTTCATCATCATCCTGACAACCAAACAACAACAACAATAATAATAGTAATAGTAATGATAATAGTAATAATGATGATAATAATGACACTGATAATAATAATAATGATAATAATAATGGTAATAATAACTTCGACTAGGGGTGTAAATATAATTTCCCAGGATTCGTCCAACGTCGTCTTGGGTCGTGCTCTCTCAAGTGACCGTTCACTTTTGAAGATTTTTCCCCACTTCTTTTTTTGACACCTAGTTATAGTTAAGCCTTGGCGAGCCAGCAAGAGTGGAATGGCAACAGTACCGAAGGCTGGGGAAAAAAACACACACAAAAAGCAAGCAAACAAAAGCACAGATACATGGCCAGTCATATTGTGTGCAGCCCAGCCCACCACGGATGTCGGGCGTGGGGGCTGGTCACGTGTGGACGCAGTTGTTTCAGTCGAAACGAGAAACTGGAGCTCCAGGGAGGCTTCGGGTGCCCGGCTCTTCTCCGTGCTGTTTTGGCGCGAACTTTTGGAAATGGTGCGTCGCATATTATATCATCTTTGTACTCGTGCGCCAGGCTGTCGCGCGCCATAGCTGTAGTGCTGAGGTGACCTTCGTCCGTCTCTCTCTCTCTCTTCTCTCTCTACTCTCCTCTCTCATCTCTCTCTCTCCTCTCACTCTCTCTCTGTGCGTCCTCTGTGTGTGTGTGTGTGTGTGTGTGTGGTGTGTGTGTGTGGTGTGTGTGTGTGTTTAATAGATTTCTTTCATTTTCTTGTCTTTAATTCTTATTGCATAATTTAGCTTAGCAACGACAGATTGGAAGAATAGGCTCTGCTTAAAACCTCAATCCTTGGTCGATAAAAGTTTTGTGAGCTCTCTCTTCTCTCCTCTCTCCTCTTCCTCTCTCTCTCTCTTCTCTCCTCTCTCTCTCTCTCCTCTCTCTCTCTCTCTCTCTCTCCTCTCTCTCACTCCCTCCTCTCTCTCTCCTCCCTCTCCTCTCTCTCTCTCTCTCTCTCTCTCTCTCATGTGGAGCAGCAGCAGTTGACAAGTCATGCTTGTGCACGCAAATCACAGTTCATTCTGAGACGTGAGTGATCCATTCCGATCGATTTCGATTGGAAACCAGCGACAAGATGCGTCTCCAGACCCGAGGAAGAATAGAGTAGCGTCCCTTTGAGTCGCCGCAAGTGTCCGCTCGTGTGCGCTGGGTATATTGTACTATGCAGTCGGCAGTGAGAAATAATGGTACCCGAAAGCGATACAAACCTGGCAGAATCATAAAATAGCCGTCAGTGCTTGAACAGGAGTTTTATTTATTAAAAGAAAATCAAACTTGACACTTTTTTAAAACTCACCAAATCTCCCTTTACATGTAGGCGATGTTCATTCTCTCTCTCTCTCTCTCTCTTCTCTCTCTCTCTCTCTCTCTCTCTCTCTCTCCTCACGCACACGCACACGCACACGCACACCACACACACACCTACACTTTATACATATACAATATCCGCAAAACGAAAGCGAAAAAGTACAGTCAGTCAGAGCAAATTAATGCTGCATGTTAATGATTTGGTTTCAAAACAGAAGCATAATTATAAAGAAGTATTTAGTATCTAATGTGCTAATATTATGTTAACATTGCATGAGAGCTCCGAGGTACTGACCTACGTTTGTCCCACGCCTTCGCTTTTTTTTTTTGTCCCCCTCACTTTTTAAGCTGCCAGAGGACAGACGATGTGTCCCATGGTGTTACTGAAAGAAATCTGAAGCTCTGGATCCAGTGTGCATGCACAGACAGTTATGAGGTGAGCGCGATTCCAGAGAACTGGTGGCATCGAGATCTGCCCCATGAGAAAGTTATGTACGTGTACGAGTAAAACTCCTTTATACAAAGCATTATGTGACCAACATATCCGTGTCAGACAGACACAAAATGCAAAAGCGATGGGTTCAGAATGTGGCAGCTCTTCCTTTCAGGGAGAGAGGTCACTAGCAACTTTACACCTACCCATTTATTTCGGCGAGACGTTAATGCGATGCTGAACAATATAGATGATTAATGAACGAATAAATGAATGTATGGATACGTCAATGAGTAAAGGAGGATGTTCCAGTGTGGGTCAAGCAGGATTCGGGATGCCGTGTTATCGTTCTCTCGGCTTGACTTTTTTGTTTGTTTTTAGGACTCTGGTCAAAGTACGAGCGTAAAATTTAGGAGGTATGTATATATTATGTGTGAGGATGGGCGGGCGAAGAATGGGGTGGGGGGTGGCGGCGGGGGAGGGGATAATTTTGATTGATATCAGTGTTACCTTTTTTTTTCTGTCTCTCACCTCTTTTTCCTCCTCTCTTTACCCCCGTTCCTTTAATTTATTTCGCTTTTCCTCCTTCTTCTCTCCTTTTTGTTTCATTATCTTTTCTTTCCTTCTAGAATTCACTTTTTTTGTTTGAATCTTCATTCTTTGGATTATTCTTTTTTTTTCTTTCTTGTCTCGTGTGCTTGTCTTCCACAACGGTTTTTACCCCATTTTTTCTTTCTTTCTTTCCGTCTTCCTTATAAATATTCTGTTCATTTTTATTCATTTCTTTTGTCTTCTCCACATGTTTTCTCCGACTAGTTTCTTTTTTTATTTCTTTCCTTTCCTCCTTCGTTTCTTTTCGTCTTTCATTATCTCTTTTTTTCCTTTCTTTTTTAAAATTTGTTTCTTGAGGTAATCTAGTTTTTCTTTCCTCATTATTCATGTCATTATCGTATTCATTCGTTCAATCTTTCTGTGCTGCTTTCTCCTTTTGTTTCCCCTTTTTTTTCTTCCTTCCATTCTTCAATTCTTCTTTTTGTTTACCTTTCATTGTTCGTTCTCTAATCTTATTCTCTTAGCCTTTTTTCGTCTTTTTTCCTCTTCTGTTTCATTCCTCCTTTTGTTCTTTCTTTTTCTTTTTCTTTCTTTCTTTCTTTTCGCTTTCTTCCTGTCTTTCTTTCTTCCTTCTGCTCAGGCACCCTAGCTGCGGATGGTTAACGTCACCTCGGAGACCAGGGCCTCTTGATTGCGGGGCTTTGAAGAGTGCTGAAATCACTGCCGGATTAATTCCCATGGATGGCTTCCTCTGCTCATTTATTCCCATTTTCTTATTTGTATGGTTCTTTTTTTTTTCTGTCGTCATCTTTTCTTATTTCCTTCTTTCTTTCTTTCTCTTTACTCGTTTCCTTCGCTTTTCGCACGTCATTATTCTTATCGCTGAAGTGGTAAATAAGTCTTCTTCTTCTCCTCCTTCTTCTTCTACTTCTTCTTCTCCTCCTCCTCCTCCTCCTCCTTTTTCTTCTTCTTCTTCTTCTTCTTCTTCTTCATACATGTTACGTTTGTACAGGCAGCTGCTTTCACAAGTCTTCCCACCACCACCCAACTCTCTCTCTCTCTCTCTGCTCTCTCTCTCTCTGTCTCTCTCTCTCTCTCTCTCTCTCTCTCTCTCTCTCTCTCTCTCTCTGTCTCTCTCTTCTCTCTCTCTCTCTCTGCACGCAGCGGCTCACGTGTGAACAAAGGTATGCGTGTGTGCGCGCGCGCGTGTGTGTGTACTTTTCTTGCGCACAAGCGCGTATGTTTTTTCGAGCGCGAACGCGCGAGTGCAGAGAGAGAGAGAAAGAGAGAGAGAGAGAGAGAGAGGGAGAGAGAGAGAGAGAGAGAGAGAGTGTGTGGTGTGTGCGTGTTAATTTAGATGAGAGAAAAATAATAACAAAGTCCCTTTGACGGAAACAGATTCTTTTTATCCCGACAGGCTGCAATTGTTTACAGGTGAATGTGTATGCGTGCACGAATTACAATCCGCATGCATGTTAATTACTGGCTCATCAATGTGTGTGCATGAGTGAGTACTAATGCACTCGCACAAACAAGTTCTGATCGGGGAACACATTGCCTCTCGCTCTCTCTCTCTCTCTCTCTTCCCCTCTCTCTCTCTCTCTCTCTCCTCTCTCCTCTCTCTCTCTCTTCTCCCCTCTCTCTCTCAATCTGACGTCTGTCTGTCTGTTCTCCCCCCCCCCCCTCTCTCTCTCTGAAAAAAAAATAATCTTGCATGTTCCCTGGCGTACACCATCGCTGATGGCATACAGTGAACGTTGGACGGTACCCTCTCCAGGTGAACTGATGCATTGGAGCCGTGAAACGCAGACTGCTTTGTCTTGTAGAACGCCAGCAATTTCAAGCTTCTATGCCACTAACCTTGACAACCAAGGAACTTAACTGGGTAACAAAAAACAAAAAAAATCAAGATTTCAGGGACACTAGGTTTTCAGTTTTGTGTGACTAAACGAAAGTGTGGAGAAAAAGAAACGAACCCGAATCAAATGTTTCTTTCTGTGTTTTTAAACAAAGAGTGACTGACGTTCCGAAACGAGAACGACGTGCTGACAAGAGAGGACAGACGACGCTGTACGTTGTTGGACTCATTCTACTTTGTGCCTGATCTTTATTTCTGCTGTAAAGATAAAGTGCTGCAGAGACTCTTCGCCGAGGTACAGACTGTAGCTCAGTGACGTAAACTGTCAGGCGCATACCGGTCTGCAGGACTGACTGCAGGACGGTCCCAGATGTGCTGATGTAACAGAGGACGAAAAACGTTGTTTGTTATTGTGTCTTCTATGCACCAGTCTCCACCCTAATGTTTTCCAGTGTTTGATGTTACGTAGACATGGGGGGATATAGAAAACTTTGGACCCTCCACCGCCCCCCCCCCCCCCCCCCCCCCCCCCCCCCTCGAAAACGCTCCCTTTGAAAGCCTGCATACTGAATGACTGTATCCAACACCATGGAGTACGCTACCTTTGAAAGCCTGCATACTGAATGACTGTATCCAACACCATGGGAGTACGCTCCCTTTGAAAGCCTGCATACCGAATGACTGTATCCAACACCATGGGAGTACGCTCCCTTTGAAAGCCTGCATACTGAATGACTGTATCCAACACCATGGGAGTACGCTCCCTTTGAAAGCCTGCATACTGAATGACTGTATCCAACACCATGGGAGTACGCTCCCTTTGAAAGCCTGCATACCGAATGACTGTATCCAACACCATGGGAGTACGCTCCCTTTGAAAGCCTGCATACTGAATGACTGTATCCAACACCATGGGAGTACGCTCCCTTTGAAAGCCTGCATACTGAATGACTGTATCCAACACCATGGGAGTACGCTCCCTTTGAAAGCCTGCATACCAATTGACTGTATCCAACACCATGGGAGTTGCAGATTACTCCATGATCCTTGATATGCCTGCCGGAGGTATCATTAACACACTTCCCCCTACCCTCTCTCTTATTGTCTGGAAGACAGTGTTTTACCTTGTTCTGGGTTGGACTTGAAGCACTTTTCAATGGGTAATTTGAAAACCGCTATCAACCTAAACTTTTGTTATGTGAAAATGTTAACATTACCTGTCAGCTGGCTTGCTTTTCGTGCAGATGTTTTTGAAACGAGCGGAAAAAACAGTGAAGTTGTTCATGTCCTCATTTTGATCTTTCCTCATTATTTTTTCACTTTGAAAAGAAAAGCAAAAACAGAACTTTCGCTTAAAAACGGATGCCGAGATAAATATTTCGTACGCAGTTGAAAAACAACAACAAAAACCGGTTAGTTTCACATTTACTACTGATGTCCTCGGTGACTTTATCAGCGTTTTGTTTTCAGTATGACTTCTATGATTTATTTTTACATGGTTCGTAACATTTTATAGAGGTCGTGCGACATTAGCATGTTCGATTCCTCTCTCTCTCTCTCTCTCTCTCTCTCTCTCTCTCTCTCTCTCTCTCTCTCTCTCTCTCTCTCTCTCTCTCTCTCTCTCTCTCTCTCTCTCTCTCTCTTCCCCCCCCCCTCCCTCCCTGCTCGCGCGAGCGCCGTGTGTGTGTGTGTGCGTGGTGTGTGTGTGTGTGTGTGTGTGTGTGTGTGTGTGTGTGTGTGTGTGTGTGTGTGGTGTGTGTGTGCGCGCGCGCGCGTGTGTGTGTGTGCGTATGTGTGTGTGCGTGCGGGGGGGGGGGGGGAAGGGGGGGGGGTCGATTATTCAAATACCAAATATTTCAAATCATATGAAAATAAGCTCTAAAAATCCTTATTTTTTCACCAGGGTGCGCTAAAACACCATAATCACACTAGACAAGTCTTCTCCCACCTACCCATCCAACCCCTCCACGCCCCAGAAACGTATCCTGTCCCCCGCAGATGGTAAACTCTTACTGACAAGCCTTTGCCTTATTACTACACATAATTACACGCTTACACATATTCTCCTCCGATCCACTCCCCCCATCTCCACCTTCTCCTTCCCTCTCTTTGTCCTATCTTCCTTCACTTCTTTTTATCTTCAGTTTCGGAACGGGAGGCTTGTATCTAAAAAAATCTTCGACACATCATGAACAGCACGCTAGGAAAATCAAATTTCCTTCGAATTCGTGTCCATGGACCTCCCACTCACCTTATACGTCAGGGGGATGGAGGGGAGGGGAGGAGAGGGTGGGAGCTGAGGAGTGGGGGGGGGGGGGGGAGGGGGCTGGATGGGAGGGGTGCCTCATGCTTGTCTTGGAGCCATCCTCTTGGCGTGCAATTTCACGTTCCCCCCACTGGGCGGAATGTGTTCACCGAATTCTGTTTCAGATTTATCGTTTATTCATCCTTTATTCATTTGTTTTATCGGTTACTTTATCATATCTGTTCCTTCATTTTAATGTATATGTCAATTTATATATTTCTGCTTATTCTTGTAAATTCGTTTTTGTTTAAACCAGGTTTTTTTTTTGGTTTTTTTTTTTTTTTTTTTTTTTTTTTTTAATCCGGACCAAAAGATATGGAGAGAGAGAAACAGGCTAGACTGACAAACGGACTGACTGACAGGCAGACAGACAGACAGAGGGACAGACTGACAGACCTACTGACAGAAGTGGGAAATGCAACAAGAGAAAAGGTGTTAGACAGGATAACATTGATCTCTGCTTCCTATTTGGAGGAAGTGTCCCAGATTTTTTCCCAAAGGTCGAGAAGGAGAAGGCACGCTGATTTTTTTTTTTCACGGGGTGGGGGGTTGGGGAAGGGGGCGGGGGCGGGGGAGGTGGGGGTGTTAAGGAAGGTGAGAATAGGGAGATGCAGCTTCTCTCTTCATGACATCGTTACACTGTCAGTCTTTCGATTTTTATTTATGACGTCATCGTGGCAGTTCGCCCTAGACGTGATTATTGGTGATCTACATTTGGACAAGTCTTCGTGTCCACCACCAGTACCAGCCCCCTCCTCCCCGTTCTCCACACCTCTCTACTTCATATCTGTCTGTCTCTGCCTCTGTCTGTCTGTCTGTCTGTCTGTCTGTCTGTCTGTCTGTCTCTGTCTCTCTCTCTCTCCTCTCTCTCTCTCTCTCTCTCTCTCTCTCTCTCTCTCTCTCTGTGTTACTCTAACTCTTTGGCCTGGTCATGCGACCTTCTAGTAGGATCACTGGATACAAGATCGAAACAATAATCATACAGGCGAGCATTCCAGCCTAGGCTAATAGTCCACCCCACACTATCTCGCTGCTCATTGACAGAAGTTCTAATGTCCATAGCAAGAGAGAAAAAAATTCCAGAAATGATGGTGAGGGAGAAACAAAATTCCTTCGGCAGAATACAAATGTGAAAGTGATGCAACAAAGCAAATTGATTTTGCACGCAATAAAAGAGATCGCTTTCCTCAATGAACATGCGCATTCCAGAAACACGACAGACTGCTAGCTAACTCAACAGGCGTGAAAGTTCAAGTCATTTGCAAGTATTGGCAAGTGTGTGTGTGTGGGGGGGGGGGGGGGGGGGGAGGGAATGCTGGGTGAGGGGTTGGCGTGTGTGTCTGTGTGCGTGTAGTGGGAGCGAGGAGCCGACAGGAGTTTGAACGTCAGCATTTTCTGTTTTTGGTTCGTTTGTTTTATTTTAGCCCTATAGATAGAAATGGTGTGCATATTCATCTTCATGATCAGGATGTTATTTTTAGAATTACTATCATTATATTTATGATTATTATCATTATTATTATCATTACTCTTTTCATTATTACCATGATTACTATAAATATTATCTTTATTATTTTTATCATCATTATTGTTTTGTTGTTGTTTTCGTTGTTGTTGTGCTTGTTGCTGTTGTAAATTTAGAGGAAGTGCTCAGTGTGACTAATACGTTCTCCCCTGTCAACTAGATATTGCGCAGTCCTCAAAAATAGAACGTACTATGCCATTTCTTCTGTTCTCACACACACGCACGCACGCTCGCTCGCACGCACGCACGCACGCACGCACGCACGCACGCACGCACGCACGCACGCACACACTTCATCTACAGTTGAGAAAAAGAGAGAGAGGTAAATATTTGAAATTGTAGAAAATGAAATGGATCCATTAAACAATTTGTACCTTTGAGGCAGCCTCTCAGTGTTATAAAGGCAACAGAAGCCGATGACAAGCAGTTGAGCCGCTTGCCGTTGACGGAAGGTACCTACTGTAGGATCATGGACACCAGACTTTGGAACGAGTATCCAAGGAATGGCAGCTGAAGAAAAACAGCAGGCGTCCCTGTACGCTGGTGTATAGCTAGCCAGCTGCTTCGTCCTTAATTAAGTTTTGGAAGACGTAAATGTTTCTTTTTAAACAAATCAGAAGCCGTTTTTTTTTTCTTCTTGAAACCACAACGTCCAGTCCGATGGATCGGTATTTATAATTAGAACACGAATCCTGCCCACGAAGAAAAGAGTGAAGAGTCAACACACTCAGAGAAACGATGCCATTGCATTGCTGCTGGGCAGCTCGCGTGTATACTCCTCCTAAGGACTTGAAGAAGACATTGATTAAAATCTACAGATTGATTTGAATGGGAAAAAAAAGAGATAAATACAAATAGACTGGTTAGTGGATATTGCTACATACAGGTAACAGATCCACTCACGAATAAAACTGAAAAAGACATGGCAAGATAAAGAACATGTTGAAACGTGTGTGTGTGTGTGTGTGTGTGTGTGTGTGTGTGTGTGTGTGTGTGTGTGTGTGTTAGTGTGTTTAATCAAGGCTCCTTCAGGCAGAAATCGATTCACAGTAGCACGTGCTGGTGACAGAAGAGACTGGACGTCAGTAATCCTGTTAATTACTTGGAGGATGTGACCTCGTTTATCTCCAGAAGGTCAGAGGCAATCAATGCGCAGTGTAAACTAGTCCAGCAGGAAAGTAATCAAAGCGTTCCAAATCTTGTGACAAATGTCAAAATGGGCGTGACGGTTTGTCTTTAATGTCTTGGAGCATCTCAGACCAAATTGGGCGTGACGGTTTGTCTTCATGCCTTGAAGCATCTCAGACCAAATTGGCGTGACAGTTTGTCTTCATGTCTTGAAGCATCTTAGACCAAGTTGGGCGTGACGGTTTGTCTTGATGTCTTGAAGCATATCAGACCAAAGTGGGCGTGACGGTTTGTCTTTATGTCTTGAAGCATATCAGACCAAAGTGGGCGTGACGGTTTGTCTTTATGTCTTGAAGCATATCAGACCAAAGTGGGCGTGACGGTTTGTCTTTATGTTCTTGAAGCATCTCAGACCGAATTGGGCGTGACGGTTTGTCTTGATGTCTTGAAT
>CM031603.1:61424493-61436993 GCA_018398815.1 Conus ventricosus
GCCTCGCCTGTATGTATAATTCAAGGAAGCATGTTAAGTTCCACACCTGCAGAATAGATAAACCCAAAACCCCTGATTTGCTCATCGGTTCATCTTCTAAAACGTAGATTTTATCTGAAGTACAAACACATCTGCGTTTCTAATTAATTTCTTTTTTATGAAAAAAAAAGTAGTTTCCGTTCTGTGAGCTGGAACCGAGGAGGGAAATAAACTTCCTACCAAGCCTCCGTACTCGCTGTCTGCCACATGTGAGAAACAGCTTATAGCTAGAGAAATCTACATACCAGACTCGCTCTCCAGTAGTTTTTCCCTAAGCCAGATGTATTCCTTTAAATGTATTGGTTTATTACTTCGTTGCTCGTCTCCCTGTTGGCAGCACATGTGTGCCAGTTCTGATTAAAAGGCTCAGATCGTTCTAATTGTTCCATGTTATCCTCTGTCTGTCTGTCTGTCTGTCTGTCTCTCTCTCTCTCCCCTCTCTCTCTCTCTCCCCCTCTCTCTCTCTCTCTCTCTCTCTCTCTCTCTCTCTCTCTCTCTCCCCTTTAGCATGTACTGTACACCAAAATACTTACAATTAGATATGGAGAGGCACTTAAAACATGTAATATCATTGTTTCGTTTTGGTGTGTCAGACCTTGCTGTTCATTGTCTATAGATACAGGAGTTCTACCCAAATGAACTGTTATGTCCATTCTGTAAGAACATCGAGGAAAACGAAGCTCATTTTGTTTTATGCTGTCCATATTACGTTGACTTAAGAAAACAGTTGATGGCTCCAAAAGGTTACAGAATAGCAAGTGCTTTCCATCTTAATCTATTGTTATCCTCAGTTATTGCAAAAACTGTGAAAACCCTCTGGATTTACTTGTACAAAGCTGGAGCTATTGCAGTTTTCTGAATGAATTTATAATCAAGGGTGTAGATAATGAAATGTATAATTGGCCTTTATGCTTTTCTTTCTTTCTGACGAAATGTGAAAGTTATTGTTGCTTTTTCTGTGTACACACACCCCTTCTAAGGTGGCTTGGCCCTATTGGAATAAGATGTCGCGCGTGTCGTGACTTGTCGTGTTCTCTCTCTCCTTAAGAATGGAGGAAAAAAGGGAGAAAAAAAAACAAACAAAAAAAACAGATTGAATCTTTTTTTCATACAGCATGGCCAAATACTGTACCGTATTTTCCAGTTTGTCGATCAGGATGACTCTCCATCACAATGATCTCTTTGGGCCTGCCTCTCTCTCTCTCTCTTCTCTCTCTCTCTCCTCTCCCTCTCTCTCTCTCTCTCTCTCTCTCTCTCTCTCTCTCTCCCAAAAAAACCAGTGACCTCCCTTTCATGCAGCACAGCCAACCACTATTCCCTCTTTAGAGTTTGTTGATCAGGACTACTCTCCATCACTCCGCATTTGATGCCAGTTTGGGAACTTTTCGATTTGTTCCGTAAACAGAGCGTGCATCAGAATGGTTTTAGCAGCCTCTTAAGGACTTGCTTTCTTGAGAGGAGTTTAGTTTGCTTGGAGCGAGGTTTTTTGTTAGTTTTTTTGTTTTATACACGTATTTTACTCTGGTGTTTCGCATGACTAATGGAGGAGGAATGCGTTAATAAAAGAAGTGTCGTCTTCTCCGTGCGCTAAAAACGGGTCACAGATCTGACGTTATTTTAGAAGTCGGTAAAATGCGCGTTGACTGGCTTGTTTCACATGCACTCGTATACATGCTTGCGTGCAGGTGAGCATAGAGATAGATAGAGAAAGAGACAGACCTATAAATACACATATACTTACATACATACATTCATAGACAAAACACACACTCACGCACGCACGCACGCACGTACGCACGCACACACACACACACACACACACACATGGGCGCATGCGTGCACTGGCACAGATACACTCTGTCTGTCTCTCTCTCTCTCTCTCTCTCTCTCTCTCTCTCTCTCTCTCTCTCTCTTCTCTCCTCTCCTCTCTCTCTCTCCTCTGGCTCGGGATCTTGTGAGCAGAGCCAAAAGGGCTTTATTATGTTTTTGCAAAATTTGTGCAAATTGAAGAATAATTATCTTGATCTTTATCTGAAGTTATTTGATGCTCAAATTCAACCGATTGTTCAATATGGTGCAGAGATATGGGGTCTTGAAAATGCAGCTCTTCATCCTGAAAAATTACACATGTTCGCACTTAAAAGGATTTTAGGAGTGGAAATGAGAACGCCAAATGACCTCATCTATGGGGAGACGAACAGGTATCCTATATATATACTGTTCAAAAAAAGAAACGCAAAATGCCAAGCTGCCGATTTGAAACACAATTATTGAAGCTCAGTGTGACAACACGTTTAATGTGAAAATGACAAAAACAGGTCATCAGTAGGACAGAAGTCTCCCTGTAATGCTGTGGTAAAGAACCAGCCCCAGACCCTCAGGGAAATCGCCAGGCCGCTTCCAAAGTCAGTAACGGGTGTGACCCCCTCTGGCTGCAATGGTAGCCTGGCATCTGCGGGGCAATGAAGCAATAATGTTCCTGATTGTCTGCTGTGGGATGGCCGCCCACTCGGCCTGCAATGCCCGGAACAGTTCATTTGGAGTCGCTGGGGCGTTGGTCCTCACTCTCAGGCGTCTGTCCAAAACGTCCCAAACGTGCTCAATAGGATTCAAATCCGGGGAAAGAGAGGGCCAGGCCAGGGTGTTGATGTTGTTGGCGGTAAAGAAGGCTGTGGTCAGGCGTGCTGTGTGGGGCCTGGCGTTGTCTGCTGGAACACGGCCCTGGGAGTGGCCATTAGAGGCAGGACGTGTGGCTGAACAATGACCTGGACGTACTGCTGGGCTGTCAGGTGACCTTCCACGCGCACCAGCTGGCTCCTGCCTGTGTTGCTGATGGCCCCCCATACTATGACATTGCCGCCACCATGCGGAGGTGCCTCGTCGACGCAGTTCTGCTGGTTGCGTTCATTAACCCGGCGGTAAACCCTTCGCCTCCTGTCATGGCGCTGCAGCAGAAACTGTGACTCATCCGAGAACCAGACGTGTCGCCAATGGTTCCTCAGTGTCCAGTGTCTGTGTTGCGTAGCCCATTGCAGTCTGGTCTGTCGATGGCGCCCCGTCATTACGTTGCCACGTAGGCCTGTAAGCCCTCAGCCCAGCAGCATGCAGCCTGTTCCGGACAGTCTGGTCGGAGATGCGACGGACACCAGCGCATGCCTGGACAGTGGACGAGGCCGGCAGGAAGCGATTGCGGAGATGTCTGAGCCGTATAAAGCGGTCCTGGGCTGGCGTTGTGATATGAGGTCGGCCTGACCTCGGGGCATCAGCTGATGACCCTGTCCTCTGGAAGCGAGTCCAAAGTCGGCATATGGTACTGGGGGAGACATTCAAAGCATGGGCCACATCATTGCACTCTGACCAACTTGCAAACGACCCAGGGCGTTTTCTCTCTCTGCTGGGCTCAAACGTGGCATGCTGTTTTTTGGTACGGTGTGCCTGCCGGTTGCCAAAATGACCCGGCTTTTATACTGCACTATGACCATGGTGTGTGTGTGTTCACCACTGAGTTGGGCATGCTTTGCAGGCGAAACAACAGAAGCACAACCCAATGTTTGCACTGTCGCACCTGGCCCACAACACGCACGTGCACATAGTGACAACCTGAATCAATGTTATCCTAGCACGTCGACGTTCAAGACATACATCAGGGCCGGTTTTTGGCGTGTTTCTCACTGTGATTTCATTTTGCGTTTCTTTTTTTGAAACATATATATCAATTCAGTTGTGCAGTGAATGAGATACTGGTTAAAATTAACACGACTAGAAGAGAGTAGATTACCACGGAAAGCCTACAGAATGTTATTTGATTTAGATGCACGGAATAAAAGAAATTGGGTCTCAAATGTTAGATGCAAATTATATGCGTATGGTTTTGGTTATGTATGGGAGAACCAAGGTGTTGAAGAAATACGTCAATTTTTGTATCATTTTAAAGACAGATTGATATTGTGTAGGTGGCAAGAATGGGAGTTCCATGTGAATAACAGTGAACGGTTTCAAGTGTATAGAACATTTTGTTCTGTAAACGATGATAAAATCTATTTGAAGTTGAATTTAGACAGGCATTTAAAATTTGTATTGACAAGGTTTAGATTTGACGTGTCTGAAATTGCGTGTCACTACTATCGTTATAGATTACATACAGAAAAAGATTTGATTTGTCCATTGTGCCAAGGAAGATGAAGTTCACTTTCTTTTATGCTTTCCTACATTAACTAATTTACGAAAACAGTACATACCTTTGCAATTCTATAAGTATCCAAGCCAGTTTCGATTGAGTTTACTGTTGGCATCTAAGAATGAAAACATTGTCAGAAAATTATCAGTATTCTTATATAAAGCGTTTAAAATACGATCTGCTGCTATATCTTAAAGATATTAAAATACAAAATATGCATTTATGACTGTGTGTGTATAGATACTAACGAAATGTTGCAATGTTCGAGAATTGAAAAATGTACCCCTTCAAGAGGGGCAATGGCCTATGCTTGAATACATTATCCGAATCCGAATCTCTCTCTGGCTCTCTCTCTCTCTCTCTCTCTCTCTCTCTCTCTCTCTCTCTCTCTCTCTCTCTCTCTCTCCTCTCTCTCCTCTCTCTCTCTCTCTCTGTGTCTCTGTCTCTCTCTCTGTCTCTCTCCCCTCTGGTTCTCTTTCTCTCTCCCTCTCCCTCTCTCTCTCTCGCTCTCTCTCTCTCTCTCTCATCAGATAAAGAACATCTCTCTCTCTCTCTCTCTCTCTCCTCTCTCTCCTCTCTCTCTCTCTCTCTCTCTCTCATCAGATAAAGAGCACAATCGCGTTGAAGCAACAAATTTTCCTGGTGAGTGGCAATTGGCTTTCCTGTTCCCACATATCTCCATTATTATTAAACCCCAGCGTTCCCACAGAGAGTGGAAATACCAGAGACAGTGCAGAGCGTTCCCTAATAAGCCCCCTGTCCCATTAAAACGCTGGGGCGTCACCAGACGTCTTGTTTATGGTTGAGCCTCCTACTTCAACACTTGGGTTGGCTGCTGAGTCTTTCAACAAGAAGGTTAGAGGATGAGACGGGGAACGGCAGGAGGGAAGGGGGAAGGGAGGTGGGGCTAACGGAGCAGGATTTTTGTTAGGGGAGGAGTAGGAGGTGGATGGCAAAGAGACGTCTGGGACAGAGGGTGAAGAGTGTGGGAATTTTCATTGTGTTTGGGATTGTGGGGGCGGGGAGGGGGGGGCGGTCTGTCTCAATCCCCCCATTCGCACACGTACACATGCACACACAAGCACACACACACACGCGCGCACACACACATGCACGCACACACACATGCGCGCGCACACACACACACACAACACACACACACACACACACACACACACACACACACACACACACACTATACCACGCCATCCCACACCACGCCACACACCACACCACACCACACCACACCACACCACAACACACATGCATGCACACACACACACACACACACACACACCACACACACAACCACACACACACACACACACACACACACGTGCGCGCATGCTTGTACGCATAATCACAGGAGATAGCTAGGCAGGGAAGAAGAAAGACGACACCATCTAGCAGCTAATGGGTTTAGAGGAAGGAAAAGTGTACGTTTTGGTTTTGAGTTTGTCCAGTCTGGTTTTTGAACCACGTCCAGCATGAATCCCTGTGCTGGCGATGGTTGAGGGAGAGGGGAGGACAGGAAGTGGATGGGGGAGGGTGTGTGGGAGGGAGGAGTTCCTCTGCTTTTGATCTGGTTTTTCCCTCCTCGCTACTCTCCCAGGTTCCGGAAAGATAGACTCTGGCAGTCATGATACTGCCGTTATCAACACATTTCACAAACAGATAACACAATACATGCAAGAAGTAAAAGTGACGGTTCAATTTGTTTCAAAGTCCAGCGAACCCCAGAGGGCGTGCCAAGGGCGCGCAAAAATTGCAGATGGACACGAAGGAGCACCAGAACATGTAACACACGTCATCGCATCCACCTGATGTATGTCCTGAAAAGTAGCAGTCGCAACAGTGCAAATTCATTTAACATGTTAAACATATGAACACTTTTACTAAACAGAAAAAAAGGACGAATAAAAGAAAGGAGTTTGGTGTTTCCCCGTTCTGCCTTCCCATAGTCCACCCAGCCCTGTAAACTCTTCCCGGCCTCACCTGTATGTATAATTTAAACAAAACGTAAGTTCCACACCTGGAGAAGAAATAAATTAAACTTTAATTTGCTCTTCGGTTCATCTTCGCAACGTAGATTTTATCAGAAATACAAACACTTATGCGTTTGTAATTAATTTCTTTTTTAAGAAGAAAAAAAAAAGTAATTTCCGTTCTCTGAGCTGGAACCGAGGTAGGAAATAAACTTCCTACCAAGCCTCCGTACTCGCTGTCTGCCGCATGTGAAGAAACAGCTTCTAGCTAGAGAATCTACATGCCGACTCGCTCTCAGTAGTTTCCCGAAGCCAGATTTATTCACTTTTAGATGTATTGGTTTTATTATTTCGTTACTCATCTCCCTGTTGGCAGCACATGTGTGCCAGGTCTGATTAAAAGGCTCTGATCGTTCTAATTGTTCCATTTATTCCTCTGTCTGTCTGTCTGTCTGTCTGTCTGTCTGTCTGTCTGTCTGTCTGTCTCTCTCTCTCTCTCTCTCTCTCTCTTCCTCTCTCTCTCTCATTCTCTCTCTCTACGTTCTCTCTCTCTCTCCTCTGTCCTGTGAATCTTTGAATCTTCTTTTTCATACTGCATGGCCAAATACTGTCATATTTTCTAGTCTGTCGATCAGGATGACTCTCCATCACAATTATCTCTTTGGCCTGCCTCTCTCTCTCCTCTCTCCTCTCCTCTCTCTCTCTCTCTCTCTCACTCTCTCTCTCTCTCTCTCTCATTCTTTCAAGAAAACTAGTGACCCTTTACGTGCAGCACAGTCAAAAAGCTTGTTTTCTTTTTTAGGGATTGTTGCTCAAGACCACTCTCCATCACTCCACATTTGGTGGCCACGTGGGGCACTTTCCGATTTGTTGCCTGACAGAGTGCATCAGAATGGTTCAGCTGCATCTTAAGGAACTGGATTTTTTTTTTTTTTTTTTTGGGGTGGGGGGGGGGGGGGGGGGGGGGGGGGAGGGGGGGGGGGGGGGGGTGGGATTTCTTCCTTCTCCTTGAAACGAGGTTTTTGTTTGTATTGTTGTTGTTGTTTTTTCAATTACGTATATTGCCTGGTGTTTGGCATGCGCCTAATGGAGGAGGGGATGTTAATAAAAGGTGTCTTCCTCCGTGCGCTGAAAACGGGTCAAGATCTGACGTTATTTCAGAAGTCGTAAAATGCGCGTTGACTGGCTTGTTGCACACGCATTCGTATACATGGTTGCGTGCATGGTGTTTGTGTACAGATAGATAGACAGATAGATAAAAAGAGAGAAAGGCACGCATGTTGGAATGCAGGCATACTGACAGAAAGAAAGACTCATAGGTCATTAGACAAACAGATAGATAGACAGTGGATAGATAGCCAGATAGAGAGATAGAAAGGTAGACAGATGTAAATGTACATATGAGAACATTATTCACATGATCTGTTTTTTGGTCAACACTTAAGCCAAACTTATCAATCCCTCCCTTCCTCCACATTTACATATACATACATACGCATACACAAATACACAGGACCAGGCACACAGGCATATACACACACATGTGTGCATACACATACACACAAAGATTCAAAGATTCAAATATTTTAATCCTGCGACCCCCTTTTGGGGCATGGAGGACTTGAAACAAATCAAACAAAATAGAAATGAAACAAATCAAACATCAAACTTTTCCCTATAATTAACATACTAAATGTAATGTTACACAACTTTACTAAGTTTCAAAAACTTCGCTAAGTTTAGACAACACTTTCTCACTACCTACACAAACCAAACGACAATAGTTAAAACGGACTTTGAATATGTAAATTTTCTAGGTATAAAACTGATTTCTAATGTCGTATATATTGTTACATTTCATTACAAAATGAAATTCATCACCAAGGTCATTCTGGTCACAGTCCCGACAGAATCGTTTATCGTGAGGTATTCCAAATCGTCTGCCAATTTCTGTCATGAGTTTGTGATTGCCACAGCGAAACCGAATCAGTGGGTATATATATATAAAACATCAGGTAACATTTTAATATATTTTTCACGGCGAAACTCTGTTTTAAAAATTTCTGTAAAATAAACACTTATTACTAGATTCTAAAGTATCATTCCATGCACGTTTGTAAATGTCATTTAATGAATTACGAATAATTTCTACAGAGACTGTGAACAGACGAAAACTTTTGTGTCTCCCACACACAGTCGAATCCTTTTCTATTAGGACATCCCGTATACACATCAACCACCTGGACGTAAAACCATGATTTCTGTATAAATCATATAGTACCTGATACAATCTAGATGAATATTTGTTTGTTTGTGGAGAAAGTAACGATGACCACAATTTTATCATTCGTGCATGTACTTCAACTGAAACAGGATACATTCCTAGTTTCTCCGTATATAAATTCTTTTTTTTTTTTGGTAGAACGATTTAAATGAAAAAGATGCTTAAAGAATTTAAGCTGAAAACTTTCCATTAGCTTTAAATCACTATATCCCCAAATTGCACAGCCATATAAAAGCACAGGCAAATTTCACAGCCATATAAAAGCACACGCACGCACGCACGCACGCACGCGCACACACACAACACACACACACACACACACACACACACACACACACACACACACACACACACACACACACACACACACACACTCGCATACATGCACTCTTGCGCAGACACATTCTCTCTCTCTCTCTCTACTCATCTCTCTCTCCTCTCTCCTCTCATCTCTCTCTCTCTCTCTCTCTACTTATCAGATAAAGTGCACAATCGCGTTGAAGCGACAAATTTTCCTGGTGAGCGGCAATTGGCTTTTCCTGTTCCCACATTTTTCTCCATTATTGTTAAACCCCAGCGTTCCCACAGAAAGTGGAAATACCACAGACAGTGCGGAGCGTTCCCTAATAAGCCCCCTGTCCCATTAAAACGCTGGGGCGTCACCAGACATCCTGTTTAACGGTTTGAACCTCCCGTTTCAACACTTTTGGTTGACTGCTGATTCTTCCAGTAATAAGGTGCAGAGGAGAGGGGGGGAGCAGCGGGAGGG
The DNA here is from genome assembly GCA_018398815.1 of Conus ventricosus. Taxonomy (NCBI): domain Eukaryota; kingdom Metazoa; phylum Mollusca; class Gastropoda; order Neogastropoda; family Conidae; genus Conus; species Conus ventricosus. The sequence goes on from CM031603.1 coordinate 61,433,748, forward strand.
ACAGGGCGCGAGGGCCAACTGGTGTAGATGTTGTTAGGGGAGGGGTGGGGGGAGGGTAGGTGGCAAAGAGGCATTTGGGACATAAGGGGGTGGTCAGGGTGAAGAGTGTGGGAAGTTACGTTGTGTTATAGATTGTGAGGTGTGTTCTTTGTCTCCCATCCTTCAGAGTGCAGGAGGAGTGTAGGAGGGCAGGGACGATAAAATAAATACACAGATCTGACAACTGCAGTCTTATCTCGCCCGGAGTTCCGCTCCACTGTATCCCCTTCCTCCACTCTCCAACCCCCCCCCCCCCCCCCACCCCCCCCCCCCCCCCCCCCCTGTCTTCCTTTCTTCTGTCCCAGCTCTTTCCTTGTTTACTTTGTTTTATTTCTTAGGGATCATCACCCACTCCTTTTCTCTTCTCTCTCTCTCTCTCTCCTCCCTCTCTTCTCCCTCCCTCTCTCTCTCTCTCTCCTCTCTCTCTCTCTCCTCGTCCTCTCTCCCCTCTTCTCTTCCTCTCTCTCTTCTGTATGTCTGTCTGTCTGACTGTCTCTCTTGCTCTCTCTTTCTTTCTCTTTCTCTCTCTCGCCTTTTTCTCTCTCTTGCATACGAGAAAGATAGAGTGGCGTGTGTGTTGGTGTGTGTTGTGGGGGTGTGTGTGCACGCGCGCGCGCGTGTCTGGCTGCCAGCTCGGTGTGTGTGTGTGTTTGTGAGTTGTGTGTAAGTGGTGTGCGTCCATGCGCGTGTATGGGGGTGGGTTGTTGGATGGATAAATGGTTTGTGGATGTGTTTCTCTCTCTGTGTGTGTGGGAGGGGGGGGGGGGGGGGGGGGGGGGTGTGGGGGACGGGGTGGCGGGGTGGTGTGGGGGATGGGTGAGGGGGGGGGCGTGTGGGGGGGTGGGGGGAGGGGGGATGGTGTGGTGTGGGGGGGGGGGGGGGGGGGGGGGGGGGGGGGGGGGGGGGGGGGGGGGGGGTGCCTTGAGGCCAAGTATAGGGGGAAAACGCAGGGAGGGTAGATTAGCAACATACGCACACACATTCACACATTCCACACACACAATCACCCACCACCACCACCACTCCACACATCCCTATTGCTGCCCCCACCTGCACCCCCCCACTCCGTCCAACACACACAACACACACCATATAATACACCACACAACACACCACACACACACACCACACACACACACACACACACACACAGCAGCCATGCGCAGTGCGCTCACCCTGCACTGGCTACGCGTACTTAATCACAGAGGATACAAATGAGACACACATACACACACACATATACACACACACACACCCCCATACACGTCACTCACGCACGCATGCACGGACGGACGCACGCATGCACGCACGCACACACGCTCACACGCATGAACACTGGGGACAGCTAGGCGGGGGAAAAGAAAGACACACCACGTTGCGGACGGAAAAAAAGTCTAAGCTTCGTTTTGTTTGAGTTTGTCCAGTCTGGTTTTTGAACCACGTCCAGCATGAATTCCCTGTACGGTGATGCTTGGAGGGAGAGGGAGGCAGACAGAGGAGGGAGTAGGAGGAGAGGGGGGGGTGGAAAGGGGAGGCGAGGAGTTCCTCCCCCTTTGAACTGGTTTCTGTTCTCCATGGTTTCGGAAAGAAGACTCTGGCAGTCAAAACACTGCCTTATCAGAATGGTTTCCCTTTTTTTTTTCTCTCTTTTTTTTTCTTTAGGGTAATGGGGGGGGTGGGGGAAAGTGGCAGAATTATCTCATCGCTCTTCTTCTTCTTTTTCTTTTTCTTCTTCACCCTTCTTCTTTTTCCCTCCTCCTCCTCCTTTTTTCCTTTCTTTTTTTCTCGCGAGATAAGCACGAGACACGGTGAACGTGAATGTGACAATTCCGTCAGGGTTGTTTAAAGCCCAGCCAACCGGGGAGGCCCCTCCAAGGATGCGCAAAAATGGCAGATAGGGCAGGAAAGGCATCTGTACCTAAAACAGATTATCAGCATCCATCTTTTGCATGACCTGAAAAGTAGCAATCGTAGAGTATCCCCGATTTAATTACATCATAACACCTTGAGGGAAAAAACGAGAGAGAGAGAGAGAGAGAGAGAGAGAGAGAGGAGAGAAGAGAGAGAGAAGAGAGAAGAACGACGACGACGACGACGACGACGACGACGAAGAAGAAATCTGCGTGTTCCCCCTTATTCCCTCCCCAATCCACCCACCCCTCTAAACTCGTCTTTTCCTCGACCGTACGTATAAATTTAAGGGCACATTTCAAGTTTTGACTCCTACAGAATAAATAAATGAATAAATAAAACACCTCAATTTGCTCTTTGGTTCATCTTCTCAACATAGATTTGTCTGAAAATCAAACAGATATTTTTAATTCATGCTCGTTAGAAAGGAAAACTGTTTTCGTTCTCTGGGCTGGAACTGAGGTAGGAATAAACTTCCTACCAAGCCTGCTCCAGCTCTTACTCGCTGTCTGCCACATGTGAAGAAACAGCTACTAGCTAGCGAAATCTGCGTAATGGATTCACTTTGCAATAATTTCCCCAAACCCAGATTTATTCCTTTCAAATTATTGGGTTTTAAATTTCTTCGTTGCTCGTCTCCCCCCGTTTGGGAACCCATGTGTGTCAGATCTGATTAAAAAGCTGAGATCGTTCTAATGATTTCGTTTTGTCTTCCTCCCGTCTGTGTGTGTGTGTGTGTGGTGTTTGTGTGTGTGTGTGTGTGTGTGTGTGTCCGTCTGTCTGCCCCTCTCTCTCTCTCTATCTCTCTCTCTCTCTCCCCTCTCCCTCTCCTCTCTCTCTCTCTCTCTCTCCCCCGCACTTTCTCCCCCTGCTAAATGGAAAAAAGAAGGAAAAACGGATGACAATTTTTTTTATTTTTTATATATGCATCAAACTGAATACTGAACTGTCGTTTCCATTTTCTTTACCAAGATGACTCTCCATCACGATTATCTGTTTGCCTCTCCTCTCTCTCCTCTCCCCCTCCCCCCTCTCTCCTCTCTCCTCTCTCTCTCCTCCCCCTCTCTCTCTCTTCCTCTCTCTCCTCTCCTCTCCCCTCCCCACCCTTTCTCTCACTCTGTCTCTCACTCTCAATGAAATCAGTGACCTCCCTTTTCATGCAGCACAGCCGACCACTATACCCTATTTTAGGGTTTGTTGATCAAGACCATTCTCCATCACTCCGTATTTGGTGGCCACGTTGGGAACTTTTCGATTTGTTCCGTGACAGAGCGTGCATCAGAATGGTTGAGCAGC
>CM031603.1:61441993-61444493 GCA_018398815.1 Conus ventricosus
CCGCAAAGAAGAAACAGCCCTGTGCTGCTTACATAAAGGCCACTTCCTCTTAAACACACTCTGGTGCCTTTTGAAGGGCGTGGGGGCTCCCTCTTGCATACCTTGCACTGCACAGGAGCGTTCTCATAGAGTTCTCACATTCACATAATATTGAACAGAAGTGATTTACAGCAGATACTACCGAGATCTTTTGCAGAATGTTCCGCCAATTGTGATGTTTTTTGTTTGTTTGTTTTGTTTTGTTTTTCTGAAAGAGGTCAGTATTTCTCATTGATCTAAGACTTTGTGGAACACAGATCTTGTTTTCTGATGTTTTCAGTTTTGTGTAGATTCGATTAAGCCCTAATAAAGCCCGGTATTCCCTCCACACTCCATCCCAACCCCAACCCCCCCAACCCCCACCCCATCCTTCCAACCCTGTCACCACTGCAATTACATGGACTAAAACAAGTGACATGTGGAACTGAAGGAACAGTCGGGCCGAAAACAGTCGCAGACGAACGGGTTCAGAGTGTGGCGTTCCAGAGGCAGCTGGCAGTCAGTAGGAGTAGAGAGGGACGGACCGTTTCCACCTCAGCAGTCTCTTGGGTAGTGCTGTCCCCCAGCGGCAGGAATATTTCGCTCCTTGTCAACTTCTCCTGTATCATATTGGTCTACATGACCTAGTGGAGCCAGTGCCTAAAGAGTCTTGAACGTGGTGGCCTGACCGATGCTGAGGCTGAAGGACGGGAGCATACTAGACAATCCTTTAGACGTACTATATAGCTCAAAGTGGGAAAGGATGGGTATTTAGCCCTAGCTATCCTGCTGTTCACCTTTGTCGGAGTCCCGCCCGCTCGCGCGGGTCACTAGCCACTTCCGGGCGCCGCAGTCACTGAGAGATCTGCGTTCAAGCGGCCGGGACGCCCCTCTCAGGTGACAACGCACAGCGCGAATGTTCTTGTTGTGCGCTGTTCAGCGAGGTCGGCCCGCTGCCTGTGCGTAGCCAGCCCTGCCCGCGCGCGAACTTGCGGGTGTGTGGTTCAAACCTGACGCTGGGCCCACTATCGGCGGCGAGAGGTGGTGAACATACAGCTGACCCGTAGACTAGGAAGCAAACGGAGAGCGCGAAGAGGAAGTGGTTTAGTGCCTTCAGTACGCACCATGCGACTCAACTGGCAGAAGGTAAAGATGCTTATCCCGTCTGTCCCCTCGTAATCTATTGATTTTTTCCCATCTTGTATTGCGAGATAGAAAGACAATGAAGTTTTGGAATGTGATACAGGAGTGTGAGTTCAGAAACTCTCCACTTCACAAACTCTCCATTTCACGTACATTTCGACGAAGCGGGATCTGAAAAAAAAAGATAAAAAAAATCATAAACAACAAAACGGCTCCCCTTCTCTCTCCTTCAACCACTGATCGCTATCAAAGATTCGAACCTTCGACCCTCAATTAAAGACAGTGAGTTTTAACTGACTGTCTACCCCCCTCCTTTCCCCTCCCCCCCCTCCCCCCTCCTCCTCCACCCCCTTCCCTCCACCCCACGCCATCTCGCGCCTCTCTTGAACACTTCGAGGAATTACGATTGTTGTGAGGGGGGAAAAACGCTGGGGAGGCGAGGTGAAATTGTCCTCTTCTCTTCAAGTGTTCTGGAGCTCCGTGCCGAGTGCTCGCGGAGCATCGCTGAAGCTGCTGGCGTCACGAAAGGACCCTGTTATCGCTGCTGTGGATTGTGTGTGTTTTTTCCCCTCCTATCATTGAACGCTCTTTGATGGGGCTACGTCTCATCGACTCGAAAGGGGGTTAATCGAATTAAAACGAGCGGTGGTGTTTTAAAGGTGTTTTGTCGTTTCGCCAACATCTTTGTCTCTCTGTCTCTGTCTCTGTCTCTCTCTCCTCTCTCTCTCTGACTTTGTCTCGTGTCTTTCTCTCTGTCTCCCTGTCTGACTCTCTCTCTCTCTCTCTCTCTCTCTCTCTCTCTCTCTCTCTCTCTCTCTCTCTCTCTCTCTCTCTCCCTGTCCTGACTCTCTCTCTCTCTCTCTCTCTCTCTGTATATATATATATATATATATATATATATATATATATATATACTTATACTTATTTGTCTTGCTGTTGTTCTATATATATCTCCCTCTCTCCCCCTCTCTCCTCCTTCTGTCTCTCCTTCTCTCTCCCTTATTTCCTCTCACTCTCCCTATCCACCTCTCTCTCTCTCTCTCTCCTCTCTCTCTCTCTCTCTCTCTCTCTCTCTCTCCTCTCTCATCTCTCTCCTTCCCCCACAGTCTGTCTGCCTGACTGTGTGTCTGTCTGTCTCTCTCTCTCCCTCTCTCTCCCCCTCCGTACCCTCTCTCTCTCTCTGTCTCTCTCTGTCTCTGTCCTCTGTCTCTCTCCTCTCTCTCTCTCTCTCTCTCTCTCTCTCTCTCTCTCTCTTCCTTTCTTCCGCTTCCTTCTTGCAATCTCCCAGCCTTTCTCTACCCCTACCCCCCTCCTCCCTTCCTCATCTCCGGGGTTTGGG
>CM031603.1:61464493-61469493 GCA_018398815.1 Conus ventricosus
TCGAACTTAAATAAATGTTAGCGAACCGCCCAGAGAACGTGGACAAACGAGTCACAAGACAAAACACAACGCGTTTCGACCTCTTACGTCTTCCTCAGGTGAGACATAAACGAATAAAACAACGAAATTTCACTTAGCTTTGATCGCTTCAGATCGCTTAGGGTTCAGCGCAAGGAGGCCTTCTTCCTTTCCTAAGCGATCTGAAGCGATCAAAGCTAAGTGAATTTTCGTTGTTTTATTCGTTTATGTCATCATCATCATCATCATCATCCATCGTCATAAACAACAACATTATGATAATGATGATGGTGATGACTGTTATTACTGTTGATGTTGTGTTGCTGCTGCAGCTACTGTCGTCGTCGTCGTTGTTGTTGTTGTTGTTGTTATTGTTGTTGTTTTTCTTCTTCTTCTCCTCCTCCTCCTCCTCTTTCTTCTCATTATCATTATTTATATTGTTCTTGCTCTTGTTTGTTGTCTAATTGATGTTGTTGCTGTGACAAACCAGCCGACCTCACTACTAGAGCCCTGCTGTCACCGCTCGGGGAGAAAAAGAGGTGCTAACCGGATGACATCGATTTCAGTGCAACAGCTGCAATAACACCACCCAGTGGAGGCAGCCCAGCATCCCCCAAGCCACGAGAACTGCGTACCATTGTCCACATCCTCGAAACCGCTGCCACGACAGACTGCAGAGATGCAAGGGGGGAGGGGGGGAGGGGGGGGGGGCGGGGGACAAAAAGAAAAGCCAGCAGCCCAACCCGTATGGTGCATGGGATTTGAGGAACGAAAGGCTGGCGTTTCCGTTCGTCTCCTCTTGTGTTGTGTGATGCTGATTCTCAAGCATCGTCAGGGGTTTTTTTTTTTTTCTTTTCTCCTTCCCGAATTTGTCACACTTTTCTCGGGCGACAGAGCGAAGCCCCCCCCCCCCCCCCCCACCCCCTCCAGTTCCTGGCTGTACCTAGGGTCTGAAAGTGAGGGGGTATCCTTTGTGTCCCAAGAGGGGACAGGCAGTACAAGGACGTGGACGAAACGCTTTGGTTTGATAGGGTCAAATGGCTTAAATGAAAAAGAGGAACGGGAAAGAAGACACACGCACGCGCGTGCGCGCGCACGCACACACACACACACACCACACACCCCAACACACACACACCCCACACACACACACACACAACACATATATACACACGCACGCACACACGCCCTCCCCCCCCCTCTCCCCTGCACGCACACACGCACACGCACACGCACACACATACACACAAACACACACACACACACAAACGCACAGTTGCACGCCACGCACATTCACGCTACTAACACGCGCGTGCACACACACACATACACACGCGCGCGTGCGCGCGCACACAAACACATACACATGCAGCCGCGTTTCCGACTGATTTGTTTCCAAGTTTTACTTTCACGGAAAGAAGCCAAACGTTCAGTATTTAAAAAAACAACAAAAACAAAACAAAAAAAAAAAAAAACGTATTCTAGCAAAATTAGGTTGCACTCCAGCCACTTTATTTTCTTCTGAATTTTGACATCTTTCACAGACATTTTCTTTTCTTTTCAGTAATATCCCTGTGAAATATTTCATTTCGTAACATTAACAATGCAGGGAGTCTAGACCGTTTCCGATGATAGAGATTTATCAAACAAAACTAAGGCGATAAATGAAATTGATGCGAAGGAAAAAAAAAAAAGCGCCAGACGCATGGGATTTTGTATCTTTTTTTTTTAACCTCACTTCTCGTACAAGTTGTAACAGCGCGGACGCACACTCACGCGCTTGCGCACGCACGCACGTGCGCACGCAACGCACGCACGCACGCTCATCACCACAACATCTCTCTCTCTACCACACTCTCTCTCTCTCTCTCTCTCTCTCCTCTCTCTCATCTCACACACACACACACACACACACACACACACACACACACACACACACCGCTCACACGGACACACACGCGCGCACACACACACACACACACACACACACACACACACACACACACACACACACACACACACCACTCACACACCAAACGAACTCCGAGGTTTCAAAGCTTGTCTCGAAATCGGAGGACACGCTATCGATCATCTTCTGCACACCCAACAACCAATGTTCAGGGACCCTCCTCCCCCTCCCCCCCCCCCCCCCCCCCACTCCCTCCCCCCCCTACCCCCCCTACCCCCAACCACCTCCCCCCATGCCAATCATCCCCACATCACGCGCCTGTCCTAATGATGATGACAAACCGTTAACTAACGAGACCCCTAACGATAGATTAAGACCACCGTATCGATGGCCGCTCAGCTTACAAACCCATCAGCGGCCAGGGCGCTGAGGGGCAGAGGAGTTCGTTTCCTTGCGAGCGGCCCGGAAAGAACTGCACCCGGGTCTCGTTTCCTTCCAAGTGTGTGCGGGGCCCTTCAATCGTGGTCTCTCCTCCTTCTCCTCCTCGCCTACGGAGGGGATTTAACGTTGGCTGTGAACAAATTGCTTCGAAACGGACGTTGCTGGTCCTACGCTATAGCTGCTGCTGCTGCGCTTGTGAGATGTTCACCGTGTACTTGTGGTTACGCAAACGCTGTTCGTAGAAGAGGAGGCGGTTTCTTTCATCGTCGAGGGGGTGCGGATTGTAACGGAAGGGTTCGCAACCACCTGTTTCTACGTTGTAACACCCACCGCTGCAGCATTCCACTGGTCATCCTTCCTTCCACCCCTCATTTCACCTTGCCTGAAAGGGAAGGCTTACAGAGGCAGGCGGAATGATAGACGTGAGCTTTCAGTTCTTATATTCTAGGCCTGTACTGTAAATAGATGAGTTGTGTGGGTTGTGTGTGTGTGTGTGTGTGTGTGTGTGTGTGTGTGTGTGTGTTGTTTTGATATGCTGAAAATCATGCTTGAGAGAGAGCGCAGACGGACACTCTTGTACGCACACTCGTATCTTTTGAAAGGTGAGATGGCTCCACGGCGGATACAGTGTGATGTACCACTCACTAGGAAACTGTTCTCTTACGAGTGTTTGGAATTTGCATGAGATTGGATGACACTTGAGGGCAGATTCCGCGAAGATCTTGTCCACGGAGGTTCCGTCCTGACGTGGTTTTCTTTGTCGATGTTTGTTTGTTTGTGTTTCTGTTGTTGTTTGTGTTTGTGTTGTTTTCAGAGGAGAGAAGTGTTTGTCACTTAATCTAAGATTCGGTTGACAACAAACCCAGTTTAAGGGCGCATCACTGTGTCTTAGAGAAACTGGTCAATAGATGGTTTTTATTTTCCTTGCAGATGCACATGGAATTGATTTTCTCACTGTGAGTGACAGCTCTAATATGCGCCCCCCCCCCCCCCCCCCCCCCCCCCCCCCCCCCCACCTCTCTGCGGTTGGTTTGGCTATAAAGAACGTTAAGTGAAGAGAAGAGAGAGAGAGAGAGAGAGAGAGAGAGAGAGGAGAAGAAGCAGACAGACAGACAGAGAGAATGCTGGCCCAGGTCTGTTCAATTTCCAGAGGAACTGAACAGCAAACATGGAAAAAATTCACCTGATTAAAAATTATTGGTTGTAGCATGAGACGGGCCTGCGTACCAGGGAAGGAGGAGGAGGAGGAGGAGGGGGGGTGGGGTGGTTTGGGGTCGAGGTGCAGGAAGCGAGAGAGAAGAATCCATCTTACGTCCGTGCTCTGTAATGTTTTCGTTCTCTCGAAGCTGGGGGCCGACAGGACCAGTCAGCAGCAGCTGTTTCGCTCTGTGAGGAGCTCATCAGGCGTGCGGTTGGGGTCCAGGTTAGCTGCTGATGAGAAGCAATTTCACGTGAGCCGGAAGGAATCTTTTTTCGAACCACCGGGTGAGTAGATCCTCCTGGCCGCCAGAAAAAGGGTCGGAAAAGTTGGAAGCCAACGTGAACACTTAGGGAAGGGGAAAGTAGGAATTTGGATTAGATAATAAAATCAGCCCTTAAATTAAAAAAAAACTGGGAGGTAGAAACAGAAATGTAAAGCACACAACCAACAGGAGCCCAACTCCCTCTGTGTGTGTGTGTGTGTGTGTGTGTGTGTGTGTGTGTGCGCGCGCGCCGCGCGCGCGTGCGTGCGTGGGGCCGCGCGGTGTGTGTGATGGTGTGTGCGTGTGTGTGTGTGTGTGTGGTGTACTATTTAAAAAGGCATATATTTTTTGGTTAGAATATAGTTGCAAACAAACAAATTAGTTGCACAAAACAGCAAAGAAACAAAAACAATACAGTCGGCTGCGGTGGCCTATTACAGCTCACCTGAATCATTGTTTACATCCGTCCGTGCAGGTGTTCCCTTCTGTGAGGCTGAGACACGCCAGGTGTTAAGACGGCGCCTAAATCAAGCTATCACGGAAGGAATCGATAGGTAATTTAGGCGAGCCGTGACGTGATTAGGGAGTCGTGATTTGCGAGCCATGCGGTTTTTAAACGAGAAGTGCTGTGGCGAAGCAGATGCGCTGTGATGTGTTCACCCGCTGACTCACGTATCAGGCTTATGTGGCAAGATGCCGGACTTGTCAGAAACAATTTGGGACAGATGGTATAAAAGGAAATCTGAAATGAGGCAGGGAGCAGTACATGATGAATAATAAACAAGTAAGGTAACTCTTGCTCCCATCATGAAATGAATATACGCCGATGATTCCAAAACGAATGCTGCTTACGACATCCGATCGCCTAGCAGAAACGACAGCACAGAGCACACAGAACAGGCAAGGAGACGTCTTCCCACGGATGACTGTTAAAAGTCCACACGCTGGAGCTATTCAAAAGTTTACACACTGTTTGTACTGTACATTACTGTCTATGATTGTTACGTGTTGAAACGCAAACAGAAACGCGTTTCATCTTTAATCTCTATTTAAACGAAAACTTGCATGTTTCATTGAACGGAAGTTGGGGTGGGGTGGGAAGAGTGGGGGGGGGGGGGGTGTTATATGGTAAAATAGTGAATCTGTCAGTGTGCTACAAAGCTTTGTCT
>CM031603.1:61471993-61489493 GCA_018398815.1 Conus ventricosus
TTTCATTCTTTTTTTCTGTATTTTTTTTTCCATCATCAGGAGGAGTAGCACTGACCGCGAGAGCAGCTTTGAAAACAACGCAGAGACTGTTTGGCTGGGTAATCCCTGCAGTATGGGAGCTATGGCCCCCTGGATGGGTTTTAGGGTGCTAGGGCTTAGCGTATGAATGTGGAGGGTTTGTGTATGTCTGTATGAAAAGAGGATTTGAAAAGAAAAACGATGCCAATCCCTCGGTGTGAAGCTTCTCTCTCTCTCTCTCTCTCTCTCTCTCTCTGACAGGAATTCACACGTCAGCCATTGCTTATGCCACGGTGAGCTGTGCTTGTTGAATTCAAATTTTGGATCAGTGACAGACATTTGCCAACTGTTAGCAATGACTTTTTGAGCTTTCGTTTGTTGGTTTGTTTTTTGTGTGTATTCGGTACAACTGACACATTTGGAGACGGGAAATATAGCAAATGAAAGCTGTTAAAAGAGTGGAGACGGAATAACTGAGGGAAGTCACGATCAATGGCGGCTAGCCTTTCTGTGGAACGGTTCTTTTGGGAACGAATGCAACTTGCATATAAGCAATAGAATCAAAGAGTTGTGTTGCCAGAGCGCCCAACGAATGTAACGATGAAAGGGCAATGTAGAAAAAGGACGCGTTTCGACAGGGCGATGGTCCCGTTTGGGCCGGTATCATTTTCCTCATTTAGGTAGAAACTGCCAACTGTGCATTTACATGGAATCCATCATTACTTATTGGGGATCTTAACTATAAATCCATTGTACCAGTCGCCGTGGCGAAGTGGTCAACTGTTGCGGACTTCCGGATGAGAGGTCATGGGTTCGATTCCTGTCAGAACTTTCTATTTGTGGAATTTTGCTGCCCTCGATTGGTTCCTATCCAGAGTTGAGTTTGCTATGAACTCAGCTTGGAAGATTGCGACCACACAGAAGAGTTTCAGCCACTTCATGGATGCATCTCGGGAGAGTGGTGCTCAGATTTCCTGACCAACATTGCAGATGCCTGTATCTCTTGGATCTGGTTGACGCTGGGATATGTTATGAAAGTAAGCACATATTAGAGGCCTGTCATCCTCACCATCATCGATCAGGATTTAAGAATATGTTTGGGATAAGTGGTTTCTCGTTCTTCGTTTTCACTGTCCTAAATGTTGTTTGTTTTTGCCTGAAGAAGACCCAAGAGGTCGTAATGCATTGTGTTTTGTCCTGTCATCTGCCTGCGTCCTTGGAGGTGACTAACCCCTTTTCTTTCTAAATTTTGCTTCTTTTTCCATCCCGTCACTTCGTTTTGAGACTACCTTTTTTCTTTTTTTTTCTTTTTTTTTTCTTTTTGCTGTCCCATCTTCTGTGGAACCTAAGTGACATTGCACCCACGCCGCTCATTCCGAGCCGCGTCCACAGCCACACTCCTGTCCGGCCCGCCGCCGCCCTTGCACCGGCAGTTCTCAGGGAGCAGTCAGTGTCAAGTCGTCAAGAGGCAACCCACCGGAGACGACACTGCACTGTGCCGCCGAGTCCCTTCGGTGGTGTTCAGTGGTGCCTGTTCAGATGTATCATACGCGGGATACCACCTACAACAACAGGAAATGAAGATACCGTTGACCCCGACGAAATCATACCAAGGCCATAGACGTGGACAGGACATCATAACTGAGATCACCGTGAGAGCAGGGCATGGAGGGCCACATAATTTTGAGACCTTTTTTTTTTCTTTTTAATGCTGATCGATGAGAATGAGGATGATGAAGATGATTTCCATTCCGGTCTGAGACTGCATGACAGGGCTGTTCCACACGCATACTTTTTTAGTATGTCCTGGCGTCAAGCTGGCCCGGATATACGACATCTGCAGTGTTGGTCAGGAAATTTGAGCAACACTCTCGGACACGATTCCATTGAGTGGACAAAACTCGACTGTGTGTTTCCAGTCTTCCAGCTGAACCCAGTCGGGCAGAAAAAAGATCCCACATGACTCTGATGGGAATCGAACCCACGACCCCCAGCGACAGTCCGCGACGCTAACCACTTCGCCGCGGCAGCTGGTTCGTCCTTTTCTTTGTGCTCACCTCTTCCTTCCTACTCGATCCTAATCTTCACAAATCCAAGGGAGATAACTCCCGTCACGCGTCTCACTGGCGTACAGAACAGGGGTGTGATGGTGTTCGCGCCTTTCTTTCGGCAGTGTAGTAACACACCTGTTGTTTGCTTCCAGTCCCACTGTTGTGACCCGGCTTTCAACCTTTCTTTATGTGGTTACCCTAGGGAATGCTTGGGGGCTATTTCAGTATCGTTAGCTGCCCTGTCTTCTGGCAGTTTTGTGCTCGTAAATTCCTCTTTTCGGCACCTCTCGTTTGACCTTGCCTTTTCACACACACACGCACGCACGCACGCGCGTGCACACAGGCGCACACACACACACACGCACGCACGCACGCACGCACGCACGCACGCACGCACGCACACACACACACACACACACACACACACACACACAAACGTGTGTGTGTGTGTGTGTGTGTCCTTACTGTCATCTATTGTTTTTCAGCCTAGTCTTTGTTCTGGAAATATTTTACATTTATTTCTGGTCAGAGTTTGCGAACATACCAGCTTTAAGTGTTGTAAATCTAACCGCCAGGTTATGAAAGTTGCACACACTGTACCGGGTGGATGCTGTCTGTTCATGTCTGCAGCCTCTGTTTGCCATATGGCATAGATGATGTCGTGTGTGTTCTTTTTTTTAAAGTTTTATATTTATGTAATTATACTGTGGGGATACTGTGGGCATTATCTCATTTCCACGAGTTTCTTTTAATCTGGGTTCGACGAATCGGCGGAATGGCAGGCGCTCCCTGCACGGGCCTTGTATTATGCCTCGTAAAGGTGTCAGTACTTTTTACTGCCATGCAGGAATGGTTTGTGTGTTTGTTTGTTTTTTTTGTTTGTTTTTTTCAAGATCTGACTTTTCAGGATGTGATTTTTTTTTTTTTGGCATGGGTACGTTTGACAGCTCTTGAAAAGGCCCTGCGTGGTTATAGAAACTAAACTTCTTTCAACACTGCTGGGTTAAGAAACTAAACTTCTTTCAACACTGCTGGGGTTAACCATCCGGGTCCCTCTGAAAGAAGGGAACGCACTCGCTCGCTGACGGTTTAGAACAGTCTCTCATCCTGAAGGGACACCCTCGTTGTATTTGGGGCCACCCGGACACGTGTTTCATATTTTTTCCACACCATCCTTACGGGCCGGGCGGTGGTTGGGTCAGGGTGACCAGTAAAGCCTGACAAAGACAACACTGTACAGCATAAAGGCCGCCGACACACGAGCCCTTTTGCCCGTGTCGTCGAGGAGAACCGCTTGAACGTGCGCGGTCAGACCACTGAATCGGAGGGAATGCTACACAATACTTTTGAGACGGGCGCGAGACGGTTAATTCGCTTTTCGGTTGTGCTCCAACGACGCCTTACAGATGCTAGGGGAATTGCGATGCTATTTTTTTCTCTCCCCGTAAGGTTGGTTTTTATCATTCTTGCTTTGGCTCCTCTAAATAAAACACCGTGAGCTTGAAACTGCTCTGTCAAGTGCTTTGTAGCGGAGTCTGACGAATGCCCCTGCTTTACTCGGAGACGCTGTTTACATAATGGGTGCCGGCCTGATGCAGAGCGTTGATCGCATGAAGAATGCCAGCCGCCGTTTCGGAGAAGAACAGGGTATGATCCAAACGGAAGGGTTGAACCCGATAGTCCGGCCGTTTGAGAGGCATGTTAATTAACGATGACAGAATGTCGCCTTTAGACCTTTTCCCGTTCTGTCAGAGGGCAGTTACGGCCTGAACACCTCATGCGTCAGCCTCTTAAGATAAATATCAAAGTTAATTGATTTGACTGTGTATATATCTATACATGTGTAGCTTCGTTCGTATGGTGTGTGTGTGTGTGTGTGTGTGTGTGTGTGTGTGTGTGTGTGTGTGTGTGTCTGTGTGCTTGTGTCTGTGTGTTCTCTCTGTCACTCTCTCTCTCTCTCTCTCTCTCTTCTCTCTCTCTCTCTCTCTCTCTCTCTCCCCCTCTCCCCCTCTCTCTTCCCCCTCTCTCTCCCTCTCTCTCTCCCTCTCTCTCTCTTCTCCATCTCTCTCTCTCTCTCTCTCCCCTCTCTCTTCCCTCTCTCTCTCTCTCTCTCTCTCTCTCTCTCTCTCTCTCTCTCTCTCTCTCTCTCTCTCCAATTCATGTGTCTATGTGCATAGCGTGTGTGCCTGTCCACTTCTGCATTCTTACGTGAATACCTCATTTCTTGTAAATTTTTTTTCCATTCTGATCTCATAGAAGTTACAAGAAATGAGGAAATCATACATCTTGCCCCTTTCTCCTCCATACCGAATATGACCAGAATTGGATTATTGCATCGAGGGGGGCTGATCGATTAGACGTTAGTAGTCATATTTTCAGAAACCCTCACCATTGACATTTTCTGTTTGAAGGATAGTCCTCCGGCTCGGCGGCAAATCGATAGTATTAGCTCACTTTTTGTGCCTTGTCGATATTCACCCGAGTATTTCTCAGAGAATGTGAGGAGAGAGAGGAGAGAGAGAGAGGAGAGAGAGAGAGAGAGAGAGAGAGAGAGAGAGAGAGAGAGAGAGGGGGTGGGTAGAGAAAGTAAGCGTGGATGGATGGGGGAATGGAGGGTGAGAAACGGACAGAGATAGAGAGGGGGAGGGGGGGGGGTAAGAAGACCAACGGATTGGGAAAGAATGATGAGGGAGTAAGGATGGGCGAGGGGCCAGACTAACGGACGCACGGACAGACAGCAAAGCGCATGGTTAACTTAGGACATCTTTTCAATAACATTTAGCGAAGTAATTTATTTCGTTTAGCACCTTTTTCGGGGAGAATGTGGCTGTAAATGATTGGTGTGAAGACTTGGTGACGGTCCTTTCTCTGGCATATGCATTAAAGTCGACAACTCTCGGGTCGCCACCGCAGCAACTTCGTCGGCAGTGCAGTGTCTCCTTTCGTAGGTTGCCTGAGGACAACCTGAAATCGCTGACTCTAGCACTTCGACAAACCTCCTGCTGGCTTTGGTACTTTTTGACAGAACCATCCTGGATGTGTGCTGTTGGGGAAGTGCGAATTGAGTGTCGTGGGAGTGGTACCAATTCGAGGTCAGAAAAAAAAAAACTGCATTGAAAAGAAAGAACTAGGGCGATGTAGGGAGGGGAGAGGGAGGTGGAATGTGTATGGTTAAGAGAACAGTTGAAACGTGTCACATTACTAATATAACGATTTTTTTTACGATGCAGTAAAACCACCTATTAGTCCTTTTTTTTCTCCCCCCCCCTATTTTGCCACCCTTTCACTAATTGACAGACGTGACAGGTTATTAAACAGCCCTTAGCACGTGCGTGCCTTCGTTTGCACGACTGTGGTAGAATGCCATTGTAAAAATAAACAAGCCAGCCAACAAACAAACGAGCAAAGCAAATCATCTTCAGCCCAGCATTGTCATTATGTGGATTAAGAACATTTGACAACTTGTCCGATGGCTGAGTGTCCCAACGGGTGTTCGGTGGTTAAGATTTCCTGGCTTTGTTAATCTTCCGTTCAAACCTCCGTTTCCTCTTCCCTTCCCTCCAACCTCATCGCACTCTCTCTCTGTCTCTCTCTCTCTGTCTCTCTCTCTGTCTCTGTCTCTCTCGCTGTCTTTCTCTCTCTCGTCTCTCTCTTTCTCTCCAACGCACACATACACACACGCACACACATATACGCACGCACGCACTCTCTCTCTTTCTCTCTCTCTCTCTCTCTCTCTCTCTCTCTCTCTCTCTCTCTCCCACACACACACACACACACACACACACACACACCACACACACACACACACACACACACACACATCAATTTACCCTTCCAGTGCTACACTTTGCCTGTTCTCTGTACACCAATAAACCACCACACCTCCTCTGGCATTCGATCTCAGGTGGCGGGGGAAAGTGGTTCGGCTGAAACTCGGCACCATTGTTTTGGGGCTTTGAAAATCCTCTGTCCCTCACGTTATTCTCTCTCTCGAGTGTCCCGTTTGGTCCACGCCCTGTCTAATCAGCTGAAAGGATTAATCTCTCTCTCTCTCTCTCTCTCTCTCTCTCTCTCTCTCTCTCTCTCTCTCTCTCTCTCTCTCTCTCTCCGTGTGTGTGTGTGTGTTGTGTGTGTGTGTAGCGTCGTGTAAGCATCTGTGGCATGCGTGGGTGCATGCACGCGCACGCCAGCGCGTTATTGTACATGGAAGGGTGAATGTGTGGGGTATGGGATGGGTGGGGGTGGTTTTGCTGTCGGCGCTTCTGTTGCGGGAATATTCATTCAGTTGGTGTCCAGTTATCCTGCTATGTAGGTTCGTGAGGACGAAGAGAATTGTATCGGTCCGGTTACAAGTACTAGAACACTTTGTTGATTTGTTCTTTTCGTTTCACATCACTTTGAGCCATCAGCTTATTTCTCGGTCACAATATGTAGCCTTCGTATCTCGATCGTTGTGTGCGGTTAGGTTCTTGACACCGTTGAGAGCATACTGTGTTTTAGTAGTGTATGAACGGCGCCCAGAATGGCTGCCAGTCGGTGGACTGTACTATTTGTGATGCTCGGAAGCAACAAGACGAAGAGCAGCAACAAAAAACACCAAGAACGTCGGTGTATGATTAGGAAAGATTTCCTTTCTGCCCCCCTAATCCTCAAAGTCATTTATTCGGCTCGTGCTGGAAGATGAAAGTGGAGCGGATAAGGAAAGAAGCTGTATTAAAGATTTGGATTTCTTTCAGTTTTATTCTATAATATGTTATTTCATTGTCTTTTGTTTTATTTCATTTTATTTTCTTTTATTGTATTTCATTTTTATTCTATTTTATTTGATTTTGTTTTACTTTCTTCTATTTTCTGTCTAGCTCTTGTGTGTGTTTTTTTTTGTTTAAAAAAAAAAACTCTGTTAGATCACGCGATTTGTCAGATTCTGTAAACTGGCTTAGGATTGGTGTTAAGCAATAGCGCTGATCACCTGTAGCTGATTACTGCGGGTGTATGAATTGCACACAGGATGAACCGCCTACCATCAGAGGAGGTTACGGTAATAGTGATGTGAGAGAATAAGAACAACAGCGGCGTATACTTTGGGGGGGGGGGGGGGGGGGGGAGGAGGCGAAAAGAAAGGAGGCTGTCCTGTCTGTTGTCTTATCCCAACACTCTCTGGTTTATGTTGCAGACGGAAGCGATGAGGGCTGACGGGATTGCCACGTGACCACCTGATGACCCTGACCTTCGAGACATGCGACTGGCGTTCTTTCCTCTGTGTCACGTTCTCACCGCCTTCCTCGCCACCTTCCCTATGTCGTCGGCAGGTGAGTGGGTGGGGGAAGGTTGGGTGGGGGGGGGGGGGGGGTGTGGGCGGCAGCTGAGGCTAACGGGCTGTGTTGCATTGTGGTGGTCAGGACTGTGTAGTATTTGGTAACCATGCGTTGTACTGTGTTCCACGGACGTAGGCCTTTATGACGTGACTAGCCGTCCAAACCCAAAAGAGTTCCCTCATCCACCTCAGGCGGTCGAAAAGAAGAAACGGTTCTATGCCGGCTGCACACCGACCATTCATATTTGACTCATTCGTACCTTTTAAAGAGTGAAGAAGCTCCGTGGTGCATTCCATGTCATGTACCACTCACAGTGAAACATACTGGGTTTTTTTTAGAGTGTTGGGACTTGCGTAATATGAGACCCAAATGTTTTACAGCAGACTCCATGACAACTTTGTTCAGAGATGTCCCACCTGACGTGATCTTTGAGTTTCTGAAGGAGATTAACATTTTTCATCTGATTTTATGGAAGAAAGATTTTTAACGAAGTTTCTGGTACGTTTTTAGAGACGTATCGATTGGCAGTCGTTGTGTAACCCTACAAACCAACCAACTAACCAGCATACACAAGTGAAACATATCCTTCTTAGCGAGTATAATAATTCTTGCTCCTTTTCTTAATTCTTAATCGGTAGCATATGCCACACAAAAGCAAATGGTCTTGCAAACTTCAGGGAAATATTTTCACCCCTCATGTGTGTGTGTGTGTGTGTGTGGTGTGTGTTGAAAGGTTTTTTTTCCTTTTTTGAATGACATGTGAGTTGATTTTAACGTGGTGACAGCCCTGATATGGCCCTTTGCGGTCGACTGGGCTATAAGCAACACTACCTTACCGTAGGTGACTGCCACAGAATTTGAAACAAACTGAAAAGAAAAATTACTATGCCGCCGAACGAAAGAAACGCCAACAAATAACTACGTTAAACACGACGTGTTTGGACTCTTTGGTCTTCGTCAGGCAAGCAAGTCTTGAATGTTGTGTGTCTTGCCTGAAAAGGACCAAAGAGTTCGAAACGCGTCGTGTTTGTCTTGCGCTTTGTTTGTTTCTTTTGTTCGGCGGCATAGTACTTTTTCTTTAAGTTTATTAAGTTTGTATTGGTTCACTTCATCTTTTTCAAACTTTTTTGGGACCCACCTTTTGCTTGTATCCAGCTTACATTTCCCATCTCTCCTTATGGCACTTTTTATCATTGTACTCATCTCTTTCTTCGTGCTCATTAATTCATTTTTTTCTTTGTATCAGTCTAGTATTCGTCTCATTTCTTGTATCCATTGCCGTCCTTCTGTCCACCATCCTTGTATCCGTTTCCGTCCTTTGTATACATCTCTGTCGTTGTATGCATTTCCGTCTGTCTTTGTGCCCACCTTCTTGTATCTGTTTCTGTCCTCGCGTATATCTCTTTGTTGATCCATTTCAGCTTCATCCATCTTCGTGTATCATTCTGACCTCATGTCCGCCTTTTTCCTTAAAACCATTTCCGTCCTTGTATATCTTATTTCCGTTCTTGCATCCGTCTTTTTCATTGTATTCATCATTTTCCTAGTATACCTTTCCGTCCACATCTTTCCCAGCATTTTGTCCACTCTTGTATCTATCTCTTGCCTCGTATCTGTATTCGACCTTGTGGGCCTCGTCTTTCATTGAATCCATTTCTGTCTGTGTGTTCCGTCTCTTTCCTTCTATCCGTTTCCGCTCTTGTTTACATCTCTTTCCTCGTAGACATCTCTTTCGCTGTGTATCCGTCTGTTTCCTTGTATATATGTTTTTCCCTGTATCCGTTTCCGACCTTGTGTTTACTTCTTTCCTCGTATCTCTTTCTGTCCTTTTGTCCATCTTTTTCCTTCTCTCCATTTGTATTCCGTGGATCCATCTCTGTTCTTGTATTCATCTCTTTCCTCCTTCAAGTCCGCTACTATGGTTGTGAGACATAACGTGTGAAGCTCAAACTTATATTTTCTTGTGTAATTAGCTGGGAGGGTGATAAATATTAGTCAGGACTACATTTTCATTATTTTTTTTCTGGAATGAAAACCACTTGTTCAAATAGGACTTTTTTGTCAACTTAATATCTTTTTAACATAATTAAACGTTTCAAACAAAATCAAAACAGGAATATTCTTGAAACTCAAATGTACGGGTAATTGTTTCGCACATGTTGAGAAGACTAGGACATGCTTCCCCTACCCCCAACCCCCCTTAATTCACGGTAAATATGTTGTAAAATTCATGGGGGGGGGGGGGGGGGGGAGGGACCAGTTTGTAAAATGTGAATTTTGTCAGAAGTAACACAAATGAAGTTTGTTTAGCTTAATGAATCAGTAATTTTCTCTCCCCCCCCCCCCCATCCACCCCATATCCAAGCTGACTCATGTAGGTCCTGTATGGACATCTAGCAGTCTTTGCAGCAGAATTACACTTTGACATGGGGGGGGGGGGGGGGGGGGGATTAAGCATTTTTTCACAAATGTTTAGTAATGTCATACCTGAACAACCAGTGCGACTAGTAATTGTCAAAGGTGAGCGAGTTTGCCTGAGGAGTTGGTGGTCGTGAGTACGAACCGTACGTGAAGTCGGAGCTTTGTCTTTGGGCTTGAAACCCCTCTTAAGTGTTCTCGGTTGTAAATGGGTACCTGATTCTGTTCAGGGAGGGTTAAAGGCGGCGGAAGGAGAGATATGGGCACCGTCATCTATCATGCCGTGCCCTAAACACGGTCAAAGCGCTCTTGAAATGACTTGCACAGTGCTTGCACTTTGAGCGATTCTCTGTAAGAGGAAGAAGGTTAAAAATAATAAAAAAAAGAACGGGACAAAAAGGTTTGATTTCACCAGTATTTCTCGCTTTTCTTTGACCTTTACAAGTCGCATGTGGAAGCGTCTGCTGTGGCCGACATAGGCGCGTTCCTAGTAACACCAGTAGCTGTAGTGTCCACATGGGATCCACCCTACTCACCCTGGCGCGGAGACTCTTGAAAGTTTTCCATGCAGACCATACAGCCGTTAACCTCTCTCTCTCTCTCTCTTCTCTCTCTCCTCTCTCTCTCTCTCTCTCTCTCTCTCTCTCTCTCTCTCTCTCTCTCTCTTGTTTGTGTGTGTTGTTGTGTGTGTGTGTGCGCAAGATTTCGGTCATCTGCGTGTCTTCGACAAAATCGGTTGTGTGTGTTGTGTGTGCGCGCGCGCGCCAGGCGTGCATGCGCGCGCGCGTTGTGTGTGTGGCATGGGTGTCTTCGACAGAATCGTGTGTTTTTCTTGTTATTGGTGGGTGGGGGAGAAGGAGGGGAGGGGAGCGAGAGCGTTAGAGGAGGGGGGGGGGGGGGGCCGCATTAGAATCAAACTCTGCGTCCTACGGCACTGGGTCTGACGTTTGAGGAATGCACCCAGCCAGTCTTCCCGGCCATTTCCATTTGTGTGCCAAGCAGGAGGTGAACGTCTGTTGTTTTTCCTATGCCAGATGGAATGCAAATCTTCTGGTAGTGGTTGGTGCTTGGGTGGTGTTTTTTTTCCCCTTTTCCTTCCATTGGGAATTCAGCCTACTCGGCATGCTTGAAGAATGCTGTGAACAAGTTCCTCTTCTTAGTCGACTGCCGAAGAAAAAAAAGAAAAACTTGCCTTGTTCTTTCGGACACCTTTTTTTTTTTTTTTTTTGTACACAGGCTGACCTTCAGATCTTTGCTTTACATCTCTCCTGAGGGTTTCCTTGGAATACCAAAGAGTCCCCCCGTTTCACGTAAATTATTCTCTCCCACAAAACTTTAACCCGCATTCCAGACTACATCTGCATTGATCGGAGTTCGGGCTTCCTTTTCCTTTTCTCCTCAGCGGGTCTTAGGGGAAGGGATGGAAGAAGAAAAAAGAAATAGAAATTGATCTCCAGCCTTAAGTTTAAAGAAGGTTACACGTACTGGAATTTAATGGCCGTACGCGCAGTGAACTGTTAGAGGCGCACCGCGTCTGGGACATTGCATGACGAAAGGCGGACGGAGCCTATCGGCGTCCTTCCGCCGCCTTAACCTTGCCTGACTTGAATCAGGTACCCGTTTTTTTTTATGCCGGGTGGAAAACAGAGGGTTTTTGTGCCGTGAAAAACTACCCTTGCGAGTGGGTTGAACCCAGGACTCTCAGCTCCTCAGGTGCACGCTCTAAGCGATGGACTACGGGCCCCTCGCCTCAAAATGCTAAATCTCTACATGCATCAGTCTGAAGGGACTGATCTTGGTAGGGTTAATCACATCTGTATGATGCAAACCATGGTGCACTGAACTGTGGTACAGCTGTTTAGAACTCGGCGTCGATCGTTTTCCATTTTGAATCTTGCGACTTAACAACAGAATAGCCGGAAAACATCATCCATTAGGCTGAAAGATCTCAAGATGTAAAATTGAACACTCGTAAGGCACTTTGAGACACGACCTTGGTAGGACGGGACATGCCGTGGGCAGCCTAGATCCTCCCCCTTCCACCCCCCCCCCCCCCCCCCCCCCCACCCCCCACCCCACTCTTCGTCGAGGGGGCAGTGTAGCCCAGATAGCCGAGCCAAGGTACTTATTTACGAAGATGAAATCAAATTAACTTTATTGGTTAAACTTTACAAGACATCTAAAGTACACCCGCCAGCTAACATGGACAAATTACAAAACAACTGCGCTTTTCCACGTCTTAGGTCTTCTTTACACAAGTTAAACACATTCAGGACAACGACAAACGAAGATCGAGCGATCAATTTATCTTCGCAGATTTGTTTTCATTGTCCTGAATGTTGTTTATCTTGCCTGAAGAAGATCTAAGAGGTAAAACGCGGCGTGTTTTGCCTGATAAATGTGTTTGTCCACGTTAACTCGCGGATTTACTTAAACTTTCAAAATGTGTTTCAATTTTCGCCTGAAGCGCCTCACCTTTGAAACTAACGTTCTTAGCATGTTGACCTTGAACACTGAAAGTGTTGTCGATTATTTATCTTCAGCATTCATTAATATCACTCACGCACCCCTTATGTGCTTCCTTACAATGCAACGGAAAAGGAAACGGGCTGTTAGCGTTCCTAGAAAACGGCCAAATATAAATGAACACTAAACATAGTGTAAAACGTATCGCAGAGTTTTCGCATAATGCAAAAAGAACATTACATTTTCATCAAATATGTCTTCCTCAGAAGGTACCAACTGGAAACCAAAATGCTAAAACAGTGCTGGCTCGATTATCAGTCTCATTCTGTATTACTTTACGTTTATTTGTATTTTGCCAGTGATGCAAAGTTGAAGTAATTTAGAAACATATTCACGTTGTGAAAAAGTTATGACTTACTCAGTTCTCTTCTCAATGTGGTATCCACCTGGCGGGAATAACAGAACTTTTGGTTGTATCCGATTGCGGAGAGAGAGAGAGGGAGGGGGAGGGGAGAGAGAGGGGAGGAGAGAGAGAGGGAGGAGAGAGAGAGAGAGAGAGAGAGAGAGAGAGAGAGAGAGAGAGAGAGAGAGAGAGGTCCAAAAGTCAATGAAAGAGTCCGGTCTCTCAAAACTGTGCTGCGTTGTATTGTATTGTGTGTGTGTGTGTGTGTGTGTGTGTGTGTGTGTGTGTGTGTGTGTGTGTATAAGAACTATGGCAAACAGTAGGAAAACAAAAAATGAAGATTATCGTTGGAGGGAAGTGGAGATGGTGAGAGAAGAAAAGAAAGAGAGAGAGAGAGAGAGAGAGAGGAGAGAGAGGAGAGAGACGAGAGAGAGAACGAAACGACGAAACGAAATTTTGTTTATTCAGGGATATGAGATAAGCATACAAGCGTGCTTTTTTACACTCGGCCCTGAGGCTAAAGAGAAGCGAGAGAGAGAGAGAGAGAGAGAGAGAGAGAGAAGAGGATGAGAGAAGAGAAAATACCACAGCAGAAGGTAAAACAAGCGGTTGGAATTTTTCGTTTGTGTCGTAACATTTTCTTTTTCTTTTTCCTCATAAATCAGTGCCTGAATTTGACGAAACTAGATCAGAAGAAAGGAAGAGCTTTCAAGAATTCACGTAACTCTAATTGGAAATTCCTTTTTTTTTCTTTCTCAAAAGGTTAGTGTCACCTCTCAAAGAGCTCTGTAGGAACACAGACACTACATTGATAGTGCCGACATTGGTAATAATCATGGTTATGTGCCTGGTTCTCTTGCGGGTTTTTTTTTGTTTTTTGTTTTTTTCAATTTTTTTTTTAAACAATCTAAACTCGAACAAGCATTCTACCCTGCCCGGTGGGCCTGAACTTTTCAACCTAACGGACATCTCCTCCCGAGAGAAGGAGGGGGAGGGAAGTTAGTGGGGTGTGTGTGGGGGTAACGCGGAGACCAAATGCCTTAGTTCATCCCCTGAGTGATGGCGGTGCCAGAGCTGGCAGGTTCCGGATGAAGACGGCGAGCGCTGGTACAGTCGTAAAGTCGTAAAGAGAATTCACTGGACTTGCTGTTAGTCCCTTATTACCATCCAAATCACACCATTCTCTTGTGCTCTACATGACCTCTCTCTCTCTCTCTCTCTCTCTCTCTCTCTCTCTCTCTCTCTCTCTCTCTCTCTCTCTCTCTCTCTCTCTCTCTCTCTCTCTCTCTCTCTTCTCTGTCTCTCTCTTCTCTGTCTCTCCTCTCTCTCTCTCTCTCTCTCTCTCTCTCTCTCTCTCTCACATGCTTCTCCTCCCTCACTGCCACCTCGCTCACTGAGCGAGTCCGCAGTATCGTGCGTGTTAACAGCCTCCCAGTGTGGACATTAGTCAGTAGCATCCAGCTCGGAAGGCACTCCCTGTGGGCGGGTCCGTTTCACTCACATGCTCGTTCAGGTCCTGGATCACAGTGGAAGCAGTCAAGACTGCTCTGGGAAGCTGGGGGGCAACAACCCCTTCGCCTGTCCCGTTTCGGTACTATTCAAGACTTTTTTTTTTGGGGAGTCGTTTGTCTTTTAGATTGATTCCAGAAACTTTTCAACTGTCTACCTCGCCTCCTGAGTTCATCACCCCCACGCCGTTCGTTCTGGCTCCCTCGTTCATACAGTAGTAGTGCCAGACGGAAAGAAAACGGATATTTTGCCGGCGCGGACCTCGTCATTAGCCTGATGCAGACTGGGAGATACGTACACCACTCACACGCCCCGCGACACAGAGAGAGAGAGAGAGAGAGAGAGAGAGAGAGAGAGAGAGAGAGAGAGAGAGAGAGAAGAGAGAAGATAATGTTGCTTATAGCCCAGCCGACCGCAAAGGGCCACATCAGGGCTGTAAGAGAGAGAGAGGAGAGAGAGAGAGAGAGAGAGAGATGGCCAGACAGAAAGGGTCCTGGAGCCCACCTAAGGCCCACCTAGTTCTAGCAAGATCCAGCTTGTCCAAACTGGAGCTAGCTGGAACCTAGGTGGGCCCTGGGACCCTTGCTGTAAGGAGTCGACCGAGAGAGAGAGAGAGAGAGAGAGAGAGAGAGAGAGAGAGAGAGAGAGACTGCTCAATAAGATTTGCATCATTATGAATTGGTCGCTTAATTTCAATTCCATGCCGGAGCAAATTTTCTCCCTTTTTTTTTCCAAATGAAATCAAGCGATGATCTGATGATTACAAATTTGGGATAATTTCAAGTCGGTCGGATGTTCCAAGGAAGTGGAGCGGTCCTCACCGTATATTGTTGATGTGGAAACAGATCTGGGGCGGCTGTCCAGAGTCTGGAGGTGAAAAGAACTGGGCAAAACAGCCCCCACATCTGCACTGCTGAAATCATTTGTTATCGTTGTTAGCGCTTGTCTCCCGTTTGTCCTCCCAAATTTCATCACTTCTGCCTCTTTCTGTCGTTTATTCTCTCCGTCTTTTTCCGTCTCTGTCTGTCTGCCCCCCACCCCCACCACCCTCCCTCCACACCCCTCTCTCTCTATTTGTTCTGTCCCCCCCCTCTCTCTCTGTCTCTCTGTCTGTCTGCTTGTCTGTCCGTCTGCCTCTTCTCTCTCTCTCTCTCTCTCTCTCTCCTCTCTCTCTCTCTCTCTCTCTCTCTCTGTCGATTTTTCTATTTGTCTGTCTTACACACACATTCATAGACATCCCAACTTCCTATTTACATCGCTCATTAACACCCTCCCCCCTCCTCTCAACCGCATTCTAAACTGAACGCAACATTTGTTCATCGATCTTTCTTATTCTTCCTCTTCCTCTTCTTCCTCTTCCTCCTCCTCTTCCTCCTCTTCTTCTTCTTCTTCTTCTTCTTTTCCATGGGAATTGGGGACAGGGATGGGGGGGGGGAGAGGTGTGGAGTGGTGTGTTTTCTTTTTCTTTTTTTTAGTGGTGGGTTTTCCGCTCGTGTGTATGGGTGTGCGTGCATGCACGCTCGCGCGCGCGCGCCTGTTGTGTGTGTGGTGTGTGCGTGTTTGTGCGCGCGCGCGCTTCTCGCTGATGTGTTTATTTTTCGCACTACGTCGTGTCATTCACTCCGTCTCTCCGGGTCTTAGTGCCGCGTCGTTTGGTGTCTGTTTCTGCTGACTTAATGGAATGATTGCTTACCTTGGGGAGGACAGGCGGCTAGTACAGTGGAAAGACAAAAACACAGGACGCGTTGCCACCTGCAGACAACGCGAAGACGACGGGCACTGAACCGACAGGGGAAACTGCATTGTCAGCCGAATATGCCTGTAAATACCACTGTCCGATGCCTGAAATACCACTGTCCGATGCAAGAAATGTTTTGTGTGGTACACGAAATGCATTATCTGATGCTAGGAACGCACGTCCTGTGCACGAAATGCACTGTCGAGTGTGCGAACGGCACAGTCTAACGCAAGAAATGCGCTTTCTAATGCAAGAAAGGCACTATCTTAGGCAAGAAAGGGAACAAACCCTGGAGTATTCTGAGTCGAAAATGGATAAATCCATCCTTATCCTTGAAGAATGTTGCCCCCGCAATACAATGCAGATTGTCTCATCAAACAAAACAACAACAACAAAAAGGGAGAAAACATATAAACAACAACAAAAGTACTCGCTTCTCACCGATTCTTGCACCGTGATGCAAAGCAGGCATTTCTTTCGTGCAGTTATAAAACATCGCTCGTGAGTGTTCGTTTCAAGATAAAGGCATAAACTCTGTTCTCCTGTAACCTGCCGTTACATGCAGACCCCACGCACTGACGAAGACTGCGTCAAATTCTCGCTCTCCCCAAAGGCTGGCTCGATGTAGACGGTTGTAATTATAGTGACTTTACTGTCGATTCCCGGCTCTGCTAAAAAATAGTTCAGTAGAATAGATTTTTTGTTTGTTTGTGTGTTTTAGCGAATTATTTGTTTCATTTCATAGGCGTAGAATGAAGTCAGTGATGGCTTTCCATCGTTTCCAAGATGGTTAGGCCGACCACAAAGTCTTCTCCACCACAGAAGAGCTTTGTACCGTTGTCTCCCTTAACGCGAACCCGAGAAAGGACAACTCCGAAGGGTCGCTCCTGCCAATCAGAGCACGTTGCTATTTTTGGTGCATGTGTGGAAGCAAAATAATGGCTGCACATAATTTGTATAAAAGATTTCCATTATGATCACAGTGTTATTGCGCATCGGAGATCAAATAGATTTTTACAGAAAGAGACTGAATAAGAAGCTAGATTGTTAAGACTTCGTTGTATAAACTTCGTCTTTCTTTTTCCACTTCTGTCTCTTTGATTTACGAATGTTATGTCGAGCATCGCCGAATTTTGTAAACTTCTTTGCCATTGGTGGAGACAGTTGTGTGTGTTTATTTCCTGCTGAACCAGGCTGTTGAGAGTGAGAATCCTGACCATCTTGTGCACCAACCACCGTACGTTACTTTTTGTCGTGCGTGATAAAAAATAAGTAACGGTGGAACGTAGCTGGCAAAGATTCCCTTTCTGATCGATCTCAAGCCCTTAAGGACAACGTTGACCTTTGTGTGGAAGATGAGGAGGATTTTAAAGAGAATATGCATTGTGTTCATGCGCAGGTCAGTCATCTGCTAAGTCGTATCCGTCAGGCCTTCTTCCTAGATTCTTTCATCTCGGTCATTAATTCATTTATCCATCAGCTGTAATTTCCGCGCAGTGTGGTCTCGCAACCTAGCAGATGTGGTACAGCATATATGAAATCGTCCGCACGCAGTGAC
This sequence comes from Conus ventricosus, assembly GCA_018398815.1. Taxonomy (NCBI): domain Eukaryota; kingdom Metazoa; phylum Mollusca; class Gastropoda; order Neogastropoda; family Conidae; genus Conus; species Conus ventricosus. Next base: position 61,489,473 of record CM031603.1, read on the forward strand.
ATCATCTTACTGAAGCTGAAA
>CM031603.1:61494493-61496993 GCA_018398815.1 Conus ventricosus
TTTTAAAAAATGAATGTGCTTTCTCTCTCTCTCTCTCTCTCTCTCTCTCTCTCTCCTCTCTCTCTCTCTCTCTCTCTCTCATATTCTCCCTTCTCCCCGCTCTCTCTCTGTGTCTCTGTCTCTGTCTGTCTGTCTGTCTGTCTCTCTCTCTCTCTCTCTCTCTCTCTCTCTCTCTCTCTCTCTCTCTCTCTCTCTCTCTCTCTCGCTTTGTCGGTCTTTCTCCCTTCTCCCCCGCTCTCTCTCTCTCTCTCTCTCTCTCTCTCTCTCTCTCTCTCTCTCTCTCTCTGTCTCTCTCTCTCTCTCTCTCTGTCAAACACCACACACACACACACACGCGCGCGCGCACATCCTCCACCACCACCTCAGTAATACCTCCCCACACAAATGAAATATTTGAGAACAGACACACAGACTGAGAGAGGCTCGAGGCTCGCGCGTACACATAACACCAATCATATACTGCTTGGGCTGATTCAGAGAGAGAGAGAGAGAGAGAGATGAGAGAGAGTAACGAGAGAGTGATAGAGGAGAGAGATATGAAGACGCAGCCTTTAGCAGTGCGGGGGGGTGTGGTCCATTACGGACGACGTGTCAACCCGTGCAGTACGGAAATCGTGTAGCCGTCGTCAGGCATCGTGAACGGAGAAGTCGATAGTCGGCTACCACAGCTGCTGATTCGAACAGCGACCTGCAGAGTCAAACTTGTGTGTGGGGGGTAGGGGTAGGGGAAAAGGGGGTCCGGTAAAACAGGAGGAGTGTTGCTATTACCCCCCTCCGTGCCTGTTGTCTATCTTCTTCCGTCCTTCCGTCTATTCCCACCGTTCGTATCAAACATTTAGAACAGAAAAAGTAAACTGTCCGGTGACCCGAAACAGTAGTCTCTCTCACTCTCCTCTGTCTGTCTGTCTGTCTCTCCTTCTCTCTCTCTCTCTCTCTCTCTCTCTCTCTCTCTCTCTCTCTCTCTCTCTCTCTCTCTCTCTATAATATATATTTATATATATAATTGTTATTATCTATCATTTTATCTATATATCTATCTATCGTGCGTGTTTGTGAGTAGTAGTAGTATTTTTATTTTGCGTCTTTTCACAAAATTATGTGACGTTGAGACGAATGAGTGTGTGTGTGTGTGTGTGTGTGTGTGTGTGTGTGGTGTGTGTGTTGTGTGTGTGTGTGAGAGAGAGAGAGAGAGAGAGAGAAGTGATGAGTGAAATATTTTGGGCGAAACGTGACGGTGATGTGTGGAAACAAAAGACAGACGAATGAAACGTGATTCGGCAGAATGTGATTTGGCTGAAAGTAAATAGCTGAAACGTGTTGGATAAATACAGTACACCGAAAGAAGCAAGAGCGCGCATAAACACACACAACATGCGCAAGCCGCACCGCGCGCGCGCGCACACACACACTCACACACACACACACACCACACACCACACAACCACACACACACACACACACACGTGCACACACACAGCACATACACCTACGCACCATACACCACCACACCACACACATGCACACACACACACACACACACACACACACACACACACACACACACACACACACACACACACACAAGGACACATAATACATACACGAGGAAAAGTCAATGCTCGTTGCCCCGGAGAATTCTGTGCAGCAGAGATAACTTAGCATTGATGTTAATTAGAGACGGAGAGGAGGTGAGGTGTGTGTGTGTGTGTGTGTGTTGTGTGGTGTGTGTGTGTGTGGTGTGTGTGTGTCGGGGAGTGCCTGTCTGTCTGTCAGTGCGTGTGAGTGCGCGTGCGCGCGTATGTGGGTGCTAGAAGACAGACGAGAGAGAAGAGAGAGAGAGAGAGGAGGGAGAGAGAGATGCCGCATGCACATGCGTGCGCCTGTGAAATTAATTCAGGCCGTTTCAGGCCAAGCGGACCATGGAAGTCGTAGGAGAGCCGAACAGAATGCTCGTATCCAGCTGTTGAAGTCATTTATTACAGATATAAACATGTAAACCACCCACCGTCCGCATGTCTCATCTCACATGTGGAAGGCAACCACCACCAACCCCTTCCACTCTCCTCCCCCCCAAACACACACACACACACACACACACACACACACCACACAACACACACACACACACACACAACACACACACGGGCGAGGCAGACACACACACCACACACACACACACACACACGCACACGCACACGCACGCACATTCGCAGGCACGCGGCGCGCAGGCAGTACACTCGTGCAAAGCCTTCGAAATGATATGCTGACGCAGTTGTAGGTAGAAATAGCGTAAGATGCCTGATAAAAAGTGCCGAGTAGAAACATCAAAGCGGGCTTGGCACATAGCGACAGAACTGTTCACATTTACACACACACACACACACACACACGTTAACGCAATCGACTCAACTGGATCTTCCCTGTATCAGCGTGAATGTTGACGACGATTTTGTCGACGAGTTCGAACGTAAATTTCCGCCTCACTTCCCCCACTGTCGAG
>CM031603.1:61501993-61514493 GCA_018398815.1 Conus ventricosus
TAACAAACGTTCAACAATACAACACAAACTAGCCGTAACAAACGTTCAACAATACAACACAAACTAGCCGTAACAAACGTTCAACAATACAACACAAACTAGCCGTAACAAACGTTCAAACAATACAACACAAACTAGCCGTAACAAACGTTCAACAATACAACACAAACTAGCCGTAACAAACGTTCAACAATACAACACAAACTAGCCGTAACAAACGTTCAACATACAACACAAACTAGCCGTAACAAACGTTCAACAATACAACACAAACTAGCCGTAACAAACGTTCAACAATACAACACAAACTAGCCGTAACAAACGTTCAACAATACAACACAAACTAGCCGTAACAAACGTTCAACAATACAACACAAACTAGCCGTAACAAACGTTCAACAATACAACACAAACTAGCCGTAACAAACGTTCAACAATACAACACAAACTAGCCGTAACAAACGTTCAACAATACAACACAAACTAGCCGTAACAAACGTTCAACAATACAACACAAACTAGCCGTAACAAACGTTCAACAATACAACACAAACTAGCCGTAACAAACGTTCAACAATACAACACAAACTAGCCGTAACAAACGTTCAACAATACAACACAAACTAGCCGTAACAAACGTTCAACAATACAACACAAACTAGCCGTAACAAACGTTCAACAATACAACACAAACTAGCCGTAACAAACGTTCAACAATACAACACAAACTAGCCGTAACAAACGTTCAACAATGCAACACAAACTAGCCGTAACAAACAAACAAAGGAACAAACAACGAGAAACAAAGCAGCGAAAAGTAAGGGACTATTCTTGGCTCCATTGTGCGTTTTTTTAACGACTCGATGCCAGAACTCTGATTAGTCATTCAGAATGCTGGTGTCTACTGCACACAGTCTTTCATTGCATCTGAAAACGAGCCACAAACAGACTATCACCTAGAAGTGTGTGCGTGCACAAACCAGTGCTTTTTCTTCAGATTAAATGACGCGCACCTGTTGTTTTAAATGTATGTCTCCAGTTCGCGAGAAGGCGTCTGATGCATGGAGTGATGAAACAAAGAGCTTAGGTGGTTTGGAAGGTTGCTTTCTTTCCCGCAATGCGGTAACTGGTCCTTGCTGGCTGGCAGGTGTCGACGGAAGCATCCCAGACGGACCAATTAGCTCTTAACATCGCCTGTAGGGATGCCGGGGGGGGGGGACTCTTTCTGCACAAACTGTGTCCCAGTCTTCCTGGAAATTCTGTGCTAGTAATTTCTTTCATCTATCATTCTGCTCTCTCTCTCTCTCTCTCTCTCTCTCTCTCTCTCTCTCTCTCTCTCTCTCTTCTCTCTCTCTCTCTCTCTCTCTCTGTGTGTGTGTGTGTTTACCGTTTTTTTCTGCTGTTGTGGTTACTTCTCGATCCCTTTCAGTATGGTCTTTGCATTTATTTTTTTCTCTCCTATTACAATTTGTAAATGTCAGCTTTTGGAGTCGGTGGTTAGACCTTGCACACTATTCAGGATGCACACTAGCTATCCACACTCCGGTGTCAATTTATCCAGCATTTCTGCTTAACAGTAGACTCTAGTTATCCACACTCCGGTGTCAGTTATCCTGCATTACAGCTTAACAGTAGACACTAGCTATCCACACTCCGGCGTCAGTTATCCTGCATTACAGCTTAACAGTAGACACTAGCTATCCACACTCCGGCGTCAGTTATCCTGCATTACAGCTTAACAGTAGACACTAGTTATCCGTACTCTGGTGTCTATTATTCTGCATGGCATTTTTTTTCGTGTACTTTTTTTTCCCATTTCAATGCTTTTTGATTATTTTTCCTTCCCAAGGAAAACTGGGTGAACACTAAGAAGAAATAAAGGCGCTCTCAACATAACCCAGGTTTATCTCCCTTGAGGGTGTCAGTGGATTAGTTATCATGTCACAAACATGAAAACTTTGTTGATAGCTATATTATTGATATTCTTACTGTTTTGTGCGGGATAGCATTTTTTTTTTCCAGTGTGGTGAACACTCTGAAATGACACTATAATATGTCGGGTCGGTTGGGTTATGATAAAACTGCACGCCTAATTCACTTCCGGTGAGAAATTTGCTGCGATATCTCCAGCTCTCCAAAATCACAGCCGAAGAACTTGAGCACGGAGACTCGCCCGGCTAATCTTAGCTGGGCGTGGTGAGGTGTTCGCGGATACGGTATCAGAGCCAGTACCTGATGCTCTATGGACGGAAAGACCTGGTTCGATAAGCTGTTCATTCTTCTTGTGCAAAAGAATGATAGTGGTAGTCATAATAACAAGAACGATGATAGCGAGAACAGAAATGATAGTAATGAAAAGGGTAATGATGATAATAATCATGATAATGAGATGCCGATAAATAAAGGACAACGACAACAACAATAATAGTAATAGTAATAATAATGATAATGTTAGTAGCAGTAGTAGTAGAAGTAGTAGTAATAATAATAATAATGATAATAATAACAATAATAATAAAAGCTAATAATAATGATAATAGTGAACAACTTACCGATTGTCCTTCTGCTCTTCTTAAAGATCGGCTGCTTCACGTTTCTTCGAATCACGTTTCGCCCTATCCTTCCCTTGTTCTCTCGTGTCATTTCCAAGTGTTCCCTCCTCGTGTGTCATTTCCGAGTGTTCCCATCTCGTGTGTCATTTCCGAGTGTTCCCATCTCGTATGTCATTTCCGAGTGTTCCCTCCTTGTGTGTCATTTCAGAGTGTTCCCTTCTCTCGTGTCATCTCCGAGTGTTCCTCCTCGTGTCATTTCCAAGTGTTCCCTTCTCGTGTGTCATTTCCGAGTGTTCCCTTCTCTCCTGTCATTTCCGAGTGTTACCGTCTCTCGTGTCATTTCCAAGTGTTCCCTTCTTGTGTGTCATTTCCGAGTGTTCCCTTCTCTCCTGTCATTTCCGAGTGTTACCTTCTCTTGTGGTAGTCATAATAACAAGAACGATGATAGCGAGAACAGAAATGATAGTAATGAAAAGGGTAATGATGATAATAAGTGTTCCCTTCTCTCGCGTCATTTCCGAGTGTTCCCTTCTCGTGTGTCATCTCCGAGTGTTCCCTTCTCTCCTGTCATTCCGAGTGTTACCTTCTCTTGTGTCATTTCCCAGTGTTCCCTTCTCTCGCGTCATTTCCGAGTGTTCCCTTCTCGTGTGTCATCTCCGAGTGTTCCCTTCTCGTGTATCATCTCCGAGTGTTCCCTTCTCGTGTGTCATTTCGGAGTGTTCCCTTCTCGTGTGTCATCTCCCAGTGTTCCCTTCTCGTGTGTCATTTCCGAGTGTTCCATCTCGTGTGTCATTTCCGAGTGTTCCCTTCTCGTGTGTCATTTCCGAGTGTTCCCTTGTGTGTCATTTCCGAGTGTTCCCTTCTCGTGTGTCATTTCCGAGTGTTCCCTTTCCTATTTTCACTTACGGTTTACCCAAATAGCATGTCTGTGCCACTTTCTCGATTACAGAGTATGTGAGCAGGAACTGATGAAATGTTGAATTTGGTACTTGGTTTGAGTGAGTGGTGTGACTGCATGCCTCCTGAATTGATTTCCTGATTATGAATTGACTGGCTGTGACCTAAGGGTTCATGAATTTCTGAGTGTAGTCGTTGTTATTGTCATCATCGTCGTCATCGTTTGAGTTTTATTATTTATGCGAATTGATATTGCAAATGCTCTTCAAACCAGCAACAAATGTATTTAATAACGATGATAACAATGATAACACTTTCTATAGCACCTTTCATAACAACGTAGGCTATTAGGCAATTTACAACTGTTCACAAATTGATCTCTCTCTCTCTCTCTCTCTCTCTCTTTCTCTTCTCTCTCTTCTCTCTCTCTCTTCTTCTTCTCTCTCTCTCTCTCTCTCTCTCTCTCTCTCTCTCTCTCTCTCTCTCTCTGAACACAGTGTAATAGTGTCACACACGTAAACACACACACTGTATAACACGTTGAGTAACTAATTCCTACACATGCAAATTTGTTACAGTGATAGTAGAAATTTAGTGTTGTTTCAGGTGGCATTCTGCGACTGCCGTTTAAACAGATCAGTTTTAAATGCAGATATGAAAGTCGTGGAGTAAAGTGCGTGACATAGTTGGAAAAGGTAGTGGGTTCCTGAGTATCGCTGCAGAAAATGAGAATGCCCGAGAACCGCACTGCTTTCGGTTATGGGATGAAAACTCGAAATATTCGGTCATCCAAAGACGAGAGGAGGGAACGGGGTAGGAACATGCAATTTGAAGAGGTCAGAGAAATACGCAGGCGATTCGCTGGGTGATAGTCTCATAACACAGACAAGCAGATTTACACTGAATCCCATGTCGGATTGTGACCTCGATTTCATGCAACCAGATAACATTTGGTTTAGGGTGAAACTTGAAGGATATGTGGAAATGAAAATGCATCAGATAAAACGTGACTGGGCAAAATGTGATTTAGAAAAACGCGGCGCGCCGTAAAAAAGGTGCATCCATCGAAACTAAAAAGAAAAGAAAAATTCCCGCTGAAGGGCATTCATGATGGTGAACGATCCTGTGTTGTCGCTCGTGTTTTGACGTATCAGCAAGACGACCAGTTTCGCAATCTCTCATGCCTATAGGTCGATCAGGCCAGCCCCTGTTCCCATTCTTCTCCGTGCCAGTTCCGCTCCATTCTGTAAACGTGCTGAGACTTCTGTTGGGCCTACACTCGATTTGTTGTTGTTGCTGTTCCTGCCGAGCGTTGTTTGCGTTGCTGACGGTGACACCGATGATGCCAACGATTTCTGTGGTAAATATGCTGTATATGAATGACTTTTTCTTGGCTTTTGCAGAATTAAATGTCAAACTTGAGGCATTTCTCTCTCCGAAAGTGTACATGTATCTCCGACGATATTGGTGAAAGCACGCACGGTGGGCGTGTGTATGAGAGAGAAGGGGGAGAGAGAGAGAAGGGGGTGGGTAAAATAGCTGACAGGGAGCGAACGGATGAAAGAGTGAGGGTAAAATAGACTGGCTTGTTTGCTTTCAATCAACGAATATCCTCTTATTTGTTGGAACGACTGTTTATGACACGGAATGTAACGGAGCACTCATATTTTTCGAAGCGATGTATCACACATCTTCTTCCTATCCCTCTGCCTTCAAACCCCACTGACAAACTGAACTGTCGGTCATCCAATGGACTGATAAAGTAATCTATTACCATTTGATCAAGTGACAAGAGATTAACGTTGGGTGTCCTAGTATCTCGCCCGAAACGAATGAACTGGCGAGCTTCTTCCACGTCCCTAGCGATAAACTGTCCACCGCTTCCTACAAAATCTGCCGTCCACCTTAACTTGAAGAGAGCTTTATTTATGTTTCTTACATTTTTACCTCTTGGCGTCAGCCAGTCTCATGAAGACTCAGACTGTCTTCTACAAAGCCTTTTAAACACAAGGGTGCCAATCGTTTTAAACAAAATTATGATTCTACGTTTAAACCACCAGGGAATGATTAAGCTGTGGGTTTTTGAAATACGTATAGAACCGTTGCCGTGGTGATGGATAGCGGCGCTAACTGGAAATATGACGAAAGCATTTCGTTCAGAAACGAAAGCAAACAGTTTTGAGGAATGTCGGTGAATGTGACTGAGAACACAATACGCCATATATAAGCAATTCTGTGTGTCCGAATTTAGTACACGCCGACCAAGTGTATTATACGCTATCAGTAAATCAAATACTCATTTAAGAGAGACAGACAGACAAAGACAGACAGACAGACAGACAGACAGAGAGAGAGAGAGAGAAAAAGAGAGAGCGCACAAGAAAGAAGCAATATGTTTTATATTTCAAATAATATTTCGGATGAATGCAAGCGACTCTGCGAATACATCGATGAACGCGATTCGATGCGATTGACACGGAAACCACGACAAGATCGACATCATTATGACACAACCCGTGAACGATGCCAGGTGTCACCGCGTCGTCTGTTACTGTCAGTCCGGCACAGATTGTCGCTTCACGTGGAACTAGGTCAGGCAGCGAACAATCGCGCACCTGCCGAGGAGCACGTGCTGAGGTGTCTGTTTTTGTGTTGCTGTTGATCCGTCACTGCTTTGCGCGCGGAGGCTGGCCAAGGCCCTGCGGTCGGCTGGGCTGAAAACAACATGTATAATTAACTGGAGGCAGGCTGACGGGTTTCAAGCCATTTATTTTCCGGTAGCGTTCTGTTTTTAATCATTGCTGTATATTGATCTAGCAGTGCACACAATCGTCTTACAAAAGCAGGAAAATGTCAACAGTAACCCGATACTATATTAAGCGTCGAAAAAGGTTGTAGCAGAGATGAATGGCCCTCTGTTGAATCGTCGACAGAAGTGTGTGTGTGTGTGTGTGTGTGTGTGTGTGTGTGTGTGTGTGTGTGTGTGTGTGGTGTGTGTGTCAACTCGGTGTAATGTCAGTGGAGGAAGGACTAGCGCACAGCCCAAACACACTCACAGCTTGCTTACGATCTCATTCATATATCATGCATTCGTCACATCAAACCACTTGTAAAGTCTATAACTTTATACACATGGTCATAGAACGAAACATCAATGCATATGGAATTAAATGAAATAAAACATTCTCTCTTTCCTGAACATCACAAAATCATTTACTAAAACATCATTAACTAACCCGGGTATAAATAGATTTCTACTTTACCTGGCCAGGTGATCTTAACTATTCACGAATCACTGTCTTTTTTCTTTTCTTTTTTTTTCTTTTTACTGTCACTTTCACAACACGACACAACTGCTGCACTGGTGTTGGTCTGCTTGCACCGGTCAGGCTGGACTGCTAGCACCGGTCAGGCTGGACTGCTGGCGTTGGTCAGGTGGACTGCCGATGAAAGTGGCGCTGGCCAAGTATGAGGTCGAACCCCGGTTTAGATAGAACAGTGACTATCAACATCGATCTGTTCTCCTTCTTTCTTCCTGCATTAACGCATTGCACCCTCTCTCTCTCTCTTCTAGTCTGCTCTTATCAAATGGACATGGTTGCTTTTCTTTTCTTTTTTTTTTTTCTTTCTTTTCTTCTTCATTAATTAGCAACTCTCTCTCTCTCCACATCTCTCCTCAGTCCTTCCTCTGCAGACTATCTCATGCTAATCTCTCAACTTGGTTCTCTTCTCTCCTCCCCTCATCTCTCTGCTCTTCTCCCTCAGAGATTACACTCAGACCTCTCCTCTCTCCCCTCTGTTCGTTCTCCCCCTCGTTCTCCCTCTCTCACTCCCCACATCCTCTTATTTTCCGATCCTCCAAAAAAGGGCGAGTACCATTGCATATTTTTACCCCTGACACCCCAATATTCTCCCTCAATTCCATTGGATATTTAAATCATGACAGTCACCCGACACCCCTTTACTCTCTTGGTGGTCAATTGTCATTTATTGATTACTTATTCACCCCCACCACAACACTACCTTCCCCCCTTTCCTACTTAACTGGCGCCGTGTGACTTAGTCGTGGCACTGGTCCCCTAAAGGGGCCTAGCTGAGTCTGGTAGGCGCCACGACGTCTGAGAAACCAATGACCTGTTCCACAAATTGGCCAGATGAGGCTGAGCCAGGCGCTACATTTTTTCGTCTGCTAGACATCGAGGCGTCGCCCCAAAACGGCTTAGCCCATCTGGGTGTCGCACCGTCCTGTGAAGCCTTTCTCCCTAAGCTTAATTTGGCCGGATCCGAAACCATGGGCCCGCCCCTACGTGGCCCAGATGTCTGCGTTTGACTTATTCCAGCCCGAAGTGGCCGCACGGGACCACACTTTGGTTGTTTTGAATTTTGCCGTGACAATTTTCCCCCCTTGCAAAAAGACTATGCAACCGCATTTGTCTCAAAACAATACGTACAGAAAAAGACAAACACCGAATTCTGACACACAGCACACGCGCAAATTTTGGGGGAAAATACTTTACACCAAGGGTTTTATAAATTTATAAAATATCCAAATAGTGAATACCCCCTCCAATGAGTTATCAAGACGTGCGCTCTTGCGTTTTTTCAATTCATTTTATAACGAACCTTTTGTGCGCACTTAAGCAATTCCCGCCCCTGCGGATTTTGCCAAATCTTCTTTCCCCAATTCTAATGAAAAGCACAATATATATGATCACGATCCTGACACTCACTGAGAATCTCCTCCTCACTATTCAAATAATGCATCACTACACAACGACTGTTTTGCTCCAAGCAAAACAACATTCACATGAACAAGTCTCACAAAGAAAATATAAACAAGTCTCACAAAACAAAAATTATGAACATAGCCACGGAATGAACCCATATCCAATCAACATAACTGAATAAACACATATTATCAACAATGCACCCCGGATATGACTGACTTCCTCTGAGTTCAAGCTTGCTAGACTAAAAACGGCTTAAATAGTCAGCTCCGACATTCTGTCGACCGGAATGTACTGCACTCGTACCTGTAGGCTGCAGTGCCATTGCCAACGCAGAACTCTGCTGTTTTTCACTGCGCCTCCTCAGAATTTAGGGGTTTGGGTGATCTTCCATCACAACTCTTCCCATACAAGTATTTGGGGAATTTCTGCACGGCCCACAACACAGCTTAAACATTTCCCTTCTCCACCGTTGCGTACCCTCTTCACACTTTGTCAACTCCTGCTAGCATATCTCACGGGAAAACTCAAACCCCTTCAGCTCCGTAACAATACCGCACCTATCCCACCACCTGAGCATCTGTCCGCAACAAAAATGGTTTGGACATATCTGGTAGCTTCAAGATGGGACGGGAACCTAGTCTTTTCCAACCCGTCTGCAGTGCTTCCCTCGCAGCGTCTGACCATTCGACCACTGCCGGTTTCCCTGCCTTGACCAAATCACTGAGAGGACTCGTGATTGCAGCAAAATTTGGGACAAACCCCTATAGAACCCAATAAAACCTAGCAGACTCCTGACTTCTGTTTTGGTCTTTGGTCTCTCTGAATTCATCATCTTCTCCACCTTTCCTCTTTCCGGCTGCTTTGTGTCGCCTCCGACAACAAAACCTAGGAACTCCTACTGTCTAGCCCTTCATACAGTGACACATCCCTGTATGACTCTTCTGGAAACTTAGGCAACAAAATCTCCCCTTCTTCAGCTGGTCTCTTTCACCTCTCAATGTTTTGCTGCTGCGCCTATGGCGGAGTCTCACGCTGAATATATCTGGGGAGAAAATTCGCAGGGAAAAGTTTTGAGTTTCCCATTCACATCAATTCGGTAATCCCCGACCGACCTTTTCTGATGGTGAATGGTCCTTTCCAATGCATCAGCACTGTTGTGACCCTGGGAAGCAGTAACAGACTTGATCTCCCCCCTTTGGGGGGATTGCTTCCTCACCTTCCTGTCATATTGCTTCTTCTGACCGCCCCTAGCCTCCTGAAACCTTCCCTTGCAACCTTACGTGTCTCATACCTGTGCCCACCTTTGGAACAGGGCGAGATTGGGCCAATCAGATCAATAGCCACCCTCCCTGAATGGTGTGCCCAATTTAAAAGGGGGGATGTTTGAGGTGCCTTCCTCTTCACCCTCTTGTGGCTGACCTTTGACACACTCACATGACATGCAGAAACGTTTTATGTCTCCCATTGCTCCGGGCCCAATGAAAATCATCAAAGACTCGGTCAGCCGTTTTTTACCGGTGCCGGATGACTCGCCATGAGCGACTCGTGACCCACTGACATGACAGTGTCACGATAACCTGCTGGTACCTCTAACTGAGTGGTCACCTTACCTGTCTTCGCCTGGTGACACTCGGTACAACAGCCCGCCTTCACAAGAAATTCTGTCTCACCTCCTCTAACCCCTGTTTCTCTCCACCTCTTGCCAACTCCCAAGACTTCACGAGCGAAGGGTCTTTTCCTGCGCTGCCCTAAACCATCAGGGCACACTCTATGCCTGACTTCCTTGCTGAACGACTAACGGTTTATCAACCTTTTCCTCCTTCTTGCTCCGTGTTTGAACTGCTGCCCCTGTAGCAGTCAACAAACTCGGGACCCCCTGGACCCCTTGCCCCTGGAATATTTCCAATGATCAAATCATGAAGGGTTTCTCCATCACCAACGCAGACAACTCGCCTGAGAAGTAAGGGGTACGTACTTCTATCTTAGCAACTGGAAACTCCCTCACAGTGCCATCGATTAGAGTACAGGTCTGGATTTGCCCGTCAATCCCTTTCTCGACCAGCGTTGTTCGTACTACCCCGCATGAACAACCAGTGTCTCGTAACACTTTCACCCTTGCGGGCCAATCCCCCCTTCTTCCACTGGTAACGAACCACTCAGCCTAGGCCCTCCATCCCGACACTGACTGCTGTCCAGTGCTAGCCATAGGCTGCACTCCACCCTCTTCAGACTGAATCCCCTTTTGGTTCACTGCAGGGCGTTTCCCTTGACGACCCTTATCCACCCCTTGCAAGGCTGCTGGGGCCCTTTTGGAACCTCATGCGACAATCCCTCGCCACATGTCCCCTTCCTGTGACAAATGAAACACCTAATGTCCCTTTGCCCTTCCTTCTGCCCCACCACTGGGTTTGCAGACTTTGCAGAAAACTCCCCTGGTCTCCTTGCACTCTTCTCACCTTGCCTAGCACCTGTTTCTCCTGCACCTTAGTGCCCAAACGTGCCTCTCTATACACCCTGCGAACTTCAACAACTCTCCTGCTGTCTCTGGCTGTCTCTCTTTCAAATGTATGGTTAACTCAGGGCCGCAACCTGACAAAATCTGTTCTTTCATAACTAGCTCTTTCAACTCAGCGAACTCCTTTTTCGTACCACTCACTCTAACCATTTTTCAAATAGTGACTAGACGTGCACCAAACTGAGTGTACGTCTCACCTGCTTGTAATTTAACTGAACGAAATTTTCTTCCTGAACCCTTCCTCTGTGAGGTCAAATCCCTTCATTAAAGACTCCTTCACAGCACCAAAATCAGACTGTTTTTTTTCTGCTGGTAACGCAGTGAAAATCTGCAATGCCTTACCCGTCAGTAACGCCGACAAAATGACTGCCCACTCTTCTGGAGGCCAACCCCGACTGTTCGCAAACGTTTTGAAACGACTGATGTATGCGTCAATCGAATCGTCCCCCTTTCCGAGAATTTTGGCAACTTGGGTCGGGGGGCGTAACTGCGCACAAAAGTCACTGAAAGTGAACTACCATCATCGGTGGTCTCCCTCTGTGTTCTCACTTTTTCTAACTCTAATTGAATCTTTAATTTTCTGTTTCCTGCGTTTCCCTTATTTTTCTGTTTCCTGCGTTTTCCCCTTTTTCTTTCTGTTTCCTGCTTCATTCTTTCTGTTTCCTGCGCTTCCCTTATCTTTTTTGTTTCCTGCTTTATCCTTTCTGTTTCCTGCGCTTCTACTGCGATACGGCGTCTTTCCGCGCGTTCATCCTTTCCATCTTTTGCTGGTTTTCAACGAAAAGCTCGCAACTCTTCTCCCGAATAGCCTAAATCACGAGCGACACTCACAAGTTGTTCAATAGGGGTGTTCTTTTCTTTTCCGCCATTATATCTTCTTTTTTTTTTTTGAACAAGATTTTATAACAACGACAGCCAAACTGGGGGTTACCGACACGAGTGACGTAATAGCACAATCCTATGAATGATAATATTAGCTTGGGGCAACGTAATTAGTTTTTATAAGACGCCCAGCGCCTGACCCAACTATGAGAGCGAATTATAGGCAATCTGTGCGAAATGAGTACTCTGGGGTGAAATGCCAAGCCTAGTATTAACTAACTTGGAAGCATGCCCAACCTAGTATTTAAATATCTTGGGAACATACAGTAAGACAACCCCTTGTCTTAGGATTACAATACTTGAATCCCACCCAGCTTCCTCTCTGAGAAGTTGAACAATTATAATAAATGGGCCAGAATATCCTGGCAGGCTCGCCAATAAATTGTCAACTCGGTGTAATGTCAGTGGAGGAAGGACTACGCACAGCCCAAACACACTCACAGCTTGCTTACGATCTCATCATATATCATGCTTCGTCACATCAAACCACTTTTAAAGTCTATAACTTTACTACACATGGTCATAGAACGAAACATCAATGCATATGGGGAAATTTAAAAGAAATAAAACATCTCTCTTTCCTGAACATCACAAAATCATTTATCTAAAACATCATTAACTAACCCGGGTATAAATAGATTTTTACTTTACCTGGCCAGGTGATCTTAACTATTCACGAATCACTGTCTTTTTTCTTTTCCTTTTTTTTTCTTTTTACTGTCACTTTCACAACACGACACAATGCTGCACTGGTGTTGGTCTGCTTGCACCGGTCAGGCTGGACTGCTAGCACCGTCAGGCTGGACTGCTGGCGTTGGCAGGTGGACTGCCGATGAAAATGGGGCTGGCCAAGTATGGGTCGAACCCCCGTTTAGAAAAGAACTGACATCACTCGATCTGTTTCCTTTCTTTCTTCCTGCATTA
>CM031603.1:61529493-61581993 GCA_018398815.1 Conus ventricosus
AATTGGCTGTTTTTGTGATGGAGAGTAAAATTTGATGTTGGCTGTTTGCTGTTGAAGAGTAAATGTGATTTGGTGTCTTGCTGTTGAAGAGTAAATGTGATGGCGTCTTGCTGTTGAAGAGTAAATGTGATGGCGTCTTCTATTTGCAGTAAAAAAGTCTTACCGTCTTCTAGCAAGAGAGAACAACTTTGCAGTCTTATAGGTAGAAAAAAAAAAACCAACGAATTCCTGTCCTACAGGAAAAAAACTAAATATGCTGTCTTGCAGTCGGAGAGAGAATCACTCTGCTTTATTGTTGAAGGAAGAATCGATTTGGCGTCTTGTACACGAAAGAAAAAAAAACTGTCTTGTAGCTGAAGGAAGTGTAAACGTAATATCCTGTAGGTGGGGAAAGGAATACACGTTCTGTTTTGGAGTTTTGAGGCTGAATCAGTTTACTGTCTTGCACTAGGCGGAGGAACGCATTTGCTGTTTTTGCCGTCATGTAGTTTAGAGGAAGAATAAACTTGCTGTCTTGTTGGTGGAAACACACTAGATTTCTGTATGGTTGGAGGAGGAGAGAAAGAAAATAAATGGACGATCTTGTCGCTGGAGGAAGAATAAACTTGCTCTTTCGTAGCTTCGGGATGTGAACGCCATGCTTGTGGAAGGCTGCAGCCGTACTGAAAACATGCTGAAAACACCAAACAAGTGCAGAGGAACAATCATTTAATGCACAAGACAAAGCGCACGCACGCACGCACGCACGCACGCACGCACACACACACACACACACACACACACACACACACACACACACACACACACACACACACACACACACACACACACATATGCACGCACGCGCGCACGCAGCCCCCCCCCCTCCTCTCTCTCTCTCTCTCTACCTCTCTCTCTCTCTCTCTTTTTTCCTCCACTCTTCACATACACGCGCGCGCGCGCACACACACACTTAGCCTCACCAGTCTATTTTGGTTTTTTAGATTCAGTCATTTCTTACCATTTTCTCTTCCATTCCTATCATGATAATCTCTCTCTCTCTCTCTCTCCTCTCTCTCTCTCTCTCTCTCTCTCTCTCTCTCTCTCTCTCTCTCTCATCATCCCTACTCCTCTTCCATACATTGTTGTTCCCATTATGCTAGCTGCGGTCTGGTAAACACCATTGTGCGCATGGTTTAAAAATATCTGTAGTTTCAACGTCTGATGAAGAAATGTTTTTGATGTTCGATAATGCCTTCATCTTTGGTGCTTTGATTCGTATTCTGGTTTCTTATCTATCAAGTCTTGGCTGAACTTGTTGACCAAAGCCACTCCCAGTTGTGCCGGTGGATGTCACAATTACTTTGTCTTATTTTGGGGCATTTATGTGTATTCTGGCTCGTTGTCAAGCCCTGGCCTAGTGTATTGACAGGCCTCTTCTCTCCACCATCGTTTCCCCCCCCCCCCCCCCCCCCCCCCCCCCCAACCTCCATGTGCAGGTGGTGAAAGCATGATATTGCAACCTCATTTCGCGCTTTTTCGTTTTCATTTCTTTTCGTTTGTTTTTTGTTTTTGTTTTGTTTGTTTTTGTTTTGCTTCCAACCTCGGTGTTCGGGTGTGTAGGCATTACGTTGTCTTTCCCTTTGTGCATGTTATTTGTAGTTTGGCTCGTTGTCAGGTTTTTCGTCGAGGTTGTCGATTAAGCGTCTTTGTCTTCACGCTCTGTGGTGCAGGCGGTTTAGGCAATATTGTGAACCTTATTTTGGGCGTCTGTGTGTATGTTGGATCGTTATGAAGTGCCGGCCAAGTTCGTTGACCAAGCCTCTTTTTCTTCTCATTCAGTTGTGCAGGCGGTTTAAGCAGTATTGTGAATCTTATTTTGGGCGTTTATACTATTTTGTTGGATCGTTATGAAGACCTAGCTTAGTTTGTTGACCACGCCCTCCTCTTTCCACCCCCTGTGGTCAGGTGATGGACGGATTGCTTTGCACCACATTTCGGTCGTTTATTTGTATTTCGGCTTGTTCTGAAGTCCTGGCCCAGGTCGTTGACCAAGCCTCTTCTCTCCACCCCCTTCCCCTTGTGTAGGTGGTGAAAGCATTAATTTGCACCTCATTTCGTGCGCTATTTTTTTTTCTTTTCTCTCCCCCCCCCCACGCCCCGTGTTGTGCTGTGTACCGGTGCATTATTTTGCACCTTACTGTGTGCATGTCCTTGTACTGCTGACTTTTGTCACCAAGCCTTTGCCTGGTGTGTTGGTTGACCAAGCCTCTTCTGACCATTCCCCGTTGTGCAGGTGGCGTAAGCATTACATCACACATGGATGAGGATGGTTGTTTGCTTTTGTTTCTCTGCTTGTTTTTCATTTGTTTGTTCTCTGCTTTTTTTTTCTCTGTTTTTCTTTGTTTGCTTTTTATCTTTGTTTATGTTTGTTGGTGTTTTTTTATATTTAAGCCGTGGCCTAGTTCTTAAACTAAGCTTCTTCTCTTCCCCCCCCCCCCCCCCCCCCCCCCCCCATTCACTCTCCTGTTGTACGGATGGTAGTATAAGCAAATACCTTTCACCTCATGTCTGAATTGGTGTGTACCGTGGCTCGTTATCAAACCCCCACCCCACCCCACGCCCCCCTTTTTGCCACAGGTGGTGTGGCGGCGGGCCTCGGACCCCAACCCGCTGACCATCGGGGAGGACACCTTCGTGGGCGACAAGCGCTTCCTGGTGCGCCACCGCCTGCACTCGCTGGAATGGAACCTGCACATCCAGCACGCCACGCCCGCCGACAGCGGCGTCTACGAGTGCCACGTCATCACCAAGTCCCGCAACGTGCGGCAGTTCGTCCTGCTGACCGTCGACGGTGAGTAAGGGTTGTGTGTGTGTGTGTGTGTGTGTGTGTCGGGGTGGGGTGGGGTGGGGTGGAGGTGGGGGAGTGGTGGGGGTGGGGTGGCTAGGGAGGGAGACTGTTAGGAGGGAGGTTGGGGGTGTGGAGGGGGGTCGGGGGGGGGGGGGGGATCGGTGGCAGAAGAATGCTTGTCGGAGGACGAAGATGGTGTTCGGATCATGTGGGGCCATAATCATATAGGGTAAGATGGGGCCATGTAAGATGTCATTATTGCTCTTCTCTCTCTCTCTCTCTCTCTCTCTCTCTCTCTCTCTCTCTCTCTCTCTCTCTCTCTCTCTCTCTCTCTCCTCCTCTCTCTCTCTCATTGTGTGTTGGGGGGGGGGGGGTTGGCAGGGAGATTGTTGAGGAGGAAGGTTGGGGATGTGTGGAGAGGGGGCGGAGGGTGATAGGTATTTTTGATTTTCAGTACAGTTAAGATGTAATTTGTTTTATTTTTTATAATTTCTGATTTTATTGTTTTACTTATAGATGTTAACTGTTTCCCTATTAAATTGCCTTTATGATTTTTATGTCATTCAGTATTATTTGTATTATTTTCGTTTCTCATTATTTATTAAGTTTTTTGTTTGTTTTTTTAACCAGTACAGCAGTATATCTGACACTGACAGTACCTGGTTTCAGACAGTCAGTGTGTGTGTGCTTGTGTGTGTGCGCGCGCGATTGCTCGTCATACTCGTGCGCCCAGATTTTCTTTTTTCATGCATCAAGTTGGCGCTTAGTTCGTCTAATTCGAATTCTTTAATGAAAGGGTTCACATTTCCTGTCCAAATATCAACAGATTAACTTTCTTTCTTTTGTAATTTTTTTTTTTTTTTTTTTTTTTTTTTTTTTTTTTTTTTTTTTTTAATTTCTTTATTACGATCATATAATCCGTCGAGCAGTACGTTGGTTTATAAATAAATACATGCATATCCCATACATGTTTTCAATATTTCTACTATATATGCATTTTCTAATAAACACATTTTCCAATTAACTTAACGGTGCACCACATGTTTACACACATATAACAATGAATAACAATGTAACATACATACACGTTACTAAGGGTTATAGAATTTAGGATATGATCTCGGCGGACACTTATTTTTAATAGAAAATGTTTATCACCAAAAGTAGAATTAGAAAAAGAGACGTGCCATGACGCGAAGTAAATATTTGAAGTAACCTAATAGTTTCATGATCGATCTTTTCTGCCTTATTCATCCTTCTACAACCCACCCTCCCCTCCTCCCACCCCATTTTCTTATTTTATCTCAGCTCACTCACTCACTTCATCTTTCTCTCACTCACATTCTCTAACACAAATATAACTGGTTTTACTCTTTGCTTGTTTTGTTTCATATTGGGTTATACTTTCTCTGTGACTCAATATATGAATTCAAAAATATAACTATAAAAAAGGTTAGGGTAGGTATCACAATGAGAATAGTGGAAATATGATAAGAGGTAGTGACTGGGTATGTGGAACACAGCTTTAAATTAACAATATAAGGTGATCTTACTCAAATTTCTGTAATGGATTTATAGTATGTCCCAGTCAGTTTCACATTGGTCAGATTTCATCAACAGTTTATGGTTGAAAAGTTCTATCTTATATCTCATTTTCATCTTGTTTCGGAATGAGTTAGTGTAGGAATTATTTTGTCCAGTCTGCATTGATATATATGAAATTTTGCGCACAACAAAATATAATCAAAAACATAGTCACTTTTAAAACTTTTGATCAATACCAAGAATGATGATGCGTTCGTTTAAATCTACTTTATCAATAATTGGGGCAATGTGCTTTGAGATGGTTTTGAAACTCTTCCAGAAGTTTTGTGTGTGAACGCATTCCCACAGACCGTGCTTTATGCTGTCTTTTTCTCTCAAGCACAAACTACAGCTGTTGCTTTGTACTACTCCCATTTCTCTCCAAAACCACATTTGTCGCCAGTATACGATGGAGAACTCTAACCTGAAACCATCTGAGTTTTATCTCGTTAATTTTGACGATTTTTTCAAAACAATTTTTCCAATCTATCGCTCTTATCAAAAATAGTTTCCCATTTATTGCAAAAGTGTGGTCTTTTTTCTATCTTCTATAAGCACGTCGTAGAATTTTCTTGAACCCCTTACATTTTCTATTAACATAGTATTGACTTAGGTTCACGGTCTCTTCTAGAATCTTCAATTTTATACAGGTCCTTTTGACGTATTGTTAATGGAGGTCATGCAACTTAAATATGTTAGTGGATTTAACGTGATGTCGTGTTTTGAGCTGAAGTCTTGGTATGAAGCTGCGTTACCATAGTTATCAATCAAATCACCAATACAGAACATGCCTTTAGTTGCAAGTTCTTTTATATGTATATGTTTCCCGCCAATTTTCATAATTCTTATTATAGAATATTGGTTCCGCTAAAAGTTCCTCTGGTGTTTTGGGTTCGATTTTATTTCTAAACATTTGATATATCTCAAAAGTATCCTTCCAAAATTTATTGGTGTGTTTATATCTGGAGAAGAAATCTGGACCAAATAGCGTCCAGTTTTCTGCGTCTTTAAAACAATGAAAGAACACTTGTTTCCATTTATGATTACTATTATGTAATTTTCGAAACCACGTTAATTTCAATGCATTCATATAGCAGTAAATATTTGGTATCCCCATTCCACCATCCTCGCGTATATTTTTAACTGACGTATTTCTATTAATTCTATCACGTTTATCGTTCCATATAAACTTAAAGCAAATTTTTTGGAGATTTTCAATAAAGTTGTCGGGAGGGTTGGAAGTAACAACCATAGATGAACTAGTTTTGACAGAACCATCGATTTTAGTACAGCAAACCCTTCCAAGAGGGGTTATCAATCGCTTCATCCATTATATTTAATAACAATTTTATTTCTTGGAATTTTTCATCAAAATTTAGCCGTGCACAATCTTCCAGGTCATTAGCAAAATATATACCAAGTATTTTAAATTTTGGGGGATTCCAGTTAAATTTAAGGTGTGGCATGAATTTGATGTCACTGTTCATCTTTCTGCCGAGCCAAACAACAAACGTTTTCCCAACATTAAGTTGTAATCCCGATTTGTTTCCAAAATCTGTTAATACCTTGAAAGTTAATTCAAATGTTTCTCTGTCCCCGTGTTGGAATAGTTCGGTGTCATCGGCAAATTGGGATATCTTATGTTCTGTTTGTCCTATTTGAATTCCTTTGATACTTGTGTTTTCTCGTATCATAATTGCTAAGATTTCAGCACAGAGTATGAATAAATATGGCGAAATCGGGTCACCCTGTCGGCAGCCTCTCTTTATTTCGAACCATGGAGACGATTGACCGTTTAACTAGAACTGTTGATTTGATATGTAATAGAAGTTTTGATCCACCTTTTATGTCTTTATGGAAACCATATTGCGTCCAAAACTTTAAACATGAAACCCCAGTCAAGAGAATCGAATGCCTTTTCAAAATCTATACCCAATAATAATCCTGCAGTTTTCTGTACTTTGCAAAAATGAATAATATCATATGTTAATCTTATATTATTACCCATATATCTATTAGTCATAAATCCTGATTGATCTTCGCTAATAAGCTTTGGGAGAACCTTCTTTAATCTCCTAGAAATACATGTTGTAGCAATTTTGTACACAACATTTAAAAGAGAGATTGGCCTCCAGTTTTTTAGATATTCTCTCGATTTATCATCTTTTGGGAGACATATAAATGATTCCTTCCTTTTGTGTTTGAGACATTTCTCCTTTGATAAAACCTTCGTTTATAGACCTCACGACCAGCTCACCAATTCTTTTCCGCCAAAAAAAACTTAAAAAACTCTACTGTAAACCCATCCGATCCTGGACTCTTGCCGTTATTCATATTTTTCAAAGACTGTGTGGCTTCTTCAAGCGTTATTTTACTTCTAAAACTTTTGGCTTCATTTTCCGACAATGTGGGTATATTTTGTACCATTTCTTCTATTTCACAGTTGATCATGTCTTTTTTTTCATACAACTTTTCGTAAAAAGGATTTTGTTTCATAGACAATATCACTTGTCTTATCTAAAAGGGTACCATCGTTTCGTACAATTTTTGTCATTTGTTTATTTATATAGTTTCTTTTTTCTAACCCACAAAAATACTTCGTTATTTTTTTCACCTTCAGCGACCCATCTAGCTTTTGAGCGTATTAAAACACCTTCCATTTTCTTTTGCCTAATTTCTCTTAATTTTCTATTTTTATTTTCTATTTCTTGGAGTACATGATTGTTTTTAATTGGTTGTTTTTCTAACTCTTCAATTTCGTTCTCGAGACCGTTTTCTAGCTCTTTATTTGCTTTCTTTTTCATTGTAGAATAAGCGATGGTTTTACCTCTAATTTCCATCAATAAAACATCAAGGAGTAGCTGGTTCTGAGATAGTAAAGTGGATATCTAAAGTTGGTATTTCCGGTAGTTTATTTCTATCGTACGGGGTCGCGGCATACTGTGAAACTATCGTGTCTATGAGACCATTTATTTCGTTAATGTATTCCTGATCTTTTAACAATGAACAGTTAAATTTCCAGAATGTATTTTTCTTGCTTTTCTCTCCAAAAGTCATTTCCATTGTTATCAATGAATATCAGTTCGATATCCTGGCAAAATATCTGTGGAGGTAATGTAATTGCATACATTCTCAGAAGTAAGAAAAAGTCTAATCTGCTCTGCTGTAATGGGTTACTTCTTCTCCAAGTGAAACGTTGTAATTGCGGATTGTATTCTCTCCAAATATCTACCAAGAAATTGTCATCTATCATCTCCTCTACTTTTTCTCTAGACTTCACATTATTATCATGTTTGTAATTACAATAATCTAAGTTTGGGTTTAATACTAAATTCCAGTCTCCTGCAATAATAAGATTTGCGCAGTTTAATTCTTTTATTTTCTTATTTGTTAGTTCATAGAAATCAGGATTATCCCTATTAGGTCCATATATTGTCACCAAGACAAAATCTAAATCCAGTGTATGCACTTGTAGCATTAGAAAATTTCCTCGTTATCGCTATATGCGCCATTATTTTAAATTCAAAATTGTTATAAAAAGTATTGCCACACCTCTTGAATTAGTAGTATTTGAACAAAAGAAGGAAAAAACCCCCATTCTGCATAGTAGTGTTTTATCAAGTTTTGGATCAAAATGTGTATCTTGTATGAAGTATACATTATAATTTCTTTGTCTTAAATAGTGGAAGACGTCTCTTCTTTTTTTAAAGTCCCCCCAAACCTTGACAGTTCATAGATGCAACTGTGATTCTAGTCATTTCATATTTACAGTGGTGGATAGTAAAGATTATACTTTAACATGCCACCTTCAGAAAGTACACTAATAATCATCGATATTCTGCATTCCATGATTAAAACAAAGCGAAACAAAACTGATAATTTTTTCCAATCTTCTCACTCGATCATTCTTACAATTCTCGCTAACCATATCTTTCATTCATCGCGTTTCCGTGTCTCTTGTTGTCTCTGACATGGTTGCAATATAAGGATTAAATATGCATATAAGTCCCCTTAACATATACATGAGGGAAAAAAGGGGAAAATGGAGAAGCTGTGTGCACATAAGCATGCGCACCTACAGCTGCACGTAGTCAAGTTCTTATCTCGTACAGACACCCTTCACATACAGCTGAATTAAATATATAGACACATTTACACAAATAGACGTTTATGTAAGCATTAAATTTTAAAAGAGAAAAAAAAAAACCAACAACAACAACAACAACAACAACAACACCGAAATGAAAATAATCAAATAAATACGTGGGTGGGTGGGGAGGGATCGTAATCCTCATATCCTCACTGTCTATCCATAACCGTCATTCTCCTCTCTTAATAAACTTGTAACATCAGAATATTTTCTCCCTGTAAAGTTATCCTTAAAAAAAATCTTAGATCTTAATCCTGCTCTTATAGTATGAAGGAAAGGAAAAATAAAAAAAAAAAAAAAAAAAAAAAAAAACGAGAGAAAAAGGTAAATGTAGCCAAATGTAATCAAATTACCAAATATATTAGTTACAGAAAGACCGGAGGAGGGAGATACAAAAGCGGTTAAGGTAGACTGTCATAAATGAACAGATAGATGAAAAGATAAGCAACAGATATTTAAAAGAGCGGGTACGAGAAGGGACATGGAGCTGTTCTCTACCATAGTCCTTCATTTTGCTCTCCGCTCTCAGTTTACATACTTGCACATACACTTAGATATACATGTTGAATCTCCAAGGCCTCGAAGTTGCGCAGTCGTCCGAAAGTCTACTGTAAATGCAATACCATTGGAAGGGGGCTGGGCGGGGGACGAGGTTGGACAAGGAGGGAGGGAGTTCAAGGAGGTGTGTGAGCCTAAAAGTAACTACTGACACTCCTTTTGGATATTTGGAACCTGGGGAGGGAGAGGGGTGGAAGGTGTCATTCCTCCTATAATCAGGAGGGGAAAAAAGAAAAGAAAAAAAAAGTAGAGGAGGGAGACACGGGGAGCGGGAGACGGACGGAGCAGCAGGAGCGGGGAAAAAGGGGGAAGATGCCAGTTTGGGTCCGTGGTCTGAAAAAAACGACCGCACTGGATAGGAGGGGAGGTACGGAACATTTGCAGGGTGCAAGAGATAAGCAGAATAAAATGCTACCAATTTTGCTTAGACTCTCTCTCCCCACCTCCCACCCCTCCACCCCCCGGTTTGTGCTGTGTGTGTTGGGTGTAAAATGGGAGAGGAGGGGGGGGGGGGGCAAAAACCGTGCTGACGGGAAGTTGGGTTGGAAAGGGCGACAGGGTGCAGGGAAGGGGAGAGGGCGAAGTGGGAGAGGGCGTTTAGGGAGGGGATGCAACCATCAGATTGTAAATGTTTTCGAGCCTAAGACTGTGGTCATATGTTGGGGAGGTGTGGGAGGATGTACGAGAGGAACGGGCGAAAAGTTTAATGGAAGGGAGGGAGGGGGTCGCAAGGGGAGGGCATGGCAGTCATGTTGATGTTGATTCAGTAACGCTTGAGGTAACAATATAGGTATCAATAGAATGTGGGGTCAAAGTGGGCGGGCGGAGTAGATCGGAACAGGTGAGGATCAGGTCGGGCAAGGTGGCATGGGCCCGGAAGGGAGGAAAGGGGGAAGGGAAGAACGAGGGAGGGAGGGGCAAAAAAACAAACAAAAGTTATTACCCCTGTTCACAACTGTTCCAGACTGTTCACAACTAGTTTTTTTCTTCTTCGTTTCTGTTCCCCTTTTATGTCACTTTTTTCAGTAAAGGTGTATGTCCAAGGTTTGTTTATTCACAATTTTTTCAGAGTCATTACAGTTGGTGGATTTCTTCATCCACCAAATCATCCACGAATCTGTCGTCTGATGAGCGAGTGTCTATTCTTGAGAGTTGAGGACGATGCTGGTCTTCACTCGCCGTTACAGCCGTCGAGGATGTCCATTTGACCCCCCTCCTGTCTGAGTTTCCTCTTTCTCCTGGTTTGTCTGAAGAGGCAATATTTTCCCTTTGCATGACGTGTTGTGGCGAAGCTCGGGTGCTGGATACCCGGTTACTTTGCATTTGTTTGTCTGCTGTTAGGCTGAGGAGGGGGCGATTTGCAATGATTTGGCCGGACCCGGAATTTTTGAAGAAGTGGGTTACTGTTCTCGGTCTGCATCGCTTCCTCTATCCCTAGCAGGCTGCCTTCTCTCAGTTTGACGATTTTCCCATTTTGCGTCAAAGCATGAATAATGCCTTCTTTTGTCCCAGGTTGTTCTTTACTCCGGGATGTTTGTTAACAGTGTTCAGCAGCCGCGTCATGTTCAGCGGGGTAAGGTCTTCCACAATCCCTCTCTTGTCTGCCTTTTAATTTCCGACGATTCTGAGCACTTGGTTTTGGTTTTCTTGATATGAACTTGACTATTATTGGCCTTGGTTTTCCCCCCCTGGTGCCCCACCCTGTGTGCAATACTGAGATCGTTTGTTGAAATGTGGCCCAGTCCCATTACTTTTTGTACTTACTTCTCTAATACTTTTTCTTCACATTCTTTGAGTACTTTCCGTCCCGCTCTCTATAACACCAAGGAAGCGAACACAATCCTCTCTGATATTGCTCCAGATCATTTCTTCGCTCCCTCTCCGCTTCCAATGATTTTTTAACCCTCTCACTCATGCTGTAAGTCTTCAATTAGATCTTCTTGGTTTCGATCCATCTCTTTCAGGGTATCGTTCTCTTTTGAAGATCAAAGATTCACTTCTTAACCTTCAATTTGTTGTGTAATTTTATTCGATAATTTGGTTTCACTGTTTTCAATCACTTTGTGATGAATCAAGTTCTGAGTCAGTGTCTCTTGTACTTTGCAATCTGTTCTGAAACGTAAACTGATCTCCTGACGGTTCGTTTGCTCCCTCAGTTGTAAATTCTTATTGCTGCTAGTCATGTCCCTGACCTCCCTACAAAATTAACAAGGCTTTGCGTCCGTTATTACTTAACAATGGTCTTTGAGATGACGAAGATCTGATTTTTTTATGTGTATTTGCACTTGATGTTGTCCAGTGAGTTATTATTTTGAGTACTCACATCTGATGATCTTGACGTATTTTTCCGCTTGTTGGGACGAGGCATTTCATCCAATTCGGCGAAGAAGAGAAAAAAAATTATTTGAGAAATTTGACAGCACTTTTCATCATCACATTGAAACTAAGCTTTGCAGCACCATGTCTTTTTTTGAGACATCACATACAGCTCCAATTCTTTCTTTTGTAATTTAATGTGTTTATTTTCTTTGTAATTATAGGCTCATCTGTATTATTTTTCGTTCAAATATCACAGGATACTCCTTTTTCTTCGCCGAAGATTTATTCCATGTAAGTAGATCGTTGTGTCTGTTCGTCTATTTTCTTCTCTGAAGAAGAACGTGGAAATAACTGGAAATCGACACGGGGATTATTTTCATAAAAAGTAAAGGGTAGAAGACGGGGAGAGAGACACAGAGAGGGGGGGGGGAAGAGAGAGATGAAGAAAAAATAGAGAGAGAGAGAGAGAGAGAGAGAGTTAAATATATACAAATGTCAGTTCACAGAGATCAACATTGACGACTGTGTTGTGTTTCAGAAGTTCAGTTCAAGCCGACGTATAAGCCAGGTAAGAACAGCCTTATCAATAGCTTAGAGGTGGAACCGTTTCTAGCTTTTGTGTTCCAATGTCTCTCTCTCTCTCTCTCTCTCTCTCTTTCTCTCTCTCTCTCTCTTTCTCTCTCTCTCTCTCTCTCTCTCTCTCTCTCTCTCTCTCTCTGTCTCTGTCTCTCTCCCCTCTCCCTCATTCCAAGACAGAATGTTGGGATGCATGACCGCGCACAAGAATTCTACCTCCTCGGCATGTCCTGTTAGGTCTTCCGTCTACCAGCCAACCCCAATCCCTTGCCATTTCTTCATCAGTTTCATTCTAGCATAGCCGACTACACTACTCAGTATCCGTACAGAGCTGTCACCACGTCATTAGGGGGAAAAAGAGACTTCTTGTTTTACCGAGTGCATTCAGTATTTCATGTACAGATCAGTGTCCACAGGACGCCTGCAAGAAGACCCTGCCAAGCGCACCAGCCAGTTCGCTTAGTTGATCGCAAATCACATTACAAACGTCGCTTTATTAACATTGGGGGGGGGGGGGGAATCCTAAAGCAACATGAAATACAGAATCGGCCACGATCAAGGACCACGAGAAGTGGAAATCACGTCCTCTCTTGAGACAGATGTTTTACGGCTTGCAACAGGCTGTTTTCCTAGTTCACTGCCCAAAAGCTCTCTCTTTTTTTTTTTTGTCAAAGGCCAAACCATTGCAATGCAGCTTTCTTTTTCCATCACAGCCAGCAGTCGTACAATTACACTGAAACATCACTTGGCCATTTTGTGAATCGGGAGCCACAGGGGAGATGATTCTCTCCGCTTAACGGGCAAAGTAACCCCCTCGATTCTCTTCGCCTAGCGAGCAAAGTAACCTCCCTTTCATTATGTTCTTATTCCAGCTCGTGCCAGCAGTCGATCTTTTGACCTGTGGTTTCTTCTGTTCAGTGCGAACATTTCCCCTTCTCCATTGACGGAGAGGCTTGTTCCACAGGCGGAGAGATCAAACCATGTTTACCCTGAGTCCCGCCGCGCCTCCCCGCAGAAGGTAGCTTTTTTTCTCAGTCTTGTTTGTCCGTTCGTCTGCAAGATAACGGGTACACAGTGTGGTGGATCTTCATCAGACGGTACAGGAAGGTCTGAAGGGTCACTGGGCGGATACAAGAGGATATAGTGTGAGGTCTGGTCCGAGGTCGGTTGACGGCAAAATAGCCAAACACCCACAAACACTTGTCCGCGCAAACCAGTCACCCAGTATCATCAGCTTTGTGTGTGCGGGTAATGGAGTCGCCGCACAGAAATTTTGCATCTCATGTTCGGGGCTGTTTCCACTGAAAGCCTGTTGATAGTTTCTTTGCCTTGCCCCGTCCCCCCCCCCCTCCCCCAACCCCCAGTGCCCCTCTGATTTCCCCCGCTTTCCTTGTAACCCCTCCCCCTTCTGATACGGAAGGTGAACGAGCTTTTCTTCCAGATGGCGTTGGTGTCAGCAGTTTCGAAGTCATTGCCGCGCTTACAGGTACTTGATGAAGGTGAACTTCACGCCCCAAAGAGGCAGCAGACATGCTTTAGTTTGAAGCTCTTCATCGCATTTGTTTTATCGTTTTTTTTTACAGTTTGTGTTGGTATGACACGATATAGAACATATAAAAATCCCTCCTTACTGTCAGTTGTTTTTTTTTTTTTTTGCAAAGCTAAGATGGTGCCACAACTAAAAGAAAAAAGAGGATACTCCAAGACTCCATAAATGTCTTCTGCAGGAAAAAGAAAGGACATTCAAGTTTGATGAATAGTTTGCAATCACCATCTTCCTTGAACAAGCAGGTGGCAAATATTTTGTTTTTCTGCCGCTTCATTGATGGTGGTGAATAACCAGAATATCTATTCCTCGGCAGCCTCTCGCTTTCTGTCGCTGCATCTC
The DNA here is from genome assembly GCA_018398815.1 of Conus ventricosus. Classification (NCBI taxonomy): domain Eukaryota; kingdom Metazoa; phylum Mollusca; class Gastropoda; order Neogastropoda; family Conidae; genus Conus; species Conus ventricosus. Next base: position 61,543,399 of record CM031603.1, read on the forward strand.
CTCCTGAAACAAACTCAGCATCTGCGAGTTTCACTCCTGTTACTGGGCACGATGTTCCCCCACGCCCACCCATCCCCATCCACCCCATCTGCTGCGTTTTGGCACGCGGTTTGTAACGCTGGTGGTTTGGTGTTTATTATCGGAATTTGCCTTATCTTCAACAGGTGAAAAAACAGCAGCAGAGACCCTCCTCTCTTGTGTGTGTGTGTGTGTGTGTGTGTGTGTGTGTGTGTGTGTGTGTGTTAAGATGCTTGTGTTAAGCTCCACACGAGAGCAGCATGCTCAGTTGTGAAGCAGTAGTCCTAATGAGGAGACCGACAGGTTTGGCGAATCCATGCTGATGGATATCGTGAATGAAAAACGCAGCAGACACCTGACACCCTGTTAAAACAAAATAGGGGCGTCTGTATCTGTTGTTGTTTTGGCGATGGTGTAGGGTCAGACATCCCTGCTAAGGCGGGTATCTCCGGTGACATGGGAAATCTTAACCAAGGCATTAGCAAACAAAGGAGGTAACGTCTGCTCCACGGTGAGACGGTGACATGCCCATAACTCCAAACCAACGATGTACTGGAAACATAACGTGATTAATTCCCCCACAACAGTCCACGTTAAAGTTAAAATTACAAAACTAACAGAACCGGCGATTAAGGGTTGAGTGACTTTTCAATGACCCCTTGCCTCTGACATCTGAACTTAAGAGAAAAAAAAAAAGCTGAGTTCCAGATTTCACCAGTTTTGATTTTCTGGAATCAGATTCGTGGTTTTACTACCCTGTGACCGGAGGCTGATCGGGGGGTGACCTGGGTCTCCTGCTCGTTGTCGGGGGGGGGGGGGGGGGGGGGGGGGGGGGGATGTCTGCTTCCCCTCACCTTGTCTGCTGTCAACCCACCAAAACTGAAGAACTTTTTTAAAAAAACAAAAAAACTCCAGACTTCAAAGGATCAGAACTTATAGGACAGACATGCTGAGGTGACAAAGCCCAGAACAGGGTGGGGTTTTTTTTTTTTCAGAGAATCTCGGATTGTTGTTCGTCCTTCGATTTAGAAATGACCATGGTTTTCAGTCCAGATGGAAGATCGCTGAGTGTGGGTCCGCAGGTGGGCTGGTGAGGCCAGTCTGGGCCCGGAAGGAACGCCCACAGTGGGACACAGTGGGTGGTGGGTGCTCCCGTGAGCTGGGGGTAGCTCGGCCTTCCGGCGCCGCTTCTCTCAGCTTCTGCTGTGCGTCTCTTCTCGATGCCATGCAACCCTTGTAGGCGCTTCCCAAGCGCCGGCCGGAGGGTTGAGCCGGGCCCCCCCAACCACACCCGCTCCCCCCCCCCCCCCCCCCCCCCCCCCCTGATTTCCTGATTGACCCGCTGTTGTCTAATCAGCTGCGTTGCCACACACACACGCAACTGGATGGTAGTAATTCCAGTCATCTCCTTGATTGATAGCCCGGCCGATCACGGGGACCATGTTTTTTTCTACAATATTATGGCACATTTCTGATGAAGACTGAACAACGGGAAAAGTTCAACTAGTTTAAAATGTTTCTGATTCTTTGTTTTAGGGACCCTATCGGCATACTCATCATGAATGATATCACGAGGAATTCAAATGCTACTCAACAGAAATGCGCAATTCCAAGACATTAGGAATGCGTGTCCTGAGTTTGGGCCATACACAAGAATACCATCCCTCGGGATGTATTTTGATGTCGTCCATCTCTCAGATCCTTCTGCCTACATTGCCACCTAACCATAATCTAGCCAATTACTCATGCTCCTTTCTTACTAACACCTCGTAATGAAAAAGAAAAGTTCCGCCAGGAAAAAAAACCGGTCTCATCATACACAGTATATTCAACTACTTGCATTATGTTCATTCAAACATACATGTTTTAATTTGGATATTTCCCTATTTGTTTTAAGTTGGATAAAACCAAGGTCGTGCCAAACGTGCCACCGATTCTATTCATTTTATTGCAGTCACATTACAAAAAATCGTTACAAAAAGCATAAGAAAAATCATACGTACATCCCAATGCAATTGAAAAAACAACAGCCCAGTTGTACCATCAAGGAGGACAAAGACAAGCAGAAATCACGCCCCTCTTGGGACACTGTTTTACTGCCAACTCCAGGCTAGAGCGAGATCAAAGAATGTTCTGCCTGTTTCCGGCGCAACTGTGCAGAAGGTGGCTGTTTCGGTCCTGTCAGTCTATCTGACCATTTGTTGGCAAGAAATATGGGGAGCGTTGTATAGCAGAAATGGTACTGGGTTGTCTGAAAGTTCAGTGTCTACAAGTGGATAGAATGTAAGGTGTGTATTTGTGTGTGTGTTAAACGATCATATGCTGAAAAAGGAAGCGCTGCACAAAACTGGTCACACAATGATTTTTTTTATGTGCAGGGAATAAAGTCGGTGCGCAGAGCTTGCGTTCAACTTTTTGAGGCTGTTTCCGTCGAAAGTTGTTGATGGGCTTCCTTTCCTTGCCGTCCCCTCCCCCTACCCCACAATCCTCGTACTTTCCCTTCTACCCCCTTCCCCCTCCATTCCCTTTAATCCACGCCTTCCCCTTACAGAATACGGAAGCTATACAACTTCTCTTCCAGGTGGTTTTAATTTCAGAGATGGAAGCCGCTTATGTTCGAAAGTCTTGGCCTGCATTTTACAACACTTAAATGAAGTGAACCTGCGGTCAAGGTCTTAAGACTAGAGCACGTCTGCTGATCATGTCACATTTGTTTTTATCATCATGTTTTGAATTAGTTTCAGCATGACTAGACATTAAATGTCCTCTGCACCTAATGCTTTGTCAAATTTGCACTACCAACGGAAAAAAAAAAAACCGATAAGTTTTCTCCCAAGAGTTTGTATGCGTCTTCTGCAAAAAAAAAAAAAAAAAAAAAAAAAAAAGGACAATTCAAGTTTTGATAAGAGACTTTCAACAAGCAGCTTTCTTGAACAGGTCAGGGGCAACTAGTTTTCTTTCTTTCTGTTGCTTCATTTATACCGACGAACGATACGAGTATTCTGCCGCTGCATCCCCTCGTAAAAAAAAAGAGAGAGAGAGACAGAGAAAAAAAGAGGAAAACCTCGGCATCTGTTGATTTCACTCTCGTTACAAGACCTGGTGTCCTTTTGACCCAAGCTTGTTATGCCGGAGGTTCAGTGTTTATCAGGATTTGTCATCTTATTGTCAACAGCTGAAAAACTGCTGCCAAAAATTTGTGTGTACAACCGCGCGCGCGCGCACGCGGCTATCTCACTCTCTCCCTTGGAGAGGAAAACTTAAACAAGACAATAGCAAACAAAGACAGGTAACGTTTGTTCCGTGGTGAAAATAACTACTGGACCACAACCCCAAACTAGTGCTGTACTGGAAGCAGCATGTAACTGTCCCCACTCCCCTCCCGTAAGACCAGCAGTTGTTATTTATTTTGTCACATTAACGTCCACGTTAAACTTACATAAATAGAACCGCCAGCTCCAAGATAAGTGACCGTTCCAATGATCCCCGCCACCGTTTAATACTCTTCAAGGGGGAAAAGTGGAGCTTCAGATTTCAACGGTTTTGATTTTCTGGAATCTGGTTCTTGGCTTTCTTGGACAGAGGCTGGTCGATGACCGGGTGACATCAGGTCCCCTGGTCGCTTTCTTGGACAGAGGCTGGTCGATGACCGGGTGACATCAGGTCCCCTGGTCGCTTTGACAGAGGTTGGTCGATGACCGGGTGACATCAGGTCCCTGGTCGCTTTCTTGGACAGAGGCTGGTCGATGACCGGGTGACATCAGGTCCCTGGTCGCTTTGACAGAGGTTGGTCGATGACGGGTGACACCAGGTCCTCTGGTCGCTTTCTTGGACAGAGGCTGGTCGATGACCGGGTGACACCAGGTCCTCTGGTCGCTGTCTGGGACAGAGGTTGGTCGATGACTGGGTGACATCAGGTCCTCTGGTCGTTGTCTGCGACAGAGGTTGGTCGATGACCGGGTGACATCAGGTCCTCTGGTCGTTGTCTGCGACAGAGGTTGGTCGATGACCGGGTGACATCAGGTCCCGTGGTCGTTGTCTGGGGGATTACGTCTGGCTACGCGCACATCGCCTGCTCATAATTTTCCTGACAGGAGAATTGTTTGAACGCCTTCCTTATATTGACGTCCATATTTCGAAGGACTTGAATTGAAAGGATAGACAGATTACGGCGGATAAAACCTGGAGTAGGTGGGGTATATTCCAAGAATATCAGAGACAAGATCATCACCATCCTCGTAAATGCTGGGCTTATTTATCCCTAATGTGTAAATATTCTTATTTGGCTTTCTGTCTTTTAATGCGTTGTTTTGTCCAAAACTTAGCTGGGAATTAAGAATTCGAGTAATTATGTAATGTATAGCCGGCCGCACTTTTATGTTCCATATTATCATTGGAGATAACTACCCATGATAAAAGCGTGGCAGGGTTGTTAGCATTGTGTACCCAGCTGGGAGGTCGTGGGCTAGAACCTCATCAGAACCATTACATTACACATCAGGCGCCACTGGGGACACCTTCTCTTCTAAGCAGGCAAAGTAACCCCCCTTTTATCATGTCCTTATTCCATCTCGCGCCTACAGCCGATCTTTTGATCTGGCTTCTGTTCAGTCAGAGGATATCCCATCTTCACAGAGAAGCTTGTTCACCAAGCGGAGAGACCAAACAATATTTACACTGCGTCCCGGTGTGCCTCCGTGCAGAAGGCAGCATCTTTGGCCCTGTTTGTCCATTCGTCTGCAAGATAACAGGTACACAGTGTAGTGTATCTTATCAAACAGTGCAGGGTCATCTTATGGGTCATTGTGTACAAGAGGATATAGTGAGATGTCTAGTCCGAGGCCTGTTGACGGCAAAATGGACGAAACTCGATGAACACAAACGCTGCGTCGACCAGTCACGCTGTATCATCGCTTTGTATGTGTGGTAATGGAGTCAGCGCGAAGAGTTTGCATCCTATTTTTGGAGGCTGTTTCACATGAAAGTCTGTTGATGTAGTTTCTGTTCCTTGCCTTCAGGCCACCCGCTCGCCCCGCACCCCCCCCCCCCACCCCACCCCCGCTCCAAATGTTCCTTCTTTGTCCTGCCTTATCCCTTCCCTTCTACCCGTCCCTCCACCAACCTCTACCGCATCCGTACACGGAAAGTATGTGCGCGTCTCTCCCAGATGACGTGTGTGTCCGCGGTGGAAGCTGGTTAGATTTTGCTGCACTTACAGCTAGTTTGATGGAAGTGACCTTGAGGCCCCAAACAGGCAGCAGACATGCTCTAGTTTGAAGGCCTTGTTCGCATTTGTTTTTATCGATATTTTTTTTCCGTTGGCTTTGATATTACAAATTATGAAGCAGTTCCCCGTTCTGCCATTTTATACAAAGCTAAGATTGCACCACTTCTTTAAAAGAAGACATTACTTCCCTCCATTTGTGTCTTCTGCAGGAAAAGAGAATATTCCAATTTTAGTGAGTGGTTTTCAATAACTATCTTTCTTGAACAACCTAGGGGCAACTTATTTGTTTTTCTGCCACTTCATTAATAGCAATGAATAATCAGAATACTTACTCCTTGGCCACCTGCACTTTCTGTCGCTGTATCTCTCCTTCAAACGAGTTCAGCATCTGTGGTCTTCACTCCCGTTACAGGACACAATGTTCCCACACCCCACCACTCCCTACCCACCCCTTCAAGCTTGTTAACTTTTCCTGGTCTGTTTTTTGGCACGTAGTTTGTTACGTTGGGGTTTCGGCGGTTATTGTGAGGATTTGCCTTCTTATCTTCAACAGGTGAAAAGCTGCTGCCAAAGTTCTGTATGTGTGCGTGCGTGCGAGCGTGCTTGCGCGCGCGCGCGCGCGCGTGTGTGTGTGTGTGTGTGTGTGTGTGTGTGTGTGTGTGTGTGTGTGTGTGTGTGTAGGACGCTTGTCTTCTGTGTGATACGAGAGCAGCACGCTCAGCTGTGCAGCAGCAATTCTGATGAGACTAGTAACTGCTTTGACGAATCTTTCTTGATGGGAATCCGGAATGGAAAAGCCAGCTTAAAACATAGCAGCATTTTGCAAGGCCTATCTTCGTCTGTTGTCGTTCTAGTGATGTTGGTATCGCGATGAGGTGGATATCGCCATTGGAAATGTTGAACAAGACAAACGCGAACAAGGGAGGTAACGTTTGCTCAGTGACATGCCCATAAGTCCAAACCAACGCTGTACTAGAAGCGGTACCTGGCTATCTCCCTACCGGGACAAAAGTTGCCTGCATTTTATATGGCCACATAAACAGCCGACGTTTAACTACGAGTCACGGAATTCATGTCGCCGACAGCTGTGAGATGAATAACGCTTTTAACGACCCCTTCGCATTGACAAATCAAGTTCAAGTGAGTTCCATATTGCACCAGGATTGATTTTCTGGAATCTGGTTCATGGTTTTCTGAACTTACGGCCGAGAGGTTGATCGATGTATGGCTGACCTCAGGTCTCCTGGTCGTTGTCTGGGGATTAGGTCTGGCTGCCCTGGCCTTGTCTGCTCATTATCCACCAGACTGAAGAACTGTCAGACACCTTTCCTCACACAGACGTCCAGCTTTCAAAGGATTTGAAAACTGGACAGACATATTGAGGTGGAAAAATCAAGAAAAGGCTGGGTTTTTTTCCCCCAGAGGATCTTGGAGACAAGACCATCATCCTCGTGTCTGCTTTGTTCAGTGATTCTAGGATGTCGATTTTCTGACTGACCATCCTGTCGATCAATAAGTTGTGTTGCGCCAAACACAACTGGATCGTAATAAATTGAATCATCCCTTATGATTCCTACCCTAGCTAATCACGGAAGCCATTTTTTTCTGTAACTTTACACTAGATTTCCGCTAAAAATCGAAAAAAAAATGCATGACGTTAAACTATTTAGAAATATTCCTTGCTCCCTGATTCTGGAGCTCATCAGCATACTCATCATAAATAATCTTACAATGGAATTCGAATGCTTCTCAGCAGACACGCGTGACTGCAAGACAGACTGGCAGGGATGCAGGCCCCGAGTTCCGGCCGTACACCAGTCCCCCTCCTCTCAAACGCACCCCACTTCCTTTCCTTCCCCTTCTCCTCCACCTCCTTACTCCCCCCCCCCCCCCCCAACCAGCCCCATCCGCTCCCCCCTCCCCTTATTTCATTGTCAGTTTTTTAAACCCATGTAACTACTTAGGAAGCTTTTATATTGTCATCACACAAAAAAACATGGTTTAAAAAAACACACTCACCATACATAGTATACTCCACAATATATATGTTATGTTAATTCATGTCTTTACGGTGGATAAAAACCAAACTGCACCAAGTGCGCCACCGATTCTGCTCAGTTTACTGAAATAACTTTACAAATGTCATTACAAAAAGCAAAAAACAAATCAAACGTACATTCCAGAGCAACAAAAAAAAAAAAAAAAAAAAACCCACCTAGTCACAAGCAAGAAGAACAAAGCCAAGCAGAAATCACGTCCCCTCTGGAGGCAAAAGCTCTACGGCCAGCTCCAGGCTAGAGCGACATCAAAGAGTGTTCAGTCCGTTTCCCGGCGCAACTGCTCAAAAGGTCAGTCCGTCTGACCGTTTGTTGGCAAGGAACGTGGAGAACGGTGTGGCGGGTCTTCACGATGTGGTACTGGGTTGTCTGAAAGCTCAGCGTCCACAAGTGGATAGAATGTAAGGGCTGCGGGCGTAAAGCGAGCCAACGCCTAGAAAGGAAGCACCGCGCAAACTGACCGCACAAGGTTACCTTGATATGTGTAGAGAATAAAGTCGATGCGCGGAATTTGCATCCCACTTTTTGAGGCTTTTTGTAGTTAAAATGCATTGATGAGCTCCCTTGCCTTGCCGCCCCCCCCCCCCCCCCCCCCCCCTCCTCATATCCACGCGCTTCCACCTCTTCACCCTTCCCCGCCACTCCCTTTAATCCACACGGCTCTAGTTTTTAGCTTTGAAAGCTGCGTAGATTTTGAAGTCCGTGCTGCCTGTTTCAGCTAGCTCGATGGGTGTGAATTCGTGGTCAAGGTCTTCAAACTAGAGCACGTCTGCCGCCCGTCTGTAGCCACATTTGCTTTCATCTTGCTTTGAATTAGTTTCAGTATGATCCCTAATGCAATGTCAAAACCTGCATCATGGACATCAGAAACGCGATAGTTTCCTCCCAAGTCTCTGTCTGTGTGCTGTGCTGAGAAAAAGACAGTTCAGTTTTTGGCGAGTTGTTTTCAGTAATCATTTACCTTGAACACGCAAGGGGCGACTAATATTTTTCAACTTCTTCATTTATAAGAAGATACGACGAGGGTACTACTCTTCAGCTGCCTTCGCTTTCTGCTGCTGCATCTCCCCGTGACAACGAAAGAAAAAAAAAAATCAGTAGCTGTCGTGTTCACTCTTATTAGGAACTTTTTCTTGCCCCATGCTTTTTTATGCTGGCGAACGGTGTTTATTATGAGTACTTGCCATCATATTGTCAGCAGGTGAAAACTGCTCCCGAAGATTGTGTGTGTGAAGGGGGGAGGGGGGGGGGGGGGTATGCCAGTGTTGGCGTGTTTGCAACAGCAAAATGTCCAATTGTGCAAAGCAAGCCTAACAAGGGGGTCGATGCTCCGTGAATCATTAATTCCTATTGTTTATATCGAATAAAAACGCAGCAGGCACCAGACGCCTGATGAAAAAGAAATAAATGATAGGCTTTCCACGGCTTCTCTCTATGTCCTATGTGTTGGTGGTCCAGATAGAGCATCAGTCCGCTGAAGGACTCTCTCTCTCTCTCTCTCTCTCTCTCTCTCATGGAAAAGAGTTTCAGTTTCATCAGAAGGTGTCACTGCGTGCGGACTACCCCATAGACGCTACACCTCATCTACTAAGTTTCGAGACTACACTGTGCATGATTTAAAGCTGATGATGAATGACTGAATGAGAGAATTTAAAGAATAGGGTCTCATGACTACGTTTTTGGGAGATCTAACTTCGCTTTAGCCCAACGCGGTGGTCGGGCCCTTACGTCCCGACCTGACTTTGTCTGAGCTATAATCGTTGCTTGTGTTTTGTTGTGAGTGTACGTTGTGTGTGTGTGTGTATACATATGTGTGTGTTACGTGTGGTGTGTGTGGGGGGGGGGGGGGGGGGGCTTGTGTGAGCATTTTCCTGTATGCACGATTGTGTGTGTACATACATGTATGCATGTGCCTGTTAATTATGGGCTACACTCGAACGCGCGCGCGTGTGTGTGTATGTGTGTGTGTTTTGATTATTTGTGGAAAAAAGAATGTTCAACAGATGAGTATAAATAATGTTCAGAAGATGACATATCCGTAACGCAACACACACACACAAACACACACACACACACACACACAACACACACACCCCACACGCACGCACGCACGCTGGAAAGGAAAAGGGGCAATACCGACAAGGGTGGTAACATGTGAGAATTGCTACAAAGGGCCCCTAACGACCCAAAGGGGGGTAACATGTGAGAATTGCTACGGCCCATAACTGCAAGGGTGGTAACATGTGAGAATTGCTACAGGCCCATTTAAATGACAAGGGTGGTAACATGTGAGAATTGCTACAGGCCCATAAACTGACAAGGGTGGTAAACATGTGAGAATTGCTACAGGCCCATAACTGACAAGGGTGGTAACATGTGAGAATTGCTACAGGCCCATAACTGACAAGGGTGGTAACATGTGAGATTGCTACAGGCCCATAACTGACAAGGGTGGTAAATGTGAGAATTGCTACAGGCCATAACTGACAAGGGTGGTAAAATGTGAGAATTGCTACAGGCCCAAAAACTGACAAGGGTGGTAACATGTGAGAATTGCTACAGGCCATAACTGACAAGGGTGGTAACATGTGAGAATTGCTACAGGCCCATAACTGACAAGGGTGGTAACTGTGAGAATTGTACAGGCCATAATGACAAGGGTGGTAACATGTGAGAATTGCTACAGGCCTTAACTGACAAGGGTGGTAAAATGTGAGAATTGCTACAGGCCCCTAACTGACAAGGGTGGTAACATGTGAGAATTGCTACAGGCCCATAAACTGACAAGGGTGGTAACATGTGAGAATTGCTAAGGCCCATAACTGACAAGGGTGGTAACATGTGAGAATTGTACAGGCCCATAACTGACAAGGGTTTGGGAAAAATGTGGAATTGCTACAGGCCCATAATGACAAGGGTGGTAACATGTGAGAATTGCTACAGGCCCATAACTGACAAGGGTGGTACATGTGGGGAATTGCTTTCAGGCCCATAAATGACAGGGTGGTAAAAATGTGAGAATTGCTACGGCCCATAATGACAAAGGGGGGTAAAAATGTGAGAATTGCTACAGGCCCCTAATGACAAGGGTGGTAACATGTGAGAAAATTGGGTACAGGCCCATAACTGACAAGGGTGGTAACATGTGAGAATTGCTACAGGCCCATAACTGACAAGGGTGGTAACATGTGAGAATTGCTACAGGCCCATAACTGACAAGGGTGGTAACATGTGAGGGAAATTTCTACAGGCCCCTAACTGGCAAGGGTGGTAACATGTGAGAATGCTACAGGCCCCTAACTGACAAGGGTGGTAAAATGTGAGAATTGCTACAGGCCCATAACTGACAAGGGTGGGTAACATGTTTAGAATTGCTACAGGCCCATAACTGACAAGGGTGGTAACATGTGAGAATTGTACAGGCCCTAAATGACAAGGGTGGTAACATGTGAGAATTGCTACCGGCCCCTTAATGACAAGGGTGGTAACATGTGAGAATTGCTACAGGCCATAACTGACAAGGGTGGTAACATGTGAGAATTGCTACAGGCCCCTAACTGACAAGGGTGGTACATGTGAGAATTGCTACAGGCCCATAAACTGACAAGGGTGGTAACATGTGAGAATTGCTACAGGCCCCTAAATGACAAGGGTGGTAACATGTGAGAATTTCTAAGGCCCATAAACTGGCAGGGTGGTAACATGTGAGAATTGCTACAGGCCCATAATGACAAGGGTGGTTAACATGTGGAATTGCTACAGGCCCATAACTGACAAGGGTGGTAAATGTGAGAATTGCTACAGGCCATAACTGACAAGGGTGGTAACATGTGAGAATTGCTACAGGCCCCTAACTGACAAGGGTGGTAACATGTGAGAATTGCTACAGGCCCCTAACTGACAAGGGTGGTAACATGTGAGAATTGCTACAGGCCCATAACTGACAAGGGTGGTAACATGTGAGAATTGCTACAGGCCATAACTGACAAGGGTGGTACATGTGAGAATTGCTACAGGCCCATAACTGACAAGGGTGGGGAACATGTGAGAATGTACAGGCCCATAACTGACAAGGGTGGTAACATGTGAGAATTGCTACAGGCCCATTTAAATGACAAGGGTGGTAACTGGGAATTGCTACAGGCCCATAACTCGAAAGCAGCACTGTTCAGGAATCGGCATGTAAACGCGCTTGCTTCTCTAGCTGGTCAACATTTACGGTCACCGTTAAACCTAAATTTCATGAACCGCCAGCAACGTGCAGGGTGACTATTCCAACGACACCTTGCCTCCAAATGATCCTCTTGGAGGGGGCGGGGAAGTGGAGGTTTTCAGATCTTCATGGTGTTGATTTTCTGGAATCTTGTTCGTGGCTTCCTTAGCCTGTGACACGAGGTTGATCGATGAACGGTGGCCTCAGGGCTTCCGGTCGTTGTCTAGAGGATTATGTCTGGCTGCCCGCGCCTTGTCTGCTCCTAATCTTCGAGACGAAGGAATTGTTTGAACATCTTTTTGTACAGACGTCCATATTTCGGAGGGATTTAAACTCTTAGTATTTTAGAAAACTGGGAGTGGGTAGACATATTGAGGGGGGATTAAAACCCAGAAGAGGGTTTTTTTCCCGAGAATGTCGGAGACAAGACGGCCACTACGCTCGTGAATTTCTGGGTTAGTCATCCATAAACCGTCAGTTTTCATATTTGGCGTTTTGTTGTTTAAATCTGTTGGGTTGCTCAAATCATAAATGTGAAATAATGATGTGAGAAATCATGTGTTTTTATAGCCCGCCCGATCAGTTTTTTTTACATTATCATCGAGGATAAACTGCTCATTATTTTAGAAAGTGGTCTAGTGTTTAGTGTTCGCGCACTCCCTGCTGGGAGGTCGGGGGGATGGATCCCCATCAGGGCAGTAATTGTGGGATGTTTTCATCCCTGTCGGCCCCTACCCGGTGTAGAGTTTGCTGTGGGCTCAACTGGAAACCCTGGGATCTCATACCCCTGTTTCATCCGTGTAGGTGGATGGGTCTTTGACAGTGTTGTTGAAATTTTTGACCAACACTGCTGGTGTCTGAATCTTCCGGGCCTGTTTGATGCTGGGTATATTTGTACAAGGACGCGTAAGGTTCAGCCCTGTCCGCAGTCTCGGTCTAGAATAAAACTCCTGGCTTTCATCTTTACTATACTCATCGAATAGCATAATTGAAAAAAAAAGGCTCAGATTCCGTGAGCCTTGATGCCCTGTTCTTGTGGTGGCCTCAGTTTCGGTTTTCTCCCCACAGGTATTTTACTTGGTGAGGTTCTGTGGGTCACAAGTATCGGTAGATTCGTGGGTACTGTCGTTAGAAGGACATGGTGTCGGCATCTGAAGGGAGAGTTTCGTGAGGGACATTTTGTTATCATCAGCAGGGCTTGGTATATGTTTGATCAGAAGAGACACCACTAAAAAATAACCGAAGTGATCGGCAGCAGTGCAGCGTCTCCTCTGTGGATTTCTCATGACAACTTGACATTGATTGCTCCATGCCGATTGCTGGTGCGAGGCCGGGCGGAACAAGCCAGGCTGTAGCTTGTTACTGGGGAACTGAAATAAGTCCGTGGGTGCAATGCCAATGAGACGGCACGAAAGATGTGACACAAAAAACTACTGCCGTCACAGCAGTCGGTGAACAATCTCTCAATGGAATTTCAAAAATGCTACTCAACATTAAAGCATCCTCTGGGGCAAATGTTAAGGAGCGAGTTCTGAGTTTGGGCCATACACAAAAATTACCACATGCTCAGGATGTTCTCTGTTGTCGTCCAGAACCCCTACATCTCTTTCATTGCGGGTTTCCCATCCTAGGCCAATCGACAACTAAGGACCTTTCAGGATTGTGTAACAGTTGGAGAAAAACAAAACGTGTTACTATTGTGCATCATAAAAATGAGTGAAATCATCTGCACTTTATGGCGGGATAAAACATGGCTATGCCAGATGCGCACCATTCCGCTTGGTTTATCACAAAACACATTTCCCAAAATCGATTTCAAACCCTCAAGCATGCATTCCAAAGCAACAGAAAATAAAGATTTCCCCTTCATAGTCGGAAAGACCAAAAGACAAGGGGATATCTGATCCCTCTTGAGACAAGTTTCACGGCCAAAGCCAGGCTCTGTTTTTGTAGTTTACAAACCCCCCAAAATATTTTTCTTTCTAACGCTTGGCTGTTTCGCTGGAGGTTACTCCTGTGTCAAATCCAGTCAGTGCGAGAGTTACGCTTCAGTTTTGGAAGCGTTTCCACTGAAAGTCTGTTGTTGGGGAAATTCTTTTCCATGCTCCCCACTCCACCTCTCGTACTTTTCCATCTTTCCCCTCTGTTCCTCGCCCTTTTTAAACCGTCCCTGCCCAACCCTACTATGGAAATGATGAGTGCTTGTGTCGCAGATGGCTGTAATTTCCGCAAAAAGTTACTTGCTCGTTGCTGCATAAACAGCAGTTTGATTATGTTTATTTGGTCAAGATCCTCAGTTAGAGGTGCAGGCTGCGTGTTTGTGACCCCATATGTTTTTAATTACATTTTTACTTTGAATAAGTTTCGTATGATCCAACGTTGAGTCCTCCATATTTTCCACTTTAGGCTAAGTTTAAAAAAAAGCACTACTGCATAAAAGAAATTCCAGTAATCTCCTCCCCAAGACCTTGTATGTGTCTTCTCAGACATTTCATTTTTGTGGTGAGTGGTTTTCAATCACCATCCTTCTTGAACACACAGGGGGGGGGGGGGGGGGGGGGGGGGGGGCATCTGATTTTTTTTTCCTGCCGCTTCAGTTATGGGGATGAACGATCAGATTCTTCCTCAGCTGCCTTCCCCTTTTTGCCGCTGCATCTCCCCGTAAAAGAAACACTCAGCATATTTTGACTTTCACTGTCGTTGCGGGACACAAATGTTTTCGCCCCCAAACTTGTTACTTTTTCATGCCTTTATTGGCACACGGCTTGTTACGCTGGAGGTTCGGGTGTTTATTTGAGGATTTGTCATCTTATCGTCAACAGGTGAAAAACTGCTGCCAAAGAATCTCTCTCTCTCTTCTCTCTCTCTTTTCCTTTTCTCTCTCTCTCCTTTCTCTCTCTCTCTCTTGTGCGCGCGCGCGCGCATGATATGATGCTTGTGTTGAGTGTGATTTCGACAGTAGCAGGCATAGTTGTGAAGCGATAATCGTAACGAGGGGGTCGAAATTTCTCGGTGAATCCTTCTTGTGGGATATCTCGAACGAAAAAGCAGCAGACACCAGACGCCCTGTGAAAAAAAAATTGGGGCCATTATCAAAGGCTATCTTTATGTGCTGTCGTTTCTGTGATGAGGTATAGTGGGCAGACAGCCCCCGCTGAGGTGGGTGTCTCTTGGTAAGGTAATCTTAAAAGAGGCAATAGCCAAGAAGGGAGGCAAGTGTTGCTTCCACGATGAGAACAGTTACAAGCTCTTAACTCTAAACTAACACTGTCCTGGAAGCAGCACGTCACTGCCTCCGAAAGAGAGCAACCGTTGGCAGCTTGATCAGTTTGGTCATATCAACGTCAACGTTAAACTTGAATAAACGAAACCAGCAGCCACAAGCAGAGTAACTGTTTTTGACCCCTTGCCACTGACTAATCCTCTTAAAAGGAGGGGGAGGGGGGGGGGGTCAGATTTAACCGATTTCGATTTTCTGGAACCTGGTTCGTGGCTTTCTTCTCTGCGACACAGAGACTGGTCGACGAACGGCTGACCTCAGGGTGTCCTGGCCGTTGTCTAGGGGATTAGGTCTGGCTGTCCGTGCCTTGTTCGCTCACAGTCCGCCAGACTCAAGAATGGTGTGTGAACACCTTTCCTGACACACATGTCCAGATTTCAGAGGAACTGAACTCATAGGACAGACAGACAGAGGTAGATGAAGAAACCAGGAGCTGATCTAATATATTCATGGGATCTCGGGAACAAAGCCATCATTGTCCCGTCTCTGCTGGGCTCAATATCCTGAAGTGTCATTTTTCTGATTGGGCATGCTGTTGGTTAATGTATTGCGTGGGCCCCTTGTCAACTGGATGATAATAATCCGAGTCATCTTACGTGATTTATAGGCTGTCCGAGGGGGGAGGAGGGGGGAGTGGAACAGAGAGGGGGTGGGGGCAGATCTTATGGATGGGTGGTGAACACATTAAAACCATGGTGACCCATGATTTGGGGGTTACTATTCTTATGTCGTTTTGTTTCGTTTGTTCTTGATGTTATTGTTGAAGTGGCGTGTGCGTGCGTGCGTGTGTGTGTGTGTGTGCGTGTGCGTGCGTGTGTGCATGTGCATGGTCCGGTCAAGGATGAGGAGAACATAAAACATGTTTTAATGGGGAGTGTTACTGTAGTTTTTAAGCTCACTCTTGTGCGTGTGTGCCCCGCGCGCGCGCGCGCTGGTGACTTCTGCCGAACTGAATACGCCGTAGCATTGGTGGTGGTGATGGTGTTGTGTGTGTGTGTGTGTGTCTGCGTGCGCGTGCGTGTAGGGAGGGGAGGGTTGGGTCGAGTTCGGCCAAGGCTGAGGAGAACAGAAAACTCAAGCTTTGAATTGGCGTGTTACCGTAGTTGTTTTCTGCTGACTTCCCCCGGAGACGGATGGTTGAACCACTTGGAACCGAGTGCTAGTGTGTAAGCGATACTCGACAATTCATAACACTGCGTAGTCAACAGAGAATCCAGCACCACCTTCGAACAACCGATTACAGACCGCACCTACTGTTGTCAAGAATGGCATCACACCAGCATCAGCATCTCTGGCGGGCAATATGTATTTGTTCTGGCAGCCTGTGTTGTACTCGCACTTCCTATGTTTGTGTATGTTGCCTCTACCCGTCTGTGTCTCGTCTTCGGCATCAATACATCGCACATGCTTCCGAGTCGCTTATCTTAGGTTGGACGGTAATGGATATTTATGTTTTGTTTTCCGAAGATTATTTTTGTAATAATTCACGTACATCTGCTGTATTCGTTTCCCATATATTCATAGTCTCTCTCTCTCTCTCTCTCTCTCTCTCTCTCTCCTCTCTCTCTCTCTCTCTCTCTCTCTCTCTTCTCTCTCTCGCTGTGGGTTGTTAGCGGATCGTTTGATGTACGACACATAGTAGGGTTGTGAACTCGAGCGTATACCAAAAAGAAATGTGTGAATGCGGATGCGTTTACGGTGCACAGAGTTAGGAAGGGAGGTGCGTGCGTCGGTGGTAAGTTGAGCACTCCTCAATTATATCGTGGCAGTCGATTAGCAAATTTGTCTTGATTTTTAATGACATGTTACACATTGTTATTTTGCACATTATTTTTGCTCAGTACGTTTGCTTATCTACTGTTCAGTCAGTTGAAGTAATGCCTCAACTCGTTCATTCATTTCTCGAGTTGGTGATTATTGATCCAGTCAGTTGTCAGTTTATGAGACGAGAAAAGGTCTTGACGTATTGAAATTTGGGCCAATATTCATTTTCATCATGAAAAAGAAACGCAGGCACTGGCAAGGACGGCCAAGGCAGGCCAGATCTATATTGATTTGGCTCAAGAGTTTTCCGGATGAATAAACTTATTTTTAGCAATCATACAAACAAACTGCTCCATAGTGATTTTCTCTGATCCTGATCCTCGCCCCCGACGCCCCCCCCCCCCCCCCCCCCCACACGCACACACAGCCCACATCTTCTCTGACGCGCTATACGGGCCTTTATTTCCTCAAGCCATTCTGGTTCGACCCATCTGTGGCTCACCATTTAGATACCTGCTAATATCTGTCTGCAAGCCGTTCTTTTCCGAAGGAACTCTTTCCTCGGCCATTCTAGCCATACATTGCTCTGTCCAAGGGCATTCTGATACGACCCCTCTCTGTCCACAGCCGTTCAGACCTGACCTCACTCTGTCCACAGCCATTCTGACCTGACTTGTCTCTGTCCACAGCCATTCTGACCTCTCTGTCCACAGCCATTCTGACCTGTCTGTCCACAGCCATTCTGACCTGACCTCTCTCTGTCCACAGCCATTCTGACCTCTCTGTCCACAGCCATTCTGACCTCTCTGTCCACAGCCATTCTGACCTCTCTGTCCACAGCCATTCTGACCTGACTTGTCTCTGTCCACAGCCATTCTGACCTGACTTGTCTCTGTCCACAGCCATTCTGACCTGACCTGTCTCTGTCCACAGCCATTCTGACCTGACCTGTCTCTGTCCACAGCCATTCTGACCTGACCTGTCTCTGTCCACAGCCATTCTGACCTCTCTCTGTCCACAGCCATTCTGACCTCTCTCTGTCCACAGCCATTCTGACCTCTCTGTCCACAGCCATTCTGACCTGACTTGTCTCTGTCCACAGCCATTCTGACCTGACCTGTCTCTGTCCACAGCCATTCTGACCTGACCTGTCTCTGCCCCCAGCCATTCTGACCTGACCTGTGTCTGTCCACAGCCATTCTGACCTGACCTGTGTCTGTCCACAGCCATTCTGACCTGACCTGTGTCTGTCCACAGCCATTCTGACCTGACCTCACTCTGTCCACAACCATTCTGACCTGACCTCACTGTCCACAACCATTCTGACCTGACCTCACTCTGTCCACAGCCATTCTGACCTGACCTCACTCTGTCCACAGCCATTCTGACCTGACCTCACTCTGTCCACAGCCATTCTGACCTGACCTCACTCTGTCCACAGCCATTCTGACCTGACCTCACTCTGTCCACAGCCATTCTGACCTGACCTCACTCTGTCCACAGCCATTCTGACCTGATCTGTCTGTCCACAGCCATTCTGACCTGATCTGTCTCTGTCCACAGCCATTCTGACCTGACCTGTGTCTGTCTACAGCCATTCTGACCCGACCTGTGTCTGTCCACAGCCATTCTGACCCGACCTCACTCTGCCCACAGCCATTCTGACCCGACCTCACTCTGCCCACAGCCATTCTGACCTGAACTCACTCTGTCCACAGCCATTCTGACCTGACCCCTCTCTGTCCACAGCCATTCTGACCTGACCTCACTCTGTCCACAGCCATTCTGACCTGACCTCACTCTGTCCACAGCCATTCTGACCTGATCTCACTCTGTCCACAGCTATTCTGATCAGCGGGCCGCACTACGAGGAGGACGGGTCTCACTTCGTGGAGAAGGGGAACACGCTGACCTTGACCTGCAGCGCCACAGGGTTCGACTACCCGCCGGATGACCTCGACTGGTTCAAGGACGGCCTCAAGCTGACCAACAGCAGGCGGCTGCACCTCAGTAAGATGTGCGTCTCTCTCATTCCACCCCACCCCACCCCACCGTCTTCACTTTCGTAGTCTTTACCCCTCCTTCCCACCCACCCCCAGTCTGTATGTCTCACCCTCCCTCTTTCCCATCTCTCTATCTCTCTCTCTTCCCCTCTCTCTATCTCTCCCTCCCTCTTTCTCCTTCCTTTCCCTCCCTCCACCCTTCTCCCCTCCCTCCCCCTCTGCCCCTATCCCCTCCCCATCTTCCAGTACCTTCATTCCCCTACCTCTCCTTTTTCACTTCTTCCTCTTCCTGACCCCCTTCCTTTCTACCCTTCTTCTTTCTCTCCCATCTCCCTCGTCTTCTCACATCTTCCTCCCTTCTACTGCCCTCCCCTTCTCCCTTCTACTCCTCTCCCTCCCTTCTCCCACCCCCTTTTACGCCTCCCTTCTTCCCCTACCCAATTCTTACCTCATTGCGTCCTCCTCCCCCTCTCCCTTCCTTATTACCCACCCCTATTCTCTCTCTCCCTTCTCCTCTGCTTCCTCCTCCCTTCAATCCTTCCCGTATTCTCTCTGTCTCTCTCTAATAATAATTATTGTTATTATGGTATTTATGAGGCGCAAAATCTTGATGAAATCAACTCTAAGCGCACGAATGTAAGGGCAAGCATACACGCGAACGCACGCACACACAAGCACACACACACTTCAAGACGTGTTGTATGGCCAAACAAAACTGTCAAAAGAGAGGGAAAATGGAAAAAAAAAAGTTTTATACAAATATTTACATCTCGGGTTTCCACACCGAGTGGGTACAGGATGCAGTGGGAGTAGTAGGGATCGTAGAGAGGACTACTAGGAAGAAGGAAAGAGGTGAGTTTTAAGAGCAGTCTTAAAAGAAGAGAAAGTAGGCATTTGACGGACTGAGAGTGGAAGTTTGTACCAGCATAATGGGCCAGAAACAGAGAAGGCGCGTGGGCCAAAGGTACTGAGCTTGGTACGTGGAACCCGGAAAATGAGAGGATCAGAGGAAGAGCGGAGGGTGCGTGAGGGTTTTTAGATATTGAGTAGATTGGTTTGGTAGTCAGGGGCTGCATTGTTGAGGGACTTGTAACAAATGGCGTCAAGTTAATAGTGTATGCGTTTTGATACAGGAAGCCAGTGAAGTTGTGACAGAAGAGGGGAGAGGTGGTCAGTCTTTTACTTCTTGAGTACAAGGCGTGCGGCGTTGTTTTGAATGCGTTGTAGGGTGTGAATAGAAGATTCATTGACACCAGAAAGGAGTGAGTTGCAGTAGTAGATACGAGACATAATGAAACAGAGGGCAAGTTTGACAGTTTGTTCGGTAGAAAGATGTTTTTTGATCAGGCTGATGCGACGAAGGTGGTAGTAGCAAGATTTGGCGGTTTGGGTCACAAAGTTTTGCATGGAAAGGGTAAAATCAAGGTGGACACCCATATTCTTGACGGAGTCGGAAATTGGAACGGATGTGTTGCATAGTTGAAGAGAAAGAGAGGGGGGTAGTTGAGAGAGCCTTTGACGTGTGCTGATCAGAATTGCTTTTGTCTTGTCATCATGGAGCTAAAATTTATTATTTGTCATCCAGTTCTTAACGTCAGAGTAACGGTCAGAAGTGCGAGTCAAGAGAGTCTGTACATTGTCTGGTGAGTCACTGTCATGAAGTTGGGTGTCATCAGCGTAGACGTGGTGTTTAAGGGAGTGGGATTTGATGATGGTTGACAGGGGAGAGGTGTGAAGAGAACAGGGCCAAGGACAGACCCTTGTGGAACACCACAGGTCAGATTTGCAGGCCTAGAATGAGTGCCATTGATGAGTATGATCTGTTTTCTGTCAGAGATACCAAAGTGTGATGGAGTCTAGTGCGATCAATGGTATCAAAGGCTGCAGATAGGTCAAGGAGAGTAAGAAGAGAGACTTTACCAGAATCGGTTGCAAGGAGAATGTCATTGAGAATGTGGAGCAGGGCTGTTTCAGTACTATGGATCTGGCGATAGGCTGGCTGAAAAGATTGAGGAGACTGTTGGCGGAAAGGTGAGAGTTCAGCTGATTGAGGACGACTTTTTCTAAGAGTTTTGACAGGAAAGAGAGGTTAGAGATGATAGGTCTGTAGTTTTTTCAGTTCGTTTGGATCAAGGTTGTGTTTCTTGAGGAGAGGGCGGACAATGGCAGACTTAAAAGAATCAGGGACAGTTCCAGTTTCCAGGGAAGTGTTCATGATGTCAGTGATGAATGGGAGGAGAGTAGGAAGACGGTCGGAGAAGAGAGAAGCTGGAAGAGGATCAAGTTCACAAGTTTTGAGAGACATGGATCTGAATGTGTGAAGTTCTTCCAGTGAGACCGGGGTGAAAGTGCTAAGGGGTGAGTCAGAGAAGAGTGGGTCGGGTTGACAAGGTGTTGCGTCAAGCTTTTCACGGAGAGTTTGTATTTTGGTGGTGAGGTAGTTGGAGAATACAGCTGGGAGTTGTTCATGAGGGTGTGTTGTTGGGCGAGTTGAGCTTTTTTGTGTGCCAAGAAGATTATTCATAGTTGTGAAGAGTTTTTTTTACAGTAAGAGCAGGTCACAATTTTGTTTTGAAGGTAAACTGGATTTGGCAGATACACGTGTTCTTGCAGTGTGGAAGAGTTGCTTGTGAATGGTGAGTTTCGATTTGCGCCAGTGGCGCTCAGCTCTGCGACGGGCACGCTTAGCATGGGCATTCTCTGGAGTTAGCCAGGGATCAGTTGGTGGGGGGCGCGGGTTGGGGCGTGAATGTCAAGGAGATGGCGGAGAGTAGTGTTGAAGTGTTCAGCGAGGTCGTGTGACTTCTCAGAAAGGAGACGGGAAGCATCAGATGAAAACGTAGAGAGATTGATAGATTTGAGATCACGGCGAGTTACGGTGTGCCAGGTATGAGTAGGAGGGGAAATGTCGAGAATACAGAGTGGTGGGATGGCAGGGCAGAAGTTATGCTAGTGGAAAACTAAACAGTTGTGAGAAGCTGGATCGGCGTGATCACGAGAAATGATCCAGACCAGTGTGACCTGCCTGTTGGGTTGGTTCAGAAATGTGCTGTGTCATGCTGTGGTTGGACAGAGCTGCAAATGTGTTTGGTGTCATAGGAGTCGGGCTGTCGTAGTGCACATTAATGTCACCGAGGATGAGAAGGTTTCCTGGTAAGAGGCTGTAGTGATCGAGTAGTTGATCAAAGTCAGACAGAAACATACATGAGGTGAGCTTGTTGGCGGAGCTAGGTGGAGGTCGATAGACACAGGTGATGGGGTGTGGATTGGTAGGATACTTCAGCGTAATCGAAGAAAAGATGGGAGAAAGGAAGAGACTGAGAAAGATAGGAGAGGATGGAGGGAGTCTTTATAGAGAATGGCAATACCGCCACCTACAGATGGGCGGGGGTAGGAGGCAAGCCAGTAGCCACTCGGGGTAGACACTTTTCAACTGGTTCATGACCTACCGAGTTCAGCCATGTTTCAGTGAGAAACGCAATGTCTACTTGTTCATCCGAGATAAAATCAGCTATTGCATCTGCTGTGTTTCTGTCACTCTCACATGTGCACACAGACATACACAGATAAGTACACATACACGTGTGCTCACACAAAACCACAAATGACACACACGCCCGCGCGCGCACATGCATTCATGCGCACACACACACACGTGTACATTCACGCACACAAACGAACAAACAAACATGATAGGTAGGTACTCAAGTCTGACCAGCGCGTTGGGCTAATGCGTAGGTCAAAACATCCGCCGAGTCGTCGCCATGAGACCCACTTCTTCAATTCTCTCATCTTTGTTAATTCATTTATCCATCGGCTTAAAATCATTCGTAGCGTGGTCTCAAACCTTACCAGATGTGGTGTAGCGTATATGGACTAGTCCGACCGCAGTGACGCCTCCTTGATGAAACTGAAATTGCGAGACTCCTGCTCGCCCTCGCGTTCTCTCCCTCAAGGGAGACCAGGATTCGTCTCACTCGTTCCGTCTTTATCTGTCTCCCTCAATCTCTTTCTCTCTAGAATCAGTCTCCCTCTCTACCCCTCCTTCTCTATCCCTTCTCTCTCTCCCTCCCTCTGTTACTCCCTCTCTCTCTGAGAGCGATACTCCTGCTGTCCGTCCCGTTCTCTTCCTCTCCAGGGAGAGCAGGACTCCTCTCACTCGTTCTGTCTTTCTCTCTCCGTCTCCCTCAATCTCTGTCTCTGTCTCCCTCTCCCTCTCTAGCTCCCTCCATCTCTCTTCCTCCCTCTTTCTCCCTTCCTCTGTCACTCCTGTCTCTCTCCGAGATGCTGAAAGAGCGAGACTCCTGCTGTCCCTCCCGTTCTCTCGAGGGAGAGCGGAGGAGCAGGATTCCTCACTCGTTCTGTCTGTCTCCATCAATCTCTGTCTGCCTCTCAGACTCGGTGTCCCTCTCTCCCTCCCTTTTTCTCTCCCTCCCTCTCTGTCTCTTTCTGATATACTGAAAGAGCGAGACTCCTGCTGTCCCTCCCGTTCTCTCCCTCTCGAGGGAGAGCGGGAGAGCAGGATTCCTCTCACTCGTTCTGTCTCTGTCTCTCTGCCTTGCTCAATCTCTCCTGTGTGTCTGCCTCTCAGGCTTAGTCTCCCTCCCTTTTCCTCTCCCTCCCTCTCTGTCTGCCTCTCAGATTCAGCCTCCCTCTCCCCTCCCTCCCTCTCCCTCCCTGTCACTCCCTTGAGATATTGAGAGAGAGGGACTCCTGCTGTACCTTCCGTTCTCTCCCTCTCGAGGGAGAGCGGGAGAGCAGGATTTCTCACTCGTTCTGTTTTTCTCTCTCCGTCTCCCTCAATCTCTGTCTGTCTCTCAGACTCAGTCTCCCTCTCTATCTCCCTCCCTTTCTCTCTTCCTCTTTCTGTCACTCCCTCTCTCTTCCTCCCTCTTTCTCTCGCTCCCTCTGACTCTGTCACTCCCTCTCTCTGTCTCCCTCAGAGATACTGAAAGAGCGAGACTCCTGCTGTCCCTCCCGTTCTCTCCCTCTCGAGGGAGAGCGGGAGAGCAGGATTCCTCACTCGTGTTCTCTCTCTCTCTCTCTCTGTCTCCCTCCCTCTCTCTGTCTCCCTCCCTCTCTCTGTCTCCCTCCCTCTCTCTGTCTCTCAGACTCCGTTTCCCTCTCTTTCTCTCCCTCCCTCTGTTATTTTTTTTCTGTCACCCCCTCTGACATGTGCACACACACACACACATACATACGCAGATACGTGTGCTCACACAACCCCACAACGTATACACACACACCGAGATACTGAGAGAGCGAGACTCCTGTTCCACTCCCGTTCTCTCCCTCTCGAGGAGAGCGGGAGAGCAGGACTTCTTACTCGTTCTGTCTCTCCGTCTCCCTCAATCTCCGTCTCTCTGACTCAGTCTTCCTCTCTCCATCTCCCTCTTTCTCTCCCTCCCTTTGTCTCGCCCTCTCTCTGTCCCTCCCGTTCTCTCCCTCTCGAGGGAGAGCAGGATTCCTCTCACTCGTTCTGTCTCTCTCTCTCTCCCTCAATCTGTCTCTCAGACTCCGTTTCCCTCTCTCCCCCTCCCTCTCTCTTTCTTTCTGTCACCCCCTCTGACATGTGCGCACACACACACGCACACGCGCGCACATGCGTACACGCCCACATACACAGATATGTACCCATACATATGCAGATACGTGTGCTCACACAAACCCACAACGTATACACACACACACATGCGCGCACGCATACACACCGAGATACTGAGAGAGCGAGACTTCTGTTCTCCCTCCCGTTCTCTCCCTCTCGAGGGAGAGCGGGAGAGCAGGACTTCTCTTACTCGTTCTGTCTTTCTCTCTCCGTCTCCCTCAATCTCTGTCTGTCTGTTCTCTGACTCAGTCTCCCTCTTCCTCCCTTTGTCTCGCCCTCTCTCTGTCTCTCTCTGTCTCTCTCACAACTTATACACACACGCACGCGCGCGCACACACATGCAGGCACACACGCATACGAACACATGTACACAAACGCGCGCACACACTGAGATATTGAGAGAGCGAGACTCCTGCTCTCCTTCCCGTTCTCTCCCTCTCGAGGGAGAGCGGGAGAGCAGGACTCCTCTCACTCGATCTGTCTTTCTCTCTCCGTCTCCCTCAGTCTCGCTCTCTCCCTCCCTTTGTCTCCCTGTCACTCCCTCCCTCTGAGATACTGAGAGCGAGACTCCTGCTGTCCCTCCCGTTCTCTCCCTCTCGAGGACGAGCGGGAGAGCAGGATTCCTCTCACTCGTTCCGTCTCTCTCTCTCTCTCTCTCTGCCTTGCTGAATCTCTCCCTGTGTCTGCCTCTCAGCCTCAGTCTCCATCGCTTATCTCCCTCCCTCTCTGTCTGCCTCTCAGCCTCAGTCTCCCTCTCTCCCCCTCCCGCTGTCTCTCCCTCCCTCTATCACTCTTTAGATATTGAGAGTGAGACTCCCGCTCTCCCTCCCGTTCTCTCCCTCTCGAGGGAGAGCAGGACTCCTCTCACTCTTTCCCCCTTCCCTCTCTGAGATACTGAAAGAGCGAGACTCCAGCTGTCCCTCCCGTTCTCTTTCTCTCTCTCTCTCTCTCTCTCTCTCTCTCTCTCTCTCAATCTCTCTGTTTCTGCCTCGGTCTCCCTCCCTTTTTCTCTCCCTCTCTCTGTCACTCCCTCTCTGTGATACTGAGAGAACGGGAACAACTGCTCTCCCTCCCGAGGGAGAGTAGGACTCCTCTCACTCGTTCTCTCTCTCTCTCTCTCTCTGAGTCTGTCTCTCAGACTGTTTCTCTCTCCCTCCCTCAGTCTTTGTCACCCCCTCTATCTGTGTCTCTGACATGTGCACACATACACATGAACGCACGAATGCACACACGCACATGCATACACTCCCACGTAGTCAGTCTCCTGTCCCTCCCGTTCTCTCCCTCTCGAGGGAGAGCGGGAGAGCAGAATTCCTCTCACTTGTTCTGTCTGTCTGTCTCTCTCTTTCTCTGTCTGCCTCTCAGACTCAGTCTCCCTCCCTCTCTATCTCAGATACTGAAAGAGCGAGACTCCTGCTGTCCCTCCCGTTCTCTCCCTCTCGAGGGAGAGCGGGAGAGCAGGACTTCTCTTACTCGTTCTGTCTTTCTCTCTCCGTCTCCCTCAATCTCTGTCTCTCCGACTCAGTCTTTCTTTCGCCCTCTCTCACCTTCTCCCCCCCCCCATCCCTTCCCTCCTTCCCCTCCCTCCCCCCCCCATCCCTTCCCTCCCTCCCCCCCCATCCCTCCTTCCCTCCCTCCCTCCCTCCCCATCCCTCCTCCCTCCCTCCCTCCCTCCCTCCCTGTAACGGGTGCATAACGATTATTCTGGCTGCTCCTCCCAGGTGTCGCTGTCGGAGAAGACCATCGTGAGCACGCTGCAGGTGTCACGCGCCGTCATGAGGGACGCCGGAACTTACGTCTGCCGCGCCTCCGACATGCAGGTCACTTCCGCCAAAGTCAACATCCTCAACAGTGAGTGCGTCCCTGTCACAAAGTGTCAGGAGAATCAGTTCTTTGGAGAGTGTGAGTGAATGATTAAATGTGAGCGAGTGTGTGTGCGCGCTTGCGTGCGTGCGTGCAAGAGCGTGTGTGTGCGAGCGTGTGGATGCGAGAGCGCGTGGTGTGCATGCGTGCAAGAGTAAGCGAGTGAATTGTGTGTGTGTGTCAGAGAGAGAGAGAGTGAGAGAGAGGCAACTACAGCGACAGTGAGAATGAATGTATATGTGCATACATCAGTTGACACCTATGACTATACGCCGAGGTCCTGCATGCAGCATGCTAACAACGCACGTATGCGAACCCCGCAAACACGCGACCCGTCCTTGGCAAATTCCTTTCAAACACGAACCCATGCTAACGCGCAAGCTGTCCTCGGCAAATACACGGCGTACCCACGCTAAAACACCAGCTGTCCTTGGCAAATTCCCGACACACAGGAACCCACGCCAACACGCGGTGTTATGCCATGGCGACATGTTCCCCCGAACCCACGCTAACACGTGAGCTGTCATTAACAAATTCCCGGTATATACGAACCCATGCTAACACGCGAGTTGTCCTTGGCTAATTCCCGGCATATACGAAACCACGCGGCGCTACGCCATGGCGACATGTTCCCCCGAACCCACGCTAACTCGTGAGCTGTCCTTGACAAATTCCCGGTGTCGTATAATATCTGGGAACTGTGATATCTGGGAACGCGTTCCGAGATTTACCGTGATATCTGGAACGCGTTCCCAGATTTCCTGAACTTCCAATCGTGAAATCTGGGAACTTTGTGAAAATCATGCCAAGAAATTAATGGGGGAAAAGTGACAAGACCAAAGATCTCGATTGCAACTAAATAAATTGTTTCCTACCTTATCTCGAAAATCCATTCTTTTTTGTCTTCTTTCTGCCCTTCTGAGCTCTGAAAGACCACGTTCCCAGATATGACGGGCCTTCCCAGATATCACAGTACATTTTGGGACGCGTTCCCAAAAAAATCTGCAATATCTGGGAAGCCTTCCCAGATTTCACGCGACACTGGTATATACGAACCCATGCCAACACACGAGCTGTCCTTGACTATTTCCCGGCATATACGAAACCACGCTAACACGCGGCGCTATGTCATGGCGCCATGTTGGAGAGAGCGGCCCGAATTTCACAGTCTGATGCCACGTGATCTTTACAGAAAACAATATACTAGTCGATTCGCAGGCACGCGTACACACACGCTCTACAATGTGCGGGCATTCACGCATACAGCTTTTGATTTTGACTCCTGTGTCATCCATACCAACGGCCAAACTCTTCCGAAAGTTGGTGATGGGATTTTACGTGTGTGCAAGATGTTTTGCATGCGTTCACACACGAAACCTCGGTTTATAGTCTCATTCGAAGGACTGTATGGGAAAAGGAGTAGTCTGAATCCTATCAACACCGCCTTTTACTCTCGCCATCACTCCCGCCTAACTGTTTCCCCCCCCCCCCCCCCCCAACATATACACACATGAGAACATGTGCTGTGTATAATAAATCAAATATCTCCATTACGTACATTTGATGACCGTTATCTGCTTTGCGTTTACAAACATAAATCTTTCTGTTTCAGCGGAATCCCTCAATTCAAAAAGAGGTAAATATCACTTGTTTGCTCTCTCTCTCTCTCTCTGACAAAACTTGTCATCTGCATGATCTGAAACCCTACTTATTATCACTTTTCATATGGATAGACATTTAACGTTTATTACAACGGAGTTCCGATTTGTTATTTCAGATACAGCTGTCCATCATTATGGATTCAAAACTGTTCATGGCAGTGATTTCCCTTTGTCCACTGTGCAAAGAAACTCGGGAGAATGGATTGTTTTTTGTTCTGTTTTGTTCTTAGTCCCTTGCCTTGTTCGGGATGAATTCATGAAACAAATATTATAGGTAGCTTTCCTTATATAAGTTGGTCTTGATGTCTTCAACTTCTGCTAAAGACTTTAAAATTTCCAATTGTGCATTCAAGCTTAGAGAAACAGCTGTTTCAGGAGAATAAGGACAAATTATTTTTTGTCTGTTTATTTGTAGATACATTTTTGCTTTTATATTTCACAATATTCACACAACCATCATTAGGGGTCAAGGCCTAATAATCAATAAACCATACGAACCCGAATCTGTGTGTGTGTGTGTGCGCGCGCGCGTTTTTTCCCAACCCTCGAGTCCGTTTTACAGCAAAGAGCACTGCAGTGTCAAACACTTGTGTGAAATAATGTACATGAAATCTTATAATTAAAGAAAATATACTTACAATTACCTCCAGAGATTCACCCAAAACTCCGGTTTGTGTATTGCGCTCATTTACGTCTTTCATTTAAATCCAGACAGAGTGAAAATATCTGTAATGGTTTAGGGTCTGAAAATTGTAATAAACGGAACAGGAACTAACGCTGCATGTCATGTGTTCATTTACGACAGCGTACTGGGCTAAACTATTCATATGATTCGGTGCAGATCCAAACTGTATTCAGGGACAGAATACGAATCCGCGCACCCTGGTGATTTTGATCAAGGTCTGTGTTGCGTTTACAAAACGGATCAGATCTCGATCAGATCTCTTCGTATCACCAACAGAGACTCGACACTTGTTCGTCCGAGGCCATGGCCCCGAACGAACGAAAAAGGGGCAACGATGACATCTTATGATCATGTTCATACTGAAGTATAATGGATCCTTTATCCCACAAATATTACGACATATTGTCTGGCGTTACAGAAACGTACTGTAAAAATACAGTGCCAGATTAGTGTTACAGAAATGCACTGTACAAGCACAATGCCAGCTCAGCGTTACAGAAATGTACTGTACAAATACAATGCCAGATCAGCGATACAGAAATGTACTGTACAAACAGTGTCAAATTACGTTACATAAATGCACCGTGCAAAGACAATGCCCGATTACGTGCGATGTCTTAATTCGTTGATGACATTAGCAAACACAGGCTAAATAAACTTGACTGTACGTACCAACAGAGACGGAAGTGCATTGGACGCGATTCCTGTCGACTGTGACTGCGTATCAACAACTTTCCGGAAAGACATGAAATCGATTCAGAATCGAAATAAGCTGAAGATTTAAGACTTTCCATTCTTAAACGTACTTGAATAGTGGGAAACGGGTAATGATGGAGGCTATGACGACGATCATTATTCCTACCACATGCCCACAATCGATTCACGTCCTCCCTCAAGTGCATTGCTGCTGTCGGGGGATATGCAGATGATATCTCAAGTGCTTTCATGCACGGTAACTGAAGGAATTGATTTTGTACCCTGTATGGCGTTATATAAATGCTGTAACCGACTGATGAAATTCAATCTTTTGAAGTTGCTTCTTTGTAGGGATAGGCGAAGGCAAAAATGTGTGGGAGAGAGGGACAGACAGTTTAATGGTACCTCTGAATAAATCGCATAAACAGTACAAGATCTTGTCCAGTCAAAAAAAAGGTGCAGGCTGGAACCAACAGTCAGAAAACACTACTATACAACTCTTGAGCGGGCTATACAAAAAAAAGCAGCAGAGAGGTGGAGTGTGTCCAAGATGGCGCTGATGAAGATTCTTCATATCCATAGCGCGCACACGCCTGACATCAGAAAATCCATCTCGGTTAAGAATGTGCAAAAACAGAAATACCGACAAGTGCAGTAAGACGGGGAAAACCACCACATTCCATCAAGCAAGAAAAAAAAAGTATGACCCGTTCAGCAAACGATGCAACAGAGACTGAAAATGTAGGAAGCTGTATAGAAGCGAGGAAGGTAATTCTGACAGGAACACCACGCTATGAAAGGTGTATGTTGAAAACGAAAATCTCCCCTGATAGCGACCGTATGACGGTTATCGTGTTCATGTGTAATACGCACAACCATGATATGGATTTTTTTTTGTCACGGCGAACCGGTCTGTGTTTCTTCATTCCAGCTCTCCCTGTATCATTTTCGTCACCGAATACCATCTCTGTTGGCAGCTCAATTTCTCTCCGAGCATGTCTAACACGCGGTGTTTATACGACTCACTCTTCGCACTCGTATGTATGTACCGGTGAACTAGGAAGTATTGGGCCATAGTTACACCTGCACACAAAGATCGTTTGGAAGTTTTCACTTGCGGCAGGTATATGTTTGCTTTGCGAAAGGTTCCATGGAAAGGAACTGGCCTACTCTGTCGGTATGTTTTGCTACAGTATCTTGCACACCAGGGGTGGGAAGGTAATACAAAGATGTAAGGGATGAAGATTGAAGGATAGAAAAGAAGAAAAAAAAGCTGACGACTAAACACTACATAACCTGTGTGTGTGTGCGCGCGCGCGCTCCGCATGTATGATTTTTTTCTCATATCCAGTCGTTGTCTGCTTTCCCATAAGATACCGATCTCTAAAGCAGTCTTAAGGTTGTATTTGCTATGATGGTATGGGATGCGCGTCTCATTGTACTACACAATTGCTGTGGGTGTGTGTGGGTGGTGTGCGTGCGTGCGTGTGTGAGAGAGAGAAGGGGAGGAGGAGGGGGTAGGGCAGGCGTGCCAAAGTGTTTTCTGTCAAGACTGTGCTGTGTTCATACAGTTTCTGTCATTTTCCGTGTTTAGGAAATTATATAGGCGGTCCGGTTTTCTACATTCGTTTACAGACTTTTGTTGTTGTTGGGGATTCACAACTTTTGGTCCTAATGTCATTATTATAATCACTGCATGACCATCATTATTGTCATAATCTGGTCGACAGAGCTGTGTAAGCCACTTTATTTATTGTCCCAATCAAACTGGTGAGGTCTTATAGTGTGGTTCGTGCATGTTAAACCCCCCTCGTGACTCACCTTCCGTTCTGTCAGCAGATTCCAGCAACCACTCCACCACGGGACCTTACGGCCACGCGTCCTCTGTCGGCCCTCTCGGCGTCAGCCTCGTCTCCCTTC
Source organism: Conus ventricosus (assembly GCA_018398815.1). Lineage (NCBI taxonomy): Eukaryota > Metazoa > Mollusca > Gastropoda > Neogastropoda > Conidae > Conus > Conus ventricosus. Next base: position 61,574,391 of record CM031603.1, read on the forward strand.
TGACGTCGTTCATAGTCTACGTCATCATGTCCTGACGTCATGCGGAGGGAGTCGTAGCTGTGCCCCCCGTCACCTTGAACCCAGAGGACACGAGGACGCCGGTTCCAGGTCCTGCAGGACGTAAAGCTCTGAGTGAGGCACTAGGCAGCAAAGGCACAGACGTCAATCGCCAAGCAAGATCCTGGCTGGATCGCCCCACCAGTCCCGAGTGACGTTACCGACACGTGTTGTGCCTCTTGAGGGGAACAAACCACTGTCGACACGTGTTGTGCCCCTTGAGGGGAACAAACCACTGTTGACACGTGTTGTGCCCCTTGAGGTAAAGGGAACAATCATTATTGACTCGTGTTGTTCCCTTTTGGGGAAAGTGAACTATCCCTATGGATATGTGTTGTTCCCCCTTAAGGGAAAGTGAACAAATCACTTTTGACAAGTGTTACCCCTTGAGGGAAAGGGAACAAATCACGTTTGACAGGTGTTAACCCTTGAGGGTATGCGAACAGTCAGCCAGCTGATTTTTTTTTTTTTTTTTTTTACTGGGCGGGCATTCAGAAATGACCATGCACATTGAAATGTGAAGCAGTACACACGAAAGACATCGAAGACGTGCGGCATTTCTGGATGAGGTCTGACTGGCCGGGACGTCTGGCACTGTGCACGGGTAGAAAAAAAAAAAAAAACAACGGCAAACCAATAGAAAACAGACACTGCAGCTTTTGATGGGTTCTAAGTGAAGAACCCTGGGACTGTTTTTTTGGTTTGTTTTGGGTTTTTTTTTTTATTTCTCGTATTTAGAAATCCCCGTTGCTGGGCTTTTAACCAGAAGGTTTGTGGTGTGACGCCACTGGATGGAGTGTGACGTTTTGCACGGTGAAGAATGTTGGACATGGCTATCGGGAACAGGGGTCTTCGTTTTAAGGACCCCCAAGGGACGCCACCCACACTTTACCTCTCTCCCAGCTCGTCGACGTAACATTGACTTTTTGGGTTTTTTGTGTGCGCGCCGATATCCGTCTACCACTTTTACCACACCCGTTTTTTGGTTTTTCCCACAAAAAGGATCATTGCTTCAGTCTTCAGTTATTTTGGATGATCAATCATGTTTGCTGATTTCATTTATACGTCCATGTTTATATCCGTTCATTCTTTTTTGCTAGTCCAGTTTTATTCATTTTGATGAACTTCCTGTTGGTACGCGGTGTAGGCATTTTTGTGTCATGATGGTCACGTTGTCTTCTGTGACCAAACAACAAGAACACACTGATGGAATTTTGTCCGCTGAGAGGGGTTGGGGTGGGGGTGGGGGGGGGGACAGGGAAATCGGGGGGGGGGGGGGGGGGAGACTGCAGTGCGGTCAATTCAGCCAGGCTGTTTGGAACATCAGGGAGTTCTGCTTCCAAAGAGAGCTCTTGTCAACAAGACCTGCATTCTGGCGACGTATACCCGTGTTCTTTGATGTGGAGATGGACTGAATGTGCATAAAACACTTAATTTTGTCTTCTTCAACTAAAAAAGAAACGAGATGTTTCATTTCTTGTTACAGTCTGTCTGTATTGCTTGAAACGAGAGAGATCTATCCCTGTGAAGTTAGAACCCTTATAAGTGCTCTTTGAGATTGATTTCGGAACATAGGAGTTCAGTGCAATGGAATTACCGTCATTTCTATGTGTACGTCTGAACCACGCAAGGCATACCCCCTTCTACAGATGCTTGACATATGGTTTCATGTTAAAAGATGGCCGGCAGTTAAACACAAGGAAAAGAGAAACGCGAAGTTTATCGCGACATAAAAAAAGTAAAGACTTACGAACAGTACTACACTTCCAGCGTTCGTGTACACAAGCATTCATTTCGAGAGCGATCTGTCCCCACCCTGATTGCGTTCTGGAGGGACACTCCGCCCACTCACGAATGGCCTTGAAAAGTTCGCGTCGAGTAAGTGACGATTTGGGCTTCTGCCCTCAAAGACCACATGACACACCAACACAGATAATTATACCGAAGTGTACTGGTCAAGGGACTGTGCGCGCCAAGTGATGCTGTTGATATATCCATGCTTGTATACAGGGAATACGAGAGGTCCCTGTACAAGCGCATCGGCACCTTGATGACGGGCACTGACCGGTCAGAAATGCTCGCCCACTATGTCATCTATGCTTCAGCATTTATATCCCCTTCGGCAAATGAGTTCCCTACGGAAGCATAACAATCGTACAGGTTAAGGTGGGTGGGCGAGGGGATTGGGGGGGGGGGTACAGTTTTGCAAAACTCCCCATGCATGCAATCGTTTGTTAGTGCCAATGGACATCCATCACTTAAGATCCCCACACCCACCCCCGCAGTACTCCACTTGCTCTCCCTGCAAACGCCACTCCAGTCGCTTTCTTCTTCAGTGACTTCCAATGAACTCTGTACAGTGTGGCAGCAAACGGGCGAATCTTATCCGATGTTACAAACACAAATGTCGCTTTGACAGTTTAGCTGGTCGACCGTTTTCTGCACATACTTCATTGAACGCAAGATCACAAATCGTCTTCTATACGGATCTGACTGTAGACTCGAGTCTCCCGGATATTTTTAAGCAGCTGCAGCCATTACCACGCATCTTTAAAGCCGCTTTTCAATATTCATCTATGCCGAGTAGACGAGAGATCGCACTAACATAGCCTATCTCGCGAGATATGATTCAGTTGGCTTGCATGACTTAAAAAAGCAAGATTTTACAATCACTCGCGGCATATTTTGAAATACGCTGCTGTTTACATGCTAGAAAACGGCCATTTTGCTAAACAAAAAAATGTGAAAGCACTTGTCATGCATATTCATATCGTACGTGACCTTATCCATCGACTCGCACTAAAACACAAATGTTCATTTGTCTATGTGCACAGGGGACCTTTTTGTATGGGGTAGATACAATGTGGATCACAGTAATTACTGTCCTGGATATATCTGAAATACAAAAAAAAAGGAAAAAAAAGATGACCAACTGTACAGTTGCATAAAGCGTGTAATTAATACACGCGTGTATGTACACCGGATACCCTCAGTATACAGGTTGCCCCAACACGGGCAGTTTACCCCTTGCCCCTGTGGATTTTTTGTTGTCTCCAGCAGAGCGTCCTTCCTCTCAGGCAATATCCTTCTGTCATTGTGCATGTCTTAAATCAGGTTGCGAAATTGTCAACTGCTGTCGTGGATAACGCAGAGGATTTTGTCAGGAAGAGTACTTGGGGGTCCACGTACGCTACAGGCCAACAAGGCTGGTGAAGGGGTGGCCCGACCTGCCACAGGTGAAGAGGGGAACGAAGAGTTGGGGAGGGGGGGGGGAACTTCCCACAGCCTGTTGGCAAAGGGGGAAGCGAATTCTCAGAGCTTCGTTGAATCTAGGGCACGGCATGATGAAGACAGCGCCCACGCCTCGCCTTCTGCCGCCTCAAACCTTCCCTGAACTGAATCAGGTACCCATTTACTGCTGGGTGGACACAGGTGGTTTTCAAGCTGAGAAGAAAAAAAAAACCCGAGTCAACGCGTGGTTCGAACTCACGACCGTCAGCTCCGCGGGCCATCACTCTGACCACGGGGCGAAGTAAGAGGTAGAGAGTGTCCTAAATTTAAGAACATGACCATCATGCCGTGGTCCACAAAATAAAGAGCGTCGCGATTCAGAACGCCAGGTCACCCAGACCATCAACAAAGACTCCAGTCTGACCGACCAGTTCGTCAGGGTAGTTTTATGCACATTCACCACTCTGACCGACCAGTTCGTCAGGGTAGTTTATTCACCACTCTGACCGACCAGTTCGTCAGGGTAGTTTATTCAACTTTTGTCAACACCACTCTGACCGACCAGTTCGTCAGGGTAGTTTATTCACCACTCTGACCGACCAGTTCGTCAGGGTAGTTTTTCACCACTCTGACCGACCAGTTCGTCAGGGTAGTTTATTCACCACTCTGACCGACCAGTTCGTCAGGGTAGTTTATTCACCCAGCGACGCTGTGTCCACGTCAGTCCTTCACTGGGTGTCAGCCCGCCACCTGAAGCGGCGCACTGGGATGGGCGCTTGAAGCCGACACGCGTAAAAAGTTTTTGGGGGATGGATGAAGACTGGTGATACTCATCCAGTCTCTTGACAGGTAGACAGCAACGTGCCAGACATCGACGGTGCTACCTCTGTACACAAAGCCCCTGTCCCTGTAGATATATACATACATCTATTTCTGCTGTGCATACAGAGAGGTACCCCATTATGCACCTCCCCTCGTGTGTACGATTGAAATGCTTCCTGAACGTTTCTCGACTTTTCTGGGGGTTTTTTTCTCTTTTTTTTTTGGTGGGGGTGGGGCGGTTGTTTTGTTTTTGTTTTGGTTATGATTTTTTTTTTTTCTGTGAAAACGGCAACGCTTCCTAGAAACTACTTTGCACCACAAAATGGGCTTTGTCAAAGGCGATGTTGTGAGGAACTACGGTTCACAGTTGTGTAATGTGATGTTGCTGGGGATAACGGTGAGATCTCAACCACAGTTGGGAAACTATCATGGCCTTTTGTCAAGCTTTGTAAAGCTTACGATCAGGTGTTTGTGCATAGCCTGCTTGTTCGCTCTCGCTTGTGTGTGTGTGTGTGTTGTGTGTGTGGTGTGTGTGTGTGTGTGTGTGTGTCTCTATGCCGTCTTTTCTGATTAGACCTGCTCTGAAACAGTAATAATGTGTTAATTTCATATCATCTTTGCGGGGGGGGGGGGGGGGGACATTATAAGCTTTATACTGATTTAAGATTTTTAAGTTTCCAGAATTGATCGAATATCCAGTAAGAAGTCAATTTTTTTGATTTCACAGAGCAAACATTGCACTGCAATACAGAGCATCAAGTTCAAAGAAAGAAAAAGAGAGAGGGGGAGAGGTGGGAGTGGGTTAGTTTTTAACGACTCATATCACAGATGATAAACAATCATTCATCCGGATTAAAGAATGCTGATTTGCAGATATACGGGCTGTCTTACGGAACCAAAATTGAAAAATCGAGTTGTTAGTAACAGTCAAATAACATCACCGCGAGACGCACCATGAAGTAAAGTGGGGTAGCGGCTTGCAGAAGACCAACTGTCGCGCTGGAATGACGTTTAAGCCTACATTCACTTTTCTCTATTATGTCATTGTGGAGAAAGATCTACAAATTTTGGTGGGTATTCAAGGGTGCCGTAGTATGCTTGTCGACTTGCTCAGTCGACGTCAAGAGGCTATATTTTGAATGCCTTACTTGATGTATTTGAAGACTGCATACTGTTTCGGACATAAAGTGTCACTCTCTCAATCAACAGCTCAGTCAGGATTTCGAATCCCAAGCACGGCGTTTTTTGTGTGTGTGTGTGTGTGTGTGTGTGTGAGTATGTGCGCGCAGGCGTGCGAGCGTGCGTGCGTGCGTGTGCTTGCATGCTAATCGTGATCGTATGTTTTAATTTTGATATGGCATCACAAAATATACATATTTTTAAACTACTTCTCAGTCTTTATCCATGATTTTTTAATGCATTCTATCCATCGGGAATTCCAGTCGCGACGACCTTAGTCTAAAGCTAACGCTATGTCACTTAGCGCGCGAGTCGGCGAGTATATCGCGTCAGCCGGATATTCGAAGCGCTGAGCCGGTAAAAGCTACGGATCCAGGATCCATTCAGGTCGATTACAAATTTCAAATCGAAACCGATATTTACGAATTCATCTAGGAATCTGCTTTGCTTGTGTGTGTGTGTGTGTGTGTGTGTGTGTGATGTGAACAATGACATTTCGTTTTTTTTTACCATGCCGGTCAAATGCGCAAGGGAAGCAACGTTGTTTTTTTTTAGTCCGCATCTCTTGTTATCTCCCCTGGCAGTGAAAAAATTGTCCCGGGTCCGTTCGACCGTGGGGAAGGTGTTCGCTCTCGCAAGTGGGTTTCTAGTTTATAGACAGTATTGCACAATGTCTTTCAAACACATTTAAAGCACTACACATGAAACCTCGATTTGAAGACGGATGAAAATTTAAGAATCTAGTCTGTGAAGTTTGGGTCTTCTTCGACAAGCTGGATACTTAAGCAGCATGATCGGCATTTTTTGCTAATCCCAAAATTTGGTCTAGACTTACGGTAATTTTTACTATCCTAAGTCTTGGAGTCTATCAATTCTGATGGAACCGTAACTTTTTCTTTGAGCAACATTTGCATATTTTCCGGCATCTTTTTCAGCGGATTTTTTTTTCGAAGTTTTTTGTTGTTGTTTTTTAATCGTTTTTTTTTTTTTTGTTACTCGTAGAATTCATTCATTCCGTTTGCTCTGTTTGGGACGAGAGTGGCTCGTGAAATTTGCGCCCCTATCTTAGAAAGACGACAACTGAGAACTTCTGTCCTGCATGTTAGAGAAAACGCAAATCAGCATTCTTTACATTAAATCTTTAGTCGCAAGATATTTGCTGTGCGAAGAAATGTGAAATGCCTGGAGGGAACAGTCTGCTTTATTATTAGGCGAGCGTTGACGTCGCACAAAAAAAGCATTCAACATTGTTGGCGATGTTCAATATTCTGAAATAATAACTTCATCGCTTAAAGAGTGTGGAATCTAGGGAACTGTACAAAGGGATCTTGACGTATGTCAGAAGCGGCGACTACTTTACACTTTACCTTCCTTCATCATCACCAGAATAACCGATGAGAAGCGACCGTATTCGTCATAACGGCGATTCTGAATGACTTGAATCGTAAAAATCCTAGGGTCTTGAAAAACTGAAACACGCGTGCTATGATCGATTCTTCAATGATCAGATCACGGAGAGATTTCGTTCGCCCGTAGGCTGAAAAAATAAAAGGCAGATTTCTCTACAACCGCAGCCGTCATGAAAAGCCCGCATGGTTCTGGCAGATTTCTCTACAACCGCAGCCGTCATGAAAAGCCCGCATGGTGCTGGCAGATTTCTCTACAACCGCAGCCGTCATGAAAAGCCCGCATGGTGCTGGCAGATTTCTCTACAACCGCAGCCGTCATGAAAAGCCCGCATGGTGCTGGCAGATTTCTCTACAACCGCAGCCGTCATGAAAAGCCCGCATGGTGCTGGCCAAACGGCTATCATCCACAGCACTGACCGCACTCAAACTATGAAAAATTATTTCAAGTAATTAGTCACATAGCTGCCAACCTCCTGAAGTCCAAATTCGGGAACCAGGAGATGAGAGGGACTAGGTGGGCTGAAGAGGGGGGCAGTTACAAACGCTTTTGACTGAAAGCCTTTCTAAGCCCTGGTGTTTCAGTTGACAAACGCGGGCCTAACAAGAAAATGCATTTCCCGAACGTATAACAGGTGATGTCCACATTCGGGCTTTATCCTGCAATACTGTATCATCCCTATTCCGTTATCATCCCTATTCCGTTATCATCCCTATTCCGTTGTCATCCCTATTCAAAAATGACCCCCCCCCCCCCCCCCCCCTCCCGTCCACAAGCCGCGTAGTTTTAAAACAAAATTTGGAATTCTGGATTCTTTTTTTCCCCTCTAAATACAGGATTTCTGGAAATTTACTGAATTAGGGAACATTCCAGAAAAATTCGGAGGGCTGGAAGCAATATCAGTAAT
>CM031603.1:61584493-61591993 GCA_018398815.1 Conus ventricosus
GCAGCGATCGCGACACCAGTCTCACGCCGGAGAAAATCCATAAGCAAAACCGCCATGTCCATTGACAAATATCAAAGAGGCTATAGTCCGTGTTAAGGCAAAACGTGCGTGGCGAGTTTGTTGCAGTGAATCGACCAAAACAAATCGATTCATGCTGTTGACAGCCCAGTCGATAGCGAGGGGATATGCATTGGGGTCTAGTCTGCAACGCCAGAAAATGTCACGAGAAAACAGAACAGCATCGAGAGAACAGCATCGAGGGAACAGCGAGGAGGACACACCATGGTGATGCGTTACACGCGAAGCGGTCTAGAGAGAAGAAAGAACAAAAGCGAAAAGTAGAGGTACCAGAACGTACCGGGAGCTGGAACGTCAAGCAGGAGAAGAATGGCCACAGAGAAAACGGACTCTCGGCCAGCGCAGGAAAGTCGAAGCAAGTGTGAAAGATGAAATGACAGCTGCTTTTGGGCCCTGCTTCACAGTGAAAAGTCCTCCGAAATAGGGTCGACACAGGGTGTCTGTTGCAAAACACAGGGAGTCTGTTGTAAACACATGGTGTCTGTTGTAAACACACAAAGTCTGTTGTAGACACACAAAGTCTGCTGTAAACACACGGTGTGTGTTGTAAACACATGTGTCTGTTGTAAAACACAGGGCGTCTGTTGTAAACACAGGGCGTCTGTTGTAAACACAGGGCGTCTGTTGTAAACACAGGGCGTCTGTTGTAAACACAGGGTGTCTGTTGTAAACACAGGGTGTCTGTTGGAAACACAGGTGTCTGTTGGAAACACAGGGTGTCTGCTGTAAACACAGGGTGTCTGCTGTAAACACAGGGTGTCTGTTGTAAAACACAGGGTGTCTGTTGTAAACACATGGTGTCTGTTGTAAAACACACGGTGGCTGTTGTAAACATAGGGTGTCTGTTGTAAAACACAGGGTGTCTGTTGTAAAACACAGGGTGTCTGTTGTAAAACACAGGGTGTCTGTTGTAAAACACGGGGTGTCTGTTGTAAACAGCAGGAACAAAAGGAAACTGCTGTCATCTTCCGTGCCCTGTCCGTCACATTATTCCCATGTTTAACACACACACCCTCCCCCACCTCCACCCCTTCCCTATCTTCCTCTCCACTCCCTCGTCCCGCCACAGCCTCAGCACCGCGGGCAATCAATGTCAGGTCGTCATGAGGCCACCCACCAGGGGAATACAACACTGCTGCTGATCAGAGGGGATTTTTTTCTGACCTAACTCAAACTCAGGAAGGACACCCGTCTAAGCCTCTAATGACAGTAGAAATTGCTTTAATCACGGGGATGTTGTGAGTGCGTGTGCGTGTGCGTGTGTGTGAGAGAGAGAGAGAGAGAGAGGGCGCGCGTCCCCCTACAGAGACGGCCACAACGTCCATCCAGCCAACGACAACCCCCATGAACTTTGCCGACACCGACAATTTAGATATGAGCTCATCACGGGCGTGGGCCGGGAAAGGAAATCAAGACGGAAGCCGCCATGAATGCAGGGCATGCAAGGTCACACAATTGAAAACCTCTTTTATAAGGGCAAGCAAAGAAATGCTAAGGACCCCCCTTTTAAAGGGAAAAAGGGGTACTCTTCGCTTCCTTTCGTAAAAACCCTTTCGCCATCAAAACACCAAGATTCAGAATCTCCATTGTTGGCCCCAAAAAAATGTTGACAACACTTAGGGATGCATAGCACCCCAAAATTTGCTGTTCCCCAAATGTGACCACCCAACCCCCTGTGGGGTTCCAGTCTCTTTTTGATCCCCCTTTAGTACCCCTACCCCTCCGTAGAAGTTAACGAAACCCAAAAATTTCCCACAACGAATACTCGGGGAAGTTCGAACCCACGACCTCCTACCAGAAACCCCCACGCTAATCACTGCCCCAAAGAGAAACGAAAAATTCTCTAGGAGAGGGAAATCGAGGTACCGTACAAAGAACCCCGCAGGGGAGTTTTCCCGGGTTTCGGGTCCCCCTTCCACGTTTGGGAAATATGCCCAAAACGGGACCATGCGGGGGCCAAAAACAATTATCAGCAAAAGACACGCCGCAAAAACAAAGAGGGACTTTTTAAAAATTTTTTTTTTTCTTTTCTGTTTCTTTAAAATCCTCAAAATTTTTCGAGACAAACAATTTTAAAAAAAAAACTTTTTGGGGGGACAAAAGGGTAAAAAAAAAATCTATTACAATTATTTTCCCCGCCCAATCTTTTGCCCCCGGTAAACAAAGGGCCATCTAATTTTTAACACACTTTAAAGCCTCTCCTCTCCTCTCTCTCTCTAAACCCCCCAAAAATTTAGTCGTCCCAAGTTTTTAAGATACGTAAGAAAGGGGGGTATATACAACACCTTTTAAACCCGGAAAGCACAATGCTGAAAAAAAATTTTACAAAATCGCAGGCTTAAATCCCACAACACGGGAATCAGCATACAAAAAACCGGCAGGGGATTTTCAAAACCTAGACAGTGAAACTCCCGGGCATACTCTACACCAAAGATGCCGGCAAACGGGATCCGTTGTACCCCTTTTTTGCAAATTTGAAAATCCATTTCCCCAATTAAAAGGCTTCTATAACTTCCCCACTGACTGGCTTCCTGTCCGCCCCGTTCACGGGTTTGGCGGGTTGGTCCCCCTTTTACGTGGGCAAATAAAACATTAAAAATTGCCCAACCGGAAGCATACAGGGGGGGGTCATGCCCCCGGGCAAAGCCTACAAATAAGGCACTAACCAAATTTCGCCCCACGGGCGGGGGGGGGGGGGGGGGGGGGGGGGGGGGGGGGGGGGGGGGGGGGGGGGGGGGGGGGGGGGGGGGGGGGGGGGTGGGGGGGGGGGGGGGTAAAGAATAGGCGAGCGGTTAAACTGAGCCCTTAAAAAAGCAACTGACAGTTCTCTTCCCCTAGAAAGGTTCGTGACCCGCGAGGCAAACGGGATTTCCAGTAAAGGAAAACATGGAAACACCACGGATACTGAGCCCTCCCTGGGTTTTCAACTTTCCTTGCACCAAAGTCGATGACCGAACGAAACTGGTATTGCTAAAAAAAAACCGGGTTAAATTTTCTTTCCCTATACTCTTTTTGGCCCCGGCAAGGATTCCAGCGGTGGTCCCCTAAAGGGTCGCCCCAACGGCCACACCCCACCGAACAAGCAGTTGTGAAAAAGAAAAATCAAAAAGCCGACTCTTGGGCAAAGCGCCTTCTCGTAAGTTTCTGACACATTCCCGCTGTGACCCCTTTTTTTTGGTTTTGGTATTTTTGGGGCACGTACCTAAAGCGGAAAAAATAAAGTATCATAAGCCTTCGATCATTTGTGACTTTTGCTTGGGAATTTTCGAGGAAATAAAATTTTAATAGTAAACCGTTTTTCCCGGTACCATACTCAACCAGTGGAAAAACGAAAAGGGCCGGAAAAACCCCAAAAGGCCCGGCGTCCCCCTAAAGGGCCACACCTCATTGTTCACGACGTCAGGGTAATGGGGAGCAAAACCAGTTTAAACCCGCACCGACCATTCCAAAAAGAAACTGATTTTTCCAAGCTTTATTTTAAAAAAATCATAAAAAACCCCAAAAAAATCCTGAAACCTTCACTTTCCCAAAACCCATGGTGAAACTTAGCACCCAAAGATCCATAGCCGACCCCTTTCCAAAAAAACCCCTTCCTCCCACCGTGTCTTTTTTTCTTTCAGGGGAAAAACGCAGCAAGAAAGGCCCACCCCTGAGGCCTAAATCAAACGTTTCTTGCATTTTTGTGGGCCTATTTTAAACGGGACGGGTTAAACGGGATTTCCCCTGTTTCGGGGCCAGACTCCGATGAAGGGGCAAATTTTTCATTTTTCATTTGTCTTCCCAACAGCATGCGCATCCCTGTTTCCACACAAGCATAAAATACCCATTTTCACACAAACACAGATCCTATACACACACCACGCACAAAGCACGCACACATCGCATACACTTGCACCAAACATGGGCACGGGGGCGCGCACACACACAAAACCCCACAAAAAAACTCGCAAAACACCAAACACACCCCACACCAAAAACCGGGCATACACAACACAACGGGGACCTAAAACACACACACGGGCACTTTCCCCACGAAAGCACGCACGCCCCCGCGCGCAACCCCGCACAAAACACACACCAACACACACACACCCCCACCACACACACACACACACGCACGCCCCGCACGCCCGGGGGGCGCACACAAGGAAGGGGCCCCCCGCACGCAACCATGATAGTGACGCAGGCAAAAGGGGGACGGGGAAACCAAGATTTTTCTACGCGTTTGGGGGGCCCATGCAAATCGTATCCATAAACCCTCACCTTTAAACCCCCTTTTCAAAATTAATCCCAAACCCCTTAAATCTTGCGCACTGTGGCCACACAGCTTTAAAAATGAGGTTTTAGCGTTACGGACCATCCGCCGGCAACGACACCACCCTTTAAAAAAACAACGAAAAATTTTTTTCCCCACCGATCTTTAAATCAAAAATAGGGGCCCCCTCTTTACATCTAATAAAAGGTTTTCCGATGAACCCCAAAACAAAAAAACCCCCGAAACGTTGAGAAAAATGTTCCATTTGATTCGGGGGTTTTTATACTTCCTTTTAAAAACCACAACAAGGAAGGGAAATTGTCAAGGGAGCGAAAAACCCCTCCCAAAGGCCTTAATTAAAGCTTTAAAGGGAAAAAAATGCCGCGCGTGGTAAGAAAAGGGAAAGGGCTGATCAGCAGTACGCCCTCACCTTGCGCAAACCCGTCAACTTTTTGGGCAAGGAGGTTGAAGTGGGCCCGGGAAAACGCACGTGACAGATGGCACCTAAGGTAGTGGGACCCCCCCGGTTTGAACCTTCCCATAGCGAAAGGGAAAGGGAAATTTAAAACCCCTAGGACCGGGGGAGCAAACGAGTTTACGCTAAAAACTCCGTCAGCTGAGGGTTTCTTTGTAAACAGAAACCCTTTAAAAGCAAAGTCTTTGGAACGTTCAGAAGGTATTTTCCAAGCACCGTCCCTTTATGCTTTTTTCAGACTGGGTTTAATTTCGGTGGACGTTTTTGTAGCTTTCTCTAGGATAATTACTGTGGGGAACGGGCTTCCCCCCCGGGGTCCCGGGGGGAATTTTTTATTCCATCTGGTTCCAAATGGCGGGTTTTCTAAGCAAGTAGGGGAGGGATGTGTTAAATTCTGATGTTGGAAGAAAAGAAGGGGAAAAGGGGGGAAAACCAGTGTCTTTTGGGAAACCCTTTGGGGGGAAGTGACAGGGCAAAAAAGGGAGGGCCCAAAGGGAAAAACCTTTTGTCCATCCCTATGTAAACTGAGGAAAAAACAACCCGGGGGGAGGAAAGAACACCACAGGGAAAAAAAGAACAGAGGAAAAAAAAGTGGAGGAAAAAGAGAAAATTTTGAGAAAACACGGGGCTGGGAGACAGAAGCGACTGCCAAAGGGCTTAGGGCAAAAAACAAAACGAAAAGGAAAAGACCCTTTAGTTTTTAAAAACCCCAAAAGGGGGGAAAAAGACAAAGAAACAATTTTTGGGGGTCGGTTCCCAAAAACGACCACAAGACTCATCCCCGAAACCTGGGGCCAGTCACCCACGCCGTTCCCCCCCCATCACCCAGTGCTGAAGAAAGGGCTTAAATGCCGTTCGAAAATGTTGGGGTGGTGTGGAAAAGGGTTTTGGGTTTGTGTGTGGAAAAACCCGGGGCCCGGGTTAAACCCATTTTTTTTTATTCCCCGGATTAGGGTGGGTTGATTTTTATTTTTGATTTTTTCCATTTGTGTAACTGGGGATTTTTTAGTGTAATTATAATTAACTAAAATTTTATTTCTTTTTCTCAGTCGTAAGCTGAGTCCCCCCCTTCCCAAAAGAGGGTTAAATTTTTGGGCGCGCAAAAATGCGTGTATAAGTCAGAAATAACCTTGGGGTTGAGCCTTATAAACTTGGGGTTAACCCCAATAATAATACACACCATGCACTTTAAACAAAACCAACACAAACCCCCCTTTCCCTTTCCAAATTTAAAAAAAATGGTGCTTTTTGTCCGTCAAAAGTGGTTTTTGGGGGGGTTTCTTTTGTTTTTTTGACGGGGTCCGGGAAGTTTGGGAAAACAAGTATTGAAACGAAATGAGGCAGGGAAAAAAAGGGGACCCGGAAAAAAAATTCGCCAAGGCCCCGCCCCCAGCGCTCGCAAAATACGCCAAAACCCTACGCACGCGCGAAATTGGGACCACACACAAAACCGCGCCCCGCCCGCCGCGCAACTGACATGTGATACAACTACACAGTGTCTTCTCACACCCCTACCCTCGTTCCCTCCCTCCCTCCGCCTTACCTACATCCACAACCCCTTTCCTCTAAAGCAGTAAACAACCATCCCTTTCCCCTGCCACAATGCAACTCTAAATCACGTCCAAGCATCCCCGCCCCCCCCCCCCCCCCCCCCCCCCCCCCCCCCCCCCCCGCAAAGGTCAGTGACCGTCGTGAATGGATTTATCTTCCATCACATAACTTGAACCAGTAGCAGCGCTTCAAAACACTGTGACTGTTCACTTTCTGAGAGAGAGAGAAAGCGTTAAGCGGAGGAAAAGGTGGGTGGGAAAGAGGGGGTAGGCAAGACTTTACATGTTACGTGTCAGATGATTCTCACTATTTCTCTTTACAGCAGCGGTGAGGAAATAAGCAAACCTGTAGCCAAACTACTTTCCACACTACTTCACGTTAAAAAAAAAAAGGTAACACTTGACTGGTCGTTTTCAGAACAACTTACCACCAATCTTCAAATTATATAGTAGTACTTGACGTTACTTCACTGTTCCAAACTACATCACGGTACATGGATCTTCCAAATGATACGCTTCTGCTCCTAGTGCCACCATCCTTCACCTCCTACCTCTACGAGGAAAGAGATGCTTCTGAAGGTAACGGGGGAGGGGTGGGGGGGGGGGTAGAGGGAGGGGGAGGAGGAGGAGGAGGAGAAGGAAACCTGAGGGGGAAAAAAGAACAGGTGGGGAATAGGGAAAGGAGGAAGGGAAACGTTTGCAACAATAAAAGGGAAAGACAAAAACAGGCGGAGATGGGCAGAAAGAAAAGGCTGCGGTGTAGTAGGCGAGAGAAATGAAAAAAATAAAATAAATAAAACGAAGAAGAAAAAAAACAGACAAAACAAAACAAGCAACAACAACAAAACGGATGACCAGTTACAGTGTAGGAGTGGTTTCTGTTTTGGGGGGTAGAGCGTGGGTGGCGTACGTGTGTGCGTGCATGAACGAGGGCAGTGGGGAAGTGGCGGGGTGGGGGGGGGGGGGGGAAGAAGCAGACAGACAAAACAAACATAGGACCCCCACACACACACACACCTCCTTCCACATGACCACGCTAAGCCTTTTCACCCACCCTGAACCTAAGACAAGAAAATGATGAAAGAAAGGGAAGATCGACGGAAAGAAGGAAATACGGCAGTAGACACAATAACGGAAAGCTA
>CM031603.1:61596993-61609493 GCA_018398815.1 Conus ventricosus
CATGCATACTGTGTAGGATTATCCGTTTTCAATACTAATTTACTAAACTTTTCAGATTTTAGTTTTTGCTTAATCCTGTGTTTTTCCTGATCATTTTCAATAACATCATTTTCACGCATACATTCATCAAATGCGTCTCTGTCTTTCATGTGAAATAAAACTACAGTCTTTAACTGTTCTCTAAAGTCTTTTAAAACTGAGTTATATTTTTGACATAAAATCCACACACTTATTCCAGCATGTCTTCCACTGAAAGCCAGTTTTGACAAAGTGTTTCTTTTTTTAACTATGTCTCTTCTGCCGAACAGTCATCTATAATAAATAGTGTCTGCGTTCCTTCAAACAGTCTATAAAAGTGTTCTAAACACTCACTCAGTTTATTGCTAGGATCAACTAAATATATGTCATCATCTGTCCATATAAACCTTCTATCATGATATGCTTTGTTCCATTTAAGTGTTGGACAGAAAATCACAATATGATAAAAATTATAGCGATAAACTGTTTGTAATAGGCCTAGGACAAATATTGTTTTTCCACAACCAGTCTGTCCACAAATCAATGAACAATGAGGCTTTTTTATCATAAAGTTTAACTGCTCCATAGTTTTATAACAGAACTTAATCTAATCCAGTTATTGTTTTTATTATACTCTGTCAAAACGTGTTCAGTATAATAAAATCCTGTAAGATCTAAATGTGTAAGATTAATCCAAGTTAGTTCTTTGAGATTGCTTCTATTTAGACTAATATTGATTTTGTCACTGGTTGTAATGACCTTAATCTCCCCACCGTTGTAAAGAACGACGACAGTAACTAAGTTTTTCAACGTCTAAGTTTTGCCAGCTAATTAGAATTCCTTTTAAAAGGACGTCACTAACGCCACAACCCCATCCCTCTTATCTTTTAAGACAGAAATTTCAAATATCATTGTGAACGTGTCTCCTAATTTCATTTGTGGAATGAACTGTAATTTTGTAGAAGCATCTTTCAAAACTGATTCCTTTCTGTGGAGGATGTACTGTTTGCTCCCAAACGGCTTTATTTCGATCTCTTTCCGACTATTGTCCTCTGGTGTAAGGCTTATATGTAAAGGACCTGAGTTGAGTGCTTTTCTGAAACTTTTTTGACGGTCAAAAAATGTAAATGGGCTTATGAACTCAAATTTTATGTCCCATTCTAAATGTGGTTCTAAAGTGCCATTTGTTGCTGTTAGGTTTTCGAACTATTTTATATTCATAATGGCCTGCATCATTTGTTTCTACATTACGCAGTTGTTCTAGTTTAGGAAACTTTTTGCCGTCGCCAACCTCTTTACGTTTATAATAACCATCTTTGCTGTACTCAAAACCATACAAAGCGCCTATTTCACCGTTCTGTTCAAAGTCCTCAATGTCTGCAAGGTCTTTTAATTCTAAAGTTATACACCTCTCAGGCGCTAATGTAACTCGCGATTCTTCTGGTCCACGCGACATTTTTTAGTACAACTTATTATTTTATTTCCAAAACAATGTGCAGGTTATCACATTTCACGACTTTCCCTGTTTTGTCTGCAATTTTTATATTAAATGATCCGACCCTCCCACAAACTAATCTTTTAAACTGTAAATTAGGGAATTGTATAATTTCATAATCGCAATATGCAGCTTTCCCTGATGGAAGAGCTCTTAAAACAGTTGAGGGCCTTCCATCATATAAGTTTTCATCAGTGCTCAGCTCATCCAAATGAACATAGAGTAATGAATGTAATGCAAGATCGAGCGGATTTTCTCCCTCATAAGTAGTTTTGTTTGGCGTAACTCCAAAACTATGAACGGCTCGATTGGCAGTTGCAAAGCCTAACATTTTAGCTAGCTCTCCATCAAAATAGTAACCTACTTCTTTTTCAGGTTTGAAGGTCAACATTGTTTTCAGATTCGCATTGTTAAGTTTGAGAGTAATGTCAAAGTTACTCATTGCTTCTTTTAGTGAGCAAAACCCGTAATAACCATCAGGTATGGTTAACTGGCTAACTAATTTTCCTCTATTATCAACTTTTTTAATCTTATTATTCTTCTTGGATTCACTTATATTAAACCATACGACTTTGTAAAATATTTCATGAAGTGCAACCATTCTGGTTCCGCAATTGTTATCAATAGCATGTTCTAAAAACGAAGGACGGTCTTGAGTTATTGTTACATTTTTTAAACGAAATAAAAATGAGTGCATTTAAATATACTGATGCAAAATATTCTGTTGGGCCGCACTACAATCTTAAAAATATAACAACTGATACTCTTGACATTTCTGTGACTCAGTCTGACACCTTTCAAGTAAAGGTTAGTACTCCATTGAAGAGCTATCTTAACCCTCCTATTAAAAACGACCACATCCCGAAAGTGTGGTTTAGTCATCCGATGCAGTTTTATCAGAACCAGTTAAACTTTGCTGTGTTTTGTGCATCAACTGGGTGTGGAGTGTCGTATGCTGATCAATTAAATCATCCTGATCCTTTGGTGAGGTCAGTGTACAGATTTCATTTTTATTACACCTTCAGACGTATTTTGACTGAACTGCAAGCACCATTGCCAAATGACAAACCG
The DNA here is from genome assembly GCA_018398815.1 of Conus ventricosus. Lineage (NCBI taxonomy): Eukaryota > Metazoa > Mollusca > Gastropoda > Neogastropoda > Conidae > Conus > Conus ventricosus. Next base: position 61,599,578 of record CM031603.1, read on the forward strand.
TTTAATCCATTCAGCAACAGAATAGACATGAAGGCTTTTGAAAGGATCTGTAACGAATTCAATATTAAGGTTAAGACAGACTTTAGACAAAAGTTGGATCTTAATCATGGTCAAGGCACCCCTTATTTTTGGGGCGTGCACAGAAAGTATTACTATGACTGGAATCCTTACACATCTTTCTCTTCAGGCACAGCTGTTCACCTAGGGTCCATAGAGCAAGAGCATAAAACAGCATGGACAACATTTATCTTAGACACTTCTAAGGGCCTAACTAAAGCAGGAATAGAACGAATAAACGACTCTGTTCTAACTTATGTTTGGTGTTTGCTAGGTTCGCAAGCACAAACGAGATCAAACATAACAGATCCTTCTACTGGCTTTGACGCACGAAAACAATACTTAGCAAATTTAGAGGACGCCATTAATTCTGCAGTTGATTTGCCTTCAAGTATTAAAAGATACCAAAATGTTTTACAATTTGCAAGATCGAAAGTAGACTTTGCTGTTGGTACTGGTTTATACATGCTGCCTTCTGACCTCAGACTCCAGATAGGTACAATAATAAACTACAATAATGAAATCCTTGTGGCAGGCAATGAACAGAAGGTCGGAAAAAACGAAATAAATTCTGAGCCAGTAATATTGCAAGCAGTAAACAAACAAATCGACCCCCAAAGAATAAGTCATCCAATCCCCCTGGCCCAAAGCCCATTGAAGAACACGAAGTAAAAAAAAATAATGACCATGAATATGAAAAGACAGCACTTGTTTTTGGATTAACTGGCCTAGGATTATTTGGTCTTTATCTTACTAAAAATTAACCCAACTATTAAGAGAACTAATGTCCATAAGTGCTCGGCCATAAAACCAACTACTTTGCTTGCAGTAGACAAAAGCCAGCTAACAACACCCCTAATATACCCGGTAAAGCATCCATGGCTTTACTGGCTAATTTTTTTAATAAACCCGCAAGATGATCAAGCTGTTTTTTTACCCATGATTTATCAGGTGGTGATGGAGGCGATGGCGGTGGAGGCACTGGGCTTTGACCACCGCCGCCTGTAATAGCCATCACCAGTGTACTTATTGCAAATCCTAAGGCCGTTACAACGCTTGCTAATGCGACTCCTTGCTCTCTAAACAGTGTTCGTATTCGTTCTGCTAGCGTTGTGTTTTCATATAAAATTCTTTGGATAGTTTCTCTTATTCTGCTCACTTGAGTTCGTAATTGTTCTTGGTTAGTAGACAACACTTCTAGTCTTGCTGATCTTTCTTGTTCAAGATCTTTTAGTCTTTGGGTTATTCTTTCTTTAATATCATGCCCTAAGTTGGCGTCATCAGCCTCAACGAGTTTTTCTTTTTCTCTTTTTATATCCTCATCTAGTTCACCCAGTTTTGCTAAATTGTTTGTTAATTCGCCTCTAATGCTTCTCAAAGCATGATCAAGGGCCACTATTTCTCGCATGGGTAGCGGGGGGTCATGTATAGTTTTTAATGCTGTTTCTTCTGAAAAACTGGTTTCTGCTTCTATTATTTCGTCTGCTGTTTGACTTAAATCTTTAAGTTCCATGTTTTGCATTTGGTTATCTGTTGGGAGTTCTTGTAGTGTGTTTGGAAGTTTAGCAACTGCATCCCTATCTAATTTTGGTTTAGTAATGCCAAGGCGATTTTGTTCGCTCACACTGAGTCTTTGTCTAATTGTACCCATGGCTAAAAACTTTGATGAGTCTTTTTTTGTTGTAAGCTGAACAAGTTGTCCTTGGTCGTTTCTTACAAACAAATGGTCATCTTTTACTTCAAAATCATCAGGGGTATAAATTCGGGAGGTTCTTGACCTAAACTTTGGTACAATGATCTAACCTTACTTTCTGTTAATTCACGCCGCAATGAGAGCGCTGAGCGATGCTGTGTCAAAGGGATCATTTCACTCATGTCTCCAGGATCAAAAACATCATAATTTTCTTCACCTTCAATTCCTGCCATGTTTCTTAAATAATTAACTTTTTATTTTGCTTTATAAAAAATGTCACAAGCATATGGTTCAATTCTTGACCCGCATAGAAGACTGAAAGAGCCCTTTGGCGTGAAGGGAAATAAACGGAATATTACTGTTCCAAATAATCCATCTACTATTGATGCAGATCAAATTCTTACTGTCAAATTTCCAGACCTAGGAGCAGATGAAGTGATTGTGCCAGGCTCTGCGCAACTTACTTTCAAAATAGAACTCGAATCAGCAACAGACCCAAACAGGACAGTTGTCCAGAATCTGGGACGGGCAATCGTTAAGAAAATTTCAATAAAACTTGAGGGGCAAGAAATATTTTCTTTACACAATGCAGACATATTTTTAATCTATTCTGATCTATGGCTAACCGGGAATGAAAGGGATGATCTTGCGTTTCAAGGAATAGAAAATAATGAAGCACTAAAACACAGAATACTTGCTGAAGATGCTAAAGACGGTAACAAGTATGTAGCTGTAAATTTTGCGTATGGAAATCGCTTTTCTATTCCCTTAGATTTTGAGTTGTTAAAAGCGCATGCGCCATACTTTCAAGGAGCATTAAAAGACAGATTGTCATATGAACTAACTTTTAATGAATACAAACGTGTTATCAGATCATCAGACACCGAAGCAAAGTACAGCATTTCTGACATCTCGTTAGAGTTTGACGTTGTTAGCAACCCTAATTTAGCAAGGCTGATTGAGCAACAATATCAGTCAAAATTAGCAATATATTACGAAAGAGTGATTCATCATACAACATATCCCAGAAGCAAGAATGACACTATATGGAATTTTAGTTTTAGTGCCGCAGCAAGATCACTTAAAGGTATTTTATTGCTGTGTGAAGATGAAGAACCATTCAAAAGAGGAAGTGAAAAGTTTATTAATCCTAAAATAACGAAAGTACAATGTTCGATTGAGGGTAGTCCTAACCAAATCTATGCTAGCAGGCTTAGACCTTATCAGCATTTTGACGAAATAAGAAAATTGGGGGTGGGAGGTGTAGAAGTCCAACAGTAGACCTTGTGTCTAAAGATCTACACCTTCAGTGTTAGGCTTGATGATTATTGAACAACAAAATACGGTTTATGGATTGACCTAAGGTCAACAGAGGATTAATCAGTTGCATGGAAGTGGGAGAACGGTTAAAGACGTAATAAACATTCAAACTGATAAAGAAAAAGATGGCGATAAACCACTTAATGTACATTTGTTTTTAATATATGATGCGCAGCTGAATATTCAAGATAACAGATTAAAAGATATACAATACTAAATTATTTTTATTTTATAAAAAGCATGTCTGTTCAGGTTTATCCAAATGCGCCTACAGCACCAGAGTCGCCAAAAGAAGGGATAGTAGAAAGCCCTGACATAAAAACCTTCAGATTAACAAACATTACACAAATGCAGCAAGTTCTAGAGCAAGACCTTTCAAAATACAGCAAAACCAAACGAAGGTATTCTGCTGCCTTTAATGCTGTTACATATGTTAATACTGGAACATCGACTTTGAGTGCTCTATCAGCAGGAACAAGTGTAGGTCTCTTAGCAACAGGCGTAGGTGCACCGGTAGCTTTACCTCTAGGCGGTTTGTCTTTAACTCTTGGCCTGTGTTCATTAGCTGTAAGTGCTGCTAGCAAAAAAATAAAAACTAAACTCCAAAAGCACACAGCTATGGTTCAACTAATAACAGCTAAACTTAGTTCGTTCAAACTGACAATAAATGAAGCACTAGTTGACTCAAACATCACGGATGAAGAATTTAATCGTTTACAGGTCGATTTTGATGACTATAAAAGACAAAAGTTTGATCTTCAAAAAAAGGCAAGGGCAAGTTTTTCTCAACCGCCAGACACCGAGCAGATAAAAAAGGAATGTTTAAAAAAAGTAAACGAGACATTAAACTCTGTTCTAAACAGCTCACATTAACAACATAAAAGGGCGTTTATACTTTAGTTTATGAGTCCAAGCACAAAAAGACCGTTGATATTGATTCTGATTAAGTTTTTTTTTTTAATTTAAATAATATTTTGAGTTAGAAAAGAAAACTCAACATGGCTAAGATATATGAAGGACCAGACGAATTGTTTGAAGGAATGCTTAAGGGAGAGCGTTTGTCAAAGCTTTAAATGATATTAATCTAGAAGTCATTGATTCAGCAAACGTACAGGCAAGTGTTGTTCATGCTATTTCTCAAGTTCCAGGTAAACTAACAATAGACCCGCCAGTTAAAGTAATGTTAGCTGTTTTAATCGACTATATAACAATAAATGAAGAAAATCTAGAAGTCTGGGTCTCAACTAAACAACAGACTATTCTTTCTCATAATGACTTAACACCTGGTTGGGCAGACCAACTGCTTACACAGTTTGATTTGGCCGCTGAAGAAGCCAAAATGAGAGGCTCTGGTTGGTCAGAGGGCGAAGTCCTAGAGATCAGATTAAAACAGGCTAAGTATGAGCCGATTGTAGGCAAGTCTTACATTTCACTACCTCCAGCATTAGTCGCAAAAAGAGCAGTTCTAAACATAAAGAATTCAGACAACAAATGTTTTATGTGGTGTGTTCTTGCAAGGCTGCATTACGCCCGCAAAAACGCAGAGAGAGTATCTAACTATGAACCTTACATCAATGATCTTAACTTTAGTGGAATATCCTTTCCTGTTAGCGTGGACAAAATTGATCAGTTTGAAGAACAAAACAAACCAATAACTGTTAATGTATACACATGGTCTGAGAAAACAAATTTGGTGCCTATTAGAGTGTCTAAAGACAGCCCAACAATAGGTGATCCAGACAAAAGCCATGTGGACTTACTCCTAATGTCTCAACATTACACATTGATACGCACAATGAGTAGACTAATGCAGCATACTTCAAAAGATGGGCACAAACAAGAATTCTGTAGAAAATGTTTAACAAGAATACCATCCGTTCAAGCCGCGCTTGAACATATAAAACATTGTATTAGCCCAGTTGACTGTAAGACAGAACTAATTACGCCGAAAGAAGGCAGTAAGGTTTGTTTTAAGAATTGGAAACGGCTGCAAACGAGTCCATATGTTGTTTACGCAGACTTCGAGTCGCTTATTGTTCCTTATGAAGGGCCAACCCCACACAAACTTCCGAAAACTGTCTTAATGAGTAATCATCAGATTTGTTCATTTGCCTTCATTGTTGTCGGGTCGGATGGCGACCATTCAGAGCCAGAATTATATAGAGGGCCTAATGCTGCAGAATACTTCTTAGAACGCATGCAGCAAGTGCGTAACGCCTGTTCTAATAATCTGAATTTATCTGAAATCAAGATGACGCCTAAAGACCAACAACAGTATGACTCATCCACACATTGTTGGATTTGTGGTTTAGAACTAATGTCTAACAGTGAGGACGCGACAGCAGAGGAAGCCAATCCAACAGTAAGAGACCATGATCACATTAGCGAAAAGTTCAGAGGAGCAGCGCACAACAACTGCAATCTTCAACTAAAGTTTGAACCAAAGACATGGAAGCTGCCCATCTTCTTTCATAACTTGCGAGGTTACGACTCTCATAATGCAAGCAGTAACCAACGCCTTCAGGGTAACATGCATTGCACAGTCATCAAAAAAGTACATGTGTTTCACTTTAAATAACATGTCTTTTTATGACTCTATGCAACACCTGATGGGATCATTAGAGTCATGGCTATGTCCTTAAAGTCCTGCCCAATAACAGAAGAATATTTTGACCCAACTCTTGTTAGAAAGGGCGTTTACCCTTATGAGTACATGAACAGTTGGCAAAGGTTTGACGAAGATACACTTCCACCTAAAGGCGCGTTCTTTCTAGTCTTAGAGGAAAGGACATTAGTGATTCTGATTACCAGCATGCTCAAGAAGCATGGCAGAAGTTAAAGTGTAAAACAATGGGAGACTATCATGATTCATACTTGATGGCTGACGTTTGTTTGTTGGCGGACATTTTTGAAAATTACAGAAAGACCTGCATGAAACATTATAGCCTGGATCCCGCGCATTACATTTCTGCGCCCGGGATGAGTTGGGATGCTTTCTTAAAGTTTACTGGAGTACAGATTGATTTATTGTCTGACCTGCCAATGATTCAGATGATTGAAAACGGATTGCGTGGAGGAATTAGTATGGCGTCGCATCATTACTGTAAAGCAAACAACAAATACCTAGATGATGATCCAAGTAAAAGGTCTAACTATCATGTATTTAGATGCAAACAATCTGTATGGTTGGGCTATGGCGCAATCACTTCCATTACGTAACTTTAAAATGTACACTGGTGGTATTAAAAACATTCAAGAATTTGTAGAACTGCATACTCTTACAGCCGATCGTAAAAGAGGTCTTATTCTAGAAGTTGACTTAGAATATCCTCATGAACTCCATGACCTACATAATGACTACCCATTAGCAGCAGAAAGTCTAAAGATGGCAAAAACAGAGCCGCCTAAACTTGTGCCTAATCTTCGTGGCAAAACAAAATTATGTCTGTCATTACAGACTTCTACAATTTTATTTAAGACATGGTTTAAAGCTAACAGTAGTTCATCGTATAATTGCTTTTGATCAAGAACAGTTCATGAAACCATACATCATGAAGAACACTGATCTCAGAACTAAATCCACAAATGCTTCAGAAAAAGACTTTTTCAAGTTGATGAACAACAGCTGTTTTGGAAAGACTATGGAAAATCCACACAAGCGCAAAGACGTCAGATTGGTCACCAGAGAGAACGAAGCAATTAAGCTGACTTCAAAACCAAATTATCAGGACTTTAGAAGATTTCATGATCAGCTTTTTGGCATAATGTTGAAAAAAAAGAAAGTCAAATTGGACAAACCTGTATTTATTGGGTTTACTGTTTTAGAATTATCAAAGCTTTTGATGTTAGAATTTCTTTATGACTACTTTAAACCCTTGTATCCAGAGTCCAGAGTACTTTACACAGATACAGATAGTTTTGTTATAGATATCCCTACTGAAGACATCTATAAAGACATGGAAATAGAAGTAGCTAAAGGGCATGCGGGATGGTATGACACATCTGATTACCCTAAAGATTCTCCTTTGCATTCATCTGTTAAGGTTTTAGGAAAGATGAAGGATGAATTATCTGGAGGGGTGATTAAGGAGTTTATTGGTTTAAGGTCGAAAATGTACAGTCTTTCGAGCCAAAAAAAAAACTATCAAAAAAGCAAAGGGAATATCTCGCAGTGTTGTGCAGTCAAACATATCACATGACAACTACAAAGAAGCATTGTTCAATAAACATATATACTTTTCATCATGACAACGTAAAACTACGATCTAATCTACATGAGATCAACACAACAGTTGTAACAAAAAAGTCTCTTGACAGCACCAACACAAAACGAGTATTTGTTAATCCAGAGTTTTCATATGCAATTGGGCACTGGAGAACGGCATAATTACATACCTTCATATTTTTCCTCAAGTTTTATTATAAGCTCAATCATATTATTATCCAATTCAGCCATATTTTTCTCATGTTTGCTTGATGTGCTCGAATTTTTTTTAATTATTTCAAGATATTCTTTATCCCATATTTGATAATCAAAATTTGGGATTTTGGGCTGTAGGCGATCTGGATGCATTGCCATGTGCCGATGAATCCTCGCAAATGTTTCCTTAATAGTAGAACTCGTATCATATGATTCTCGTATCAATTCCAAGGTCTTTTCCTTTATCATTCTTGTTTCGTTCTGTGCTTCCTTCTGAGCTTCCATTTTAGACTCAAATATATTTATGTAAATTAAAAATTAATTAAGCAACTGGAACTGTGTCTGGTGGGATTATCTGCAGTTCTTCCTTCACAAAAGATCTTTGAGGAGCTGATTGTTTTGTTGTGTCAGTTTCTCGTAAATAATACACGGGCGGATTCATTTTTACAATTCTTTTTATTTCATATGGATCAACACTCCAAACTGGATCGGTTGCCTGATGCGAGTGTCCCCTTCTGCTTCTCCCAGTAAATAAAGGTACCTTACTTTTAAACCAAACGGTAATAGTTTGCTGGTTGTACTGGAGTCTTCAGCAACATTTATTGTTTGTTTTTTGATTGCTTGTACTGGTTTTAGCCCTGTTAATTTAAATTCTTCATTATTCATTGCGCGCAAAACTGAGGGCAGTCTTCTAACCCATTCTGTGTTGTGAGAATTGTCAATCAGCTCTCTGTGATACTGGTAGGAAAAACGTCTTTCAGATAACTGTTTGTTAAAGTTTTCAACTAAAGCCTGTGATCTGTGAACTCCTGGAATGCCTCTTTTAATGGTAACTATGTTTTAACAATAATTGATTCACTTGGCCTTTAAATTCTTTTCCATCATCGACTTGAATCATGCGAGGATAAGTTAGCGGGCCTCGTTGGTATATCAGTTGTATGGCAACAGCAACAGCAGAAGCACTCTTTTGTGTTAATGGTTCTGCATCTTTGTATCTTGAAGCTATGTCAATGACTGAGTGCGTACTTAAATCTTTTTCGTCTAATCGTATCATGGGGTAAATATAGAAGGTCCATTTGATGGGCGTCGTTCGGTATTGTATTCACAAAGTGTGGTCTCTGTATTCGTCTAGGCGCAGGTAAATAAATTTGCCAAATCGCTTGTTTAGATAACCATTCCTTTGCTGTTTGTTCACTGACTCCCGCTGCTTGGCTTAGCATTTTTATTGCTGTGATTCCTTCCAATATCCTTTTGGCGAATATTAGATTTTGTTCATTTTTATTCAGCCAATATTATGTGCAACAAAATACACAACGGTCATACCAAAGACGATAAACACGATTTCTTGCATCTTTTGTTTTTCTGATGGTTGATAAAAGTCACTGAATTTTGGTGGGGCCAATGACTCGATTGGTTTGCCTGTTACAAGAAAATATTCTTTTATTGCCTGGTCAACATCTTTAAATGTGTAAGCTGCATGACCCTGTTTTTTCAGTTTGTCGTTAATAAAATCTAACTGCTCAATTCTCTGCTTTTCATAGTAATCTTGTGCTGTGGCTAGTTGCTCCCTAGCTTTGTTATGTCTTTTTCTCTCGCCGTCATCCCGCAGTTTACTAAATGCGTAATTACTTCCGCTAAAAGCAAGCGCATTCACTACTGCGCCACCTATCATTACGAGTGAAGCCATTTTTATAAATGTATTTTTTTTAATTTTACATATTGATACTGTCAGGATTCCTTGCTTAACTAGAAAATCTTTCGTAGCAAATGAAGCTGTAATAACAGCAATCAGCTTTGCTGAGTCTTCAAAGTCTAGTTTGCCAAGATCTGCCGGTTTTATTTTTAACAGGCTTTTACCAAGCATTGTGTATCCTACACTTAGGCCTCCAATAACAGCAGAATGGTATACAAGGTTGGTAACAGTTTTTTTGGTGCTCATTTTTAAAAAATAAAATAATTATAATTAATAAAAAACATGAACAGCGATGATCTACTAAACCTTCCTGAACTTATGATTACAAATGATCAAGTTGATGACCACGCTATTATGCCCAAAAAGGAAAGGCTGTATTCTTTGGCAGCATGTGGAAAAACAAAACAGTACCTCGGAAATGAATTCAGCATAGAACAGATTCAACAAATGTCGCCACAAGACATTTTGAAGTATCACAACAGGTATGAAGTGCAACTGGGGTCAAGAATGGTAAAAAGTGTAGGACAAACAGTTCTTAGTTTGTACACTAAACTAGTAAGTAAATTTGCGCCTATTGATTCTGAACAAGATTTTATGTACGATTTAACACAGGATCCAGTTTTAACAAAGTCATTAGAGTCTCTAGGATGTGATCTGTATTACAGATTTGGAACATTATTATCGCCGCTAATCATGGGATTAATAACTTTTAATCATATAGATTTTATTTCCC
>CM031603.1:61616993-61626993 GCA_018398815.1 Conus ventricosus
CTTTTAAATCAATAGAACAGTGCTGTCAGTTCACGAGGCCAGCCTGGCCTACCGTGACGAGTATTACAAAGCAAGACAACGCGGGAAACGGTGGTGTTGGCTACCAGCTATTCTAAGTCAAACCAGCTGCCAAGTCGTTATGGCGGACAGACTTCTTTTCCCTTGTCAACCGTCGTAGCATTTAAAGCATGGGAGCTGCTTTCGGTATATTCTTAAAAGAAAAAAGAATCGACCAACAAGCAAACAACCACACTAACTTGAACCGTTATTTGTTCGACGGGAAAAAAACCCAGTTGTAATGATAGAATGGCGAAAAAAGGATGAACAAAAGTCACACACACACACACACACACACACACACACACACACACACACACACACACACAGAGAGAGAGGGGGGGAGAGGGAGGGTGGGTGAGAGAGAGAGAGAGAGGAGAGAGAGAGAGAGAGAGAGAGGAGAGAGAGAGAGAGAGAGAGAGAGAGAAGGGGGAGAGAGAGCGGAGGGCACGTAATCTCGAACTTTTTCCCTTGTCGTGATGGCCAATACTCATGATACCTGACGCTCCATAACGCAGTGTTCACTCCGATGTCTGGACCTTTACCCTTTATCAAAGAGTTCCAGCCTGTATTCACACATCGTGTGCGCGGCAGTCTTGTCCCGTCTCACAGTTTTTCGCCCGTTCAATGACGGGAAGCTGTGAGGGAGATGACAAAACAATTACTTCTCCTCTCGGGGCTTGGGGGTGGGGTGGGTGGGGGGGTGGGGGGTCTACGACTCATCTAAAAGGTCGGACAGGTGACATACGACTGTGATACATTCGGGTCTGGTTTTGTTTTGACCATCCAGACGAAATGATTAGGGTCCATTGTAAGAAACAAAAAGGACGATGATTAAAACTGGGTCGTCGGGGTATGCATGACAACGACTCTGTTTTCCCCTGTAACAAGGACAAGACCAATGATGCTGAATTCAGCCCCGTCTTTTAAGATTTCATGTCGCGTCTTCCTCCTTCGCAACAGATCATCATCATCATCATCGCCTATTACCCCTCCCGGGGTACAGGCCGCCAACCAAGGACCTCCAGGCATCTCTGTCCTTGGCTCTTTTCTCCAGCTGGTTCCAAGTCATCCCCATGTTCCTGATGTCTGCTTCCAGGTCCCTGCGCTAGGTGTTCCTTGGCCGACCTCTTTTCCGTTTTTCTTTGGGGGTTCCATGTTGATGGTTCTTGCAGGCTTCGGCAGCGTATGTCCAATCCAGCCCCAACGTCGTCCTTCGCAACAGTCTTCATCACTGGCATGCGCCAACCCCGCTTTCTGTTTCAGACGATGTTCGTCTGGATAAGAGATTTTTTTTCTCCAGCGTTCAGTTTCCTTACATGACGACACCCAGCTTGAACGTCTAAACCACCTCCATATCCGGCTCATGCTAGGATAGAGGGAAGGGGGCGTGGACAGAGGGGACGAATTAGGCGATCACTTCCATGCCCTTTCTCTCCTTGACCTGTTAAAGAAACTTTTCGGTCACTGGAACTCTGGACAGTCGCGCTGGCTTGAGGTATTATTGGAACACATTAGACAAGCCCTTTGTGGATTCCATCCATAATTTTTTGTGTTCTCAAAGGATTCAATTAGCGGGTCACTTTCAAAGAGGTTCCTTGCATTGAAGTCTAACGTCCACATCAACCAGAGAAGGAACAGCAGACGGGGCATAACCAGCCCGGAGCTGTTGGGTGAAGGGGACCTTATCCTGCGCTACGTTTACCTCTACAAACGACAGCAAATAAATATGAATCGCGAAAACGGCGATTTCTGTTAGGAGTGCGAACGTTTCGTACGTCTACAAAGACCAAAAGGTTGTTCAGCGTGGGTGACAGAAGATGGGGAAAATTGAGGAAGGGGGGGGGGGGGGCGAAGGCAGTGTGGGGAGCCAGTAAATTAAGTAAACACACACACACACACACACACACACACACACACACACACACACACACACACACACACAGGTGTCTATTTTACATCGAAATTATCATGGAAATATCACATTGAAAACAGTCTATCAAAAGCTCAAAAAAGCTTAAATTTGCTTAAAATTATAAGCAGACAAAATTGGGGTACAGAAACAAAAAGTTTGACTCTTCTTGCAACATCTTTGGTTAGATCAAAGCTGACTTACGGTCAAGAAGTTTATTTTTCTGCTCCTAAATATCTTATGAAGAAATTACAAAGTATTGACTCTAAGGCATACAAATTAGCTTTGGGAGTTCCTGTCCACACTCCGACTATTGCTACGTATGGGGAGGTTGGTGTTCTACCTTTGAACAATTATCGAGAACTGTCTTCAGCTAAGTACATTATAAGAAGCAGTGCTGTTGAAAATGTCAACGTGAATGAAAATGTACTTAGATCAGATCTTCAATTTCCAAAAGAGCAAGGGCCATAAAATCTTTGACAACAATAGCCACTTATACTTCAGATATTCACAGTAGATTAGATATGAAAACTAAAGATATAGGTAAGCGTTCGATTACGTCTCCAATTCCTCCATGGGAACTGAACAGAGCAGATTTTGACCTTTCCAATGACGATCTAAAAAAAGAGTGATAACCCTCACCTACTTGCTTTTTCTTTTCGATCTCGTGTTCATTCAAATTATTCTAACCATTTGAAGGTATATACCGATGGTTCTCTTATTGACACTAATGTGGCGGGTGCTGGGTTTGTAATACCTGGACTAAAGAAAGAAAAATCGTTTCATATTGGTGCAGGTCATTCTGTTTTCACCGCAGAACTGGTAGCCATTCTCATGGCTCTGCGATACATTGTTAATCTTCCTATGGTTATATTTCCAATACTTTTTTGTGTTGACTCTAAGTCTGTCTTATTTACACTGAAATCCATGAAGTCTAGAGACAGATGTGACCTAGTAATTGAAATTAATCATCTCATACATTTTCTAATTCAAAAGGGTTCCAGTGTAACATTTACTTGGGTTCCATCACATTGTGGTATTTATGGAAATGAATGGGCAGACAGAGTAGCTAGAGGAGGTGCAGTACAAAGAATTCGTTGTGAAAACGTTCATATTCCTTTGTCTGTAAAGGAATGCTATAATCTTTTAGAAAAAGACACCAAAGCCCGTGTGGGTTATAATGTAAATCGGCACACCTCTTACAGCATGTCTTTGTTGAATGTTTTTCCGAGGGAAATTTCCAGTTTGTGTTTTAGACTTAAATATAATTCATTAAAATGTAAATATGTTGATACTGCAAAATGCATATGTGGAGAAAAACTTTTGACATTTCATGTACTATTTAATTGTCCCACTATGCAGCAGTACTTACCCAATTTTCAGTTACCAGATAATCCTACAGTTGATGATTTTAAGACTCTAACTTCAAATCATTCATTTTTGGCTAATGTATCAAAATATTTACTTCGCAGTCCTATCGGTACATTAGTATGATATTTCAGTATTTTTTAAGCAAACATTGTTTATGTTGTTCATGTCCAGTGATTTAAGCTTTATTTTTAATTATGTTTTCATTTGTATATGTCATCTTGATGTATATCATTTACAAATATCATAATCGTCTAAAAACACGCCATGTGAAAAGACGTAAAACTAAACAAACAAACAAACAACACACACACACACACACACACACACACACACACACAGGTTTGTTTTTTGTCTGTGTGTTTTGTTTGTTGGTTTGTTTTTACGCAGGACCTCAAGATGAAGGGGCCGGGATGCAGGGAAGAGAGGAAGGTGTCATTCATTCCATTTTCGTCTGGAATGCTACTGATGGCGGTTTAATTTTTTTTTTTTTTTACTTGATGCGTTTTCCTTTCTTCACGGATTTACGCTCTGTGAGGCTCTTTGAGGTTTTGTTTTGTTTTGCATTGTTTTGTTTTGTTTTAAAAGGGGATCGAGAGGTAAGGGGGTGGGGGAGAAAATTTGGAGAGGTGGGGTAAGAAAAATAAGATAATGTTGTTATAGCCCAGCGACCGCAGAGGGCCAAAAGGGGCTGTCCCCCAGTTAAAATCAACTCACCAGTCATTTAAAAAAAAAAAAAAAAAAAAAACCCCCCACAATTTCACACATCTCGTTAAATGACATCGTCAAAAAACGAAACCAAAAAACTTTGTTAAAAATCTTTTTCCCGTAAAAATCAAATCAATGAAAAATGTTAATTTCTTCAAAAACCCCAAGGATCACGTCAGCGGGACCCCTAAAAGGTCTTCATGGACTGCTGAAAAATGTTTGTGCCCAATGGAAAGCCCCCAACACTCTAAAGAACATGTTTCTTGGAGTGGCGCATGCATGGAATGCCCCAGGGAGCTTCTTCACCTTTTTAAAAAGGAAGATGGGTAAAATACGAAGGGCCGGTGTGCGCCGGCACAGAACCGTTTCCTCACGACCCCCCCATAGATGGGAGGAGTCTTTAAGGTTTGGAGGATTGAAAGTTTGTTTTCGTCTGTGTGTTCCAATTCCCTCCAGAGGGCTCTCAAATTTTGTTTTAATTTTGGGTTTCACATTGAGCAGGGGGTATAAGTTTGGGGCAGTTTTTCTCTTGGGCGTTCTTGGCTAAACGAACCCTTTCGTTCCCGGATGCCCAAAATGGCCCGGAACCCCCAAACAAGGTAAGTTGTAACCCTCCCCCCTCAATTTTAAAAAGTTCAAAAAAAAATAAAAAATTTGGGCTGAAGGTTTCGGCCGCTATGGGCCCCCAAAACTGACAGCGAAACCGACAGAACCGAAAGTCCCTCCTCGAAGAATGGAGATTATCTTCAAAAAAAGGGACTAGAAACAGTAAGTCACGAAAGACGAAGCTTTGAAGTATTGTTCCCCAAAAAACTGAGAAGGAGCCCCCGGGCTAGGCTGCAAGGCCCTCCACCCCGCTTGGAACCGTCATGAAAACTTTTTTAGAGGGAATTTGGAAAAGGTGGTACCAAAACCTTTTCGCCCCGAGAGTGGTAGCCCTTACGGAAAGCGCGAGATCAAAAAGAATCTCTGGGGTGAAAAAGGTCCATGGGGTGATCCGGGAAAATTGGAAAAATCGGGAACTACCCCAGGTCTTTAACCCCATTCGCCGTAGGCGCATACGAAGCCCAAACGGCGGATACTTTTTTGGGGTTTTTTTCAAACTTACTTTGGGGAAAGGAGGGTCAAAAACAAGCATGGCAGGATTCTGCGGTTCTGAGAACAGTCGGATGTAAAATTCAAAAACAGTTTAGCCTGCGGTTGGACAGTGAAGGTTTATCCGCCCCTGGTACAGGCTGTACACAGGGGTGGTGCGGAACGCTCAAGACAGAGACGAAGCCTTGATGGTGGTAGGGTCAAGAGTTTGAGATAAGATGATCTTGCGGAGCCGTACACAGCACAACGTAGTCAGTTTGGAACAGACCAGGGCTCTGTAGAGGTGCAACAAGTTTTCTTATCAGCGCCCAGTCGGTGTGTGCTACGACCCGCTAGATATTCAGTGCCTTTTGGCAAGCAGTTTTGAGGTTTTTATATGGCTGAGAAAGTTAAGTTTTTGGTCAAAAATGACTCCAGAAATTTGGCCTCTTTAACAGCTGGAATGGGAGATTTCCCTATTGAAGTTCCGGATCTGGAAAAAACTGACGGAAATTATGGAAGTGAATACACTGGGTTTTTTGTAGCAGAAAAGGTGAAACCGTTTTCATCCGCCCACCGATGGATTTATCTACGCAAAGCTGGAGCCTGCGCTGGACACTCGGGTACAGGCTTCCAGTTGCGTAGACAGCAAAATCATCCACAAACAATGAGCAGTCTGAACCCTGCTGAACTGATTGAACAATGTTGTTGATCTTAATACTAAAGAGGGCAGGAGATAGTATGCTCCCTGTGGAACACACCAACTCCTGCTCGTGGACATCAGAGAGAGTGGTGCCAACCCGGACCTGAAACTGTCGTTCTGCCAAAAAATTTTGAATAAAAAGCGGAAGATGACCTCGAAAAACCCAGATCGTGGAGATCATGAAGTATCCCCGACTTCCAGGTGGTATCGTAGGCCTTCTCCAAGTCAAAGAAAATTGCCACTGCATGCTGTCTGTTTAAAAAAGCGTTCCTAAGTGTAGATTCCAGACGAATCAAATGGTCAACTGTACTACGATGTTTGCGGAAACCACACTGTTCTTTCGCCAAAGGCCATCGGTTTCGAGTTTCCACATGAGCCTAGCATTGACCATTTTTTCCCATCAATTTACAGACACAGCTGGTCAAAGCTATGGGACGGTAGTTAGATGGATTAGAAAGATCTTTTCCAGGTTTGGGGATGGGAATAATGAGGGCTGTCCGCCAAGAGGGTGGAAAGCAACCTGTAGTCCACACGTGGTTGTATACCTGTAACAGGATGTTCAGGACCTTGCGGAAGATGTTTCAATAGTTGATAATGAATGTCATCTATACCTGGAGAGGAATCGCTGCAAGAGAGTAAGGCAGATTCAGCTCGTTTAATGTGAAAGGAAGATTGTAGTCTTCCATGTTGTCGGATGAAAAGTTGCAGGGTGATTTTTCTTTTAGGGCTTTGTTTTTGACAAAAGTGACTGATTTATTAGAAGAGGAGGAATTCTTTTCAATGGTTGAAGCAAGCAGATTAGCAACTGCTTTCTTCTCTGTTATTAAAGAATCCGAAAACTTGAGATGGTTCACAGTGGGGACAGGTATTCTTCCCTTTGATTTTCTTAATGATGTTCCACACTTTTTTCTTGGAAGTTTTTGATGTCAGCCTGGAGCAGAAGCTTCTCCAGGACCGACGTTTACTGATTTTAAAAGTGTGTCTTGATTTAGCACGGAGTTTCTGATGGGCTCGAGCGTTGGGACCCGAAGGTCGTTGGTATACCTGACGCTGAGCCCGTTTCTAACTTTGGAAATTTGTTGGCATTCTGAATCGAACCAGGGTGTTTTTGGCATTTGAAGTTTATCGGAAGACACTGGAATACATGCCTTAGCACATTTAATCATAGTGTTAGTCAGTGATTCAGCTGGGTCAGGACTCTGAAAAAATTCAGTGTCCTGGAACTCCTTAGAAACAGTGGCTGCAAATAGATCCCAGTTTGCTTTCTTATAATTTAAATGCTGAGAGACAGAGACGTGTTCAGTTATTACAGGTTGTAGAAGGACAGGGAAATGGTCACTTCCGTGCAGATCGTCATGGACAGACCACTCATAGTCCAGGACCAGCGAGGGGTCACAAACCGACAAATCTAAACACGAAAGTGAACCTGTGGAAGAATGGAGGTAAGTTGCAGATCCGTCGTTCAGACAACACAAAATCCAAAAGGACATCCTCAATCAGCAGACCTCTGGATGACGAACCGGTACTACCCCAAAGAGGGTTGTGACCGTTAAAGTCACCCAACAGCAAAAAAGGTCGAGGAAGTTCCCTAACAGACTGACAAGGTCCTGACGACAAACCGGGACAGATGGAGGTAGATAAAGAGAACAGATTGTTACAGTCTTGTGGAGGTGACTCTCGCAGCTACAGCCTGAAGGGAGGTAGACAGAGCGACAGGACTATACAACAAAGTTTTGTGAAGAGAAGGGCAACCGCCTGACAGTCCCAACGTGGATGGTTGTTGCAGGTTTTGAAAAGAATATTAAAGCCAGAAAGAGTAAAGGTCTTCTGGCTTTGAATTTGGGTTTCTTGAAGAGCCACGACAGAAGGTTTTATAGATTGACACAGAAGCTGCAGCTCTCGAAGTTGGAATTTAGACCACGGAATATTCCAATGGAATATTGTATTATCCATGGTGCAGAGGGCGAAAAGGAGAGAGATCAGGTCATCTCCTCCTCAACATCTGCTGCTAAAGCTGTAAATTTGTTGCTTAATTTCACTGGACTATCTGCAGACCTGCTGGCAGACTTGCCAACAGGTGAAGTAGGTCTGGGTTTGGGAGACGGTGGAGGTTTCTTCCTCAACTCCACCATCTCCACACTAGGTTGAACTCCCTTGCCCGCACGGGCACTGGACAGAGGAGTTCGAGGTAGGGGTGCTGGTTTTTTAATCTGCCCAGCAGCAGATGTTGTAGACTGCTGGGCAGTCTGAGGGGTGGCGGATTTTTTGCCTCCACCAGGGGCAGGTCACTTTGGTTTGGGAGGTGGTGGACTGCTTCCACCAGAGCTGACAGTTGTTCCTTGCAGTGTCTTGGAAAAGATAAATTCATCAGTCTGGCAGCAGACTGACCGAGTGGATACATTCTTTACGGCCGAAGCATATGAAGATGCTGTGGGCGTCTGACTGCCTACTACTGTTTTCGGGCCTCAAAAAAGGAGATTTTCTTTTCAGTTTTAATTCGTTGGATAGTGGATTCCTGTATCCAAAGAGGGCAGTTTCGTGAAGAGGAGGGATGGTCGCCACCGCAGTTAGCACAATGTGCGGATCTTTGCACGGCCCATCATGGGTTGCCTTGCAGCACACACCGCACACCTCCTGCCCAGAACAGCGGTCTCTGACATGTCCAAACCTCTGGCACCGGAAGCATCTCAATGGGGACGGGACATACAGCTGAACGCGGACGTTCAGGTAGCCAACCTTGATGACCGGAGGCAACACAGGGTTGCAGAAGGTCAGAAAGAGGGTGTTGGTGGCCACTCTCTCTGCACCTTTCTTGACTGTCACCTGTGCACCTCCGTCACACCCTGGGACGCCAGTTCCGTTTTTATTTCTGCCTCTGAGACACCCATTAGATCTCTGCAGCGAATCACACCTTTGGATGAATTTAACTGTTTATGGGGAGGTCACCCTGATCTCCTATCCACAAATTTTGTTGCCTTCAGCAGCTGTTCAGACTGTTTTTTTTTATCTACATTGAATGAGGAAGGAGCCATTCGCAACCTTTTGACGGACTGAGGGTCACCTGCTAAGCTTGAAAGCCCTTTTGGACAGCAAAAGGGTCAGAGCTGAAAGGGGTCTTTCCTGCTCCGTCCCTTCCACACGAGCAGGAAGCCCAGAAACCTGTCCTCTGTCGTACCTCAGTATCTGAATCGCTGTCACCTTCGAAATCCCCTGAAACAGGGGAGACTGCCTTCCTCTTCCTTTTGGGGGGGATATTTTTTAAGAAGTTCATATTTATTTATTGTAATTCATCCCTCCCTTACCCACCCACTTGGAGTCCAACTAAGGGGCCAGGGCCAAGAAACCAATGTCTTGACCCCTTCCCAGGCTTTGGGAGAGATATACGACAAACAGAACACTACTACCCCTATCCCCCTGATCATGCTCAACTCCCGGGGACAGAGAGCTGAGCACTGCAGGGGTTTACTTGGCCAGCAGGGGAACTGCCTGTCTTGACCCAGCCCAAGAAGGGGAGCCGATTAGTACACCGGGCCAAAGTGTACTCCCTGTCTAGGAGAGGTCCGAGCCAAAGTGATGTGTTGAGAGCGCTGGCTCTCTCAACCACCAGGATCTCATTCCCCTCCGACACAGGTCGCACCGCACGGCAAACGCGGCGGATCTTAAGGAGACCACAGAGAGAAAAGGAGTGTGTAAAAGAAGACTTGAAGGGGAGACGAAGATAGAAAAGGCCAAATAAGGGAGGCAGAAAACAAGAAAAGGAGAAAGGCGGGTTACTCTTAGTCAGGATCCTCACCCTTAGCCTATCTGACATGGGAAGCCCTACCAGGGGCATCAACTTCTTACCACGTTTCGCTTAGGCCATACAGCAATCTTCACCTCTCAGGCCTACAAGCAGTGTGAAAAAACCAGCCTATCTCCCAAGTATTGATGCCCCCGTCAGCATAGCCTAAAGGATCACTGGACCACGCAAGCCCTCCGACCACGGCAAGGTTTGCAACCCCCGGAGGGAGGCTGGGGGTGGAAGTAGAACGTGAAGGTAGGGGTGAGGTTGCGCCTGCACTATACGTGATGGGTTTTTTTGTTCGTTTTTTTAGCTGTTCAGTGGCATAGATACATTTTATTTATATGTTGCCTACCTATCTATGTGCCTGTGTACCAATCAGTCTTTCCATACGAAT
>CM031603.1:61631993-61654493 GCA_018398815.1 Conus ventricosus
CCTCTGTCGGGGGTCTCCCCCTCTGTCGGGGGTCTCCCCCTCTGTCGGGGGTCTCCCTCTCTGTCGGGGGTCTCCCTCTCTGTCGGGGGTCTCCCTCTCTGTCGGGGGTCTCCCTCTCTGTCGGGGGTCTCCCTCTCTGTCGGGGGTCTCCTCTCTGTCGGGGGTCTCCCTCTCTGTCGGGGGTCTCCCTCTCTGTCGGGGGTCTCCCTCTCTGTCGGGGGTCTCCCTCTGTCGGGGGTCTCCCTCTGTCGGGGGTCTCCCTCTGTCGGGGGTCTCTCTCTGTCGGGGGTCTCTCTCTGTCGGGGGTCTCTCTCTGTCGGGGGTCTCTCTCTGTCGGGGGTCTCTCTCTGTCGGGGGTCTCTGTCGGGGGTCTCTGTCGGGGGTCTCTGTCGGGGGGGTCTCTCTGTTGGGGGGTCTCTCTGGGGGTCTCTCTCGGTCTCCGTCTCTCTCGGTCTCCCTCTCCGTCCCGGTCTCCGTCCCCCTCTCCGTCTCTCTCTCTTTTCCCGTCTCTCTCTCCGTCTCCCTCTCCTCCGTCTCCCTCTCCCTCCCTCCCCCCTCCTCCCTCCCTCCGTCTCCCTCCCTCCGTCTCCCCCTCTCCGTCTCTCCCTCTCTGTCTCTCCCTCTCTGTCTCTCCCTCTCTGTCTCTCCCTCTCTGTCTCTCTCTCTCTCTCTGTCTCTCTCTCTCTGTCTCTCTCTCTCTCTCTCTCTTCTCTGCTCTGCTGCCTGCCTCTCTCTCTCTCTCTCTCTCTCTCTGCTTCAAAAGTTCTTATACGTCTGAAGAAATGTTAATAAAAAGAGAAAAAAGTAGAAAGCCGAAAACAAAAACTGAGAAAGATGAAAAAAAATAAAAGTAAAAAAAATAGTATACATCTCCACACCTCTCGCCCTCCCCAAAAAGCATGAACGATTCTGGAGGCAATGCTCTGGCTCGCACACACCGCATGAGCTCTTCATCAATCTTTCACGCATTGACATGTTGCATACACCAACATAGCATTCCAATCACTCACAGTAGCAAAATATAAGGAAACAATAGAACTTGTAAACAGGAACGATCACTTAGGGAAAGAAGGTAAACTGTGTGTTGGTGACGATATACTAATAACATACACGTGAAAAGGCGTTGGTAACATGAAGTTACTGCATAACTACATAGCTAGTGATAGTGACCAAAATATTTAAACAGTTGTCCGTAAGCTTCTGATCTTTGATGCTATTTAAGCTTTGTCCAGCTGACTATGGAAGCAAAATGCAATGGAAATCATGCTCGTTTAGGGCAGAAACTGGTACAGATGCAAATTTGATATTGCAGTGAGCTAGGAATAAGAAGTAGTGCGTCCGTCCTCCTCCATATTCCTAGCTACATATTACATAGGAGATAAGCGGCGACAGCTTCAAGTGAAAGATTTAGAATGGATCAAAAAGTCAAAGGAATGCGAGTTTAAGCAAAATTCTGAGTTTCCAGAAGAACAAACTGAAAAGGGCGGAAAAGGTGGGAGGGAAGGTATTACCATGGAGCTGGGAAAGTAAGTGGTGCGCCCAACCACCCAATTCCCACCTCCATATTGCACACAAAAGGTGTAATGGTGAAAAACACCCCCCCCCCCCCTCTCCTTCTGCCAAATGAAAGAAGCAGACTGCAATCTGTACGGTTTGGGAGTACCGTTTCGCACATTATTTACGTCATGTTTGACACTTCTGGAGAAGATAAATTTGCTGAAAAATCTATTGTGTATTTTCTCTTGTGTATTAGATAAGCATTACTTCCTTTGTTTTGGGTCTTTAATGGGATTTTGGCTCATAACATTGGTATCACAGTGGGAATAGTTGGCGAAGTCGGAGAGAGGTAGAGGAGTGCATACTGAGAGACTGGAAGGCTTCGGCACTGGAGAGTGATGAGGTACATGGGAAAGCACAAAACTGGGACGCAGTTTGCAATAACAAAAAAAAAAAAGAAGGAAAACAAAGGTTTAAGGGTTGGCAAGAATTATGAAGGGTTGACTGTGTGGGAACAAATGAGAAAGTTTTAAGCAGGTTGTCATGGTAAAAGGAACAGGATCGAAGAAAACAGAAAAGGGTTTTAAATATCAGAATGGAATAGGGTTCATGAAATGACATGAAAAAGAAAGACCAGTGAAGACAACAAAGGGGAATGGGAAGTAAGTTCGTTCACTTCATGTTTACCGTCCAACTGACCACAGGAGCCCACTCAACTGAAAATCGTGGCGGCAGAAAAAAAAGGATGGAATTTGTACACGAGTGTTCGACATCGAGTGCAGCTGGGAATACGAAGTGATGCACCAGTCCACCTCCTCATGCCCACCTATGGGGGCTGAAAAGGTGTTAACATTAGGTCCTTCAAGTGAATGAAATCACAGGCGAGAGGACAACAAATTTAAGTGAAAACGTCTTTTAAAAAATGAAAAAAGTAGTAGCATCAGATTGGTAAGACAGGGGATATTGGTGTTACATAGTGCTGGGAACAGTACGTGGTGCCCCTATCCACCTTCTCATGCCTATCCACCCATTTCAAGGAAAAGTGTGGTACCCGTAATACATTAAAAAGGCATGGAAGTTGGAATGAGTGGCTAGAGGTTCAGTCAGAACGTAGGAAGAAAGGAAGTGCTGGAGATTTTCTTTTTAACATCGAATTTGAGTCAAATAAGCTGATATTGAAAGTATTTCAGATGTGCCAATACTTTCAAGCATACCTCGTTGGGAGCATATCCAAGCTAAATTCGATATAGATTACATTGACATGAAGGTTGATAACATTAATATTCTGTCATGTGAAGCAAAAGAACACCTTGAACCCGTTTATCCATATCATCTGAAGATTTTCACAGATGGCTCGATTTTAGACTCGTATGCAGGGTCCTGGTTTTGTGATTCCATTGCTGAAGTTTCGTAAATCCTTTTCTCTAGGGAAAGGGTTCTCCATATTTACAGAACTGTATGCTATTCTTATGGCGTTGATTGTTATGTGTGACGATAACACTGCCGTCTATAATATACTTTTTTGCGTAGATTCCAAGTCAGCTCTATATTGCTTGCAAAATTGGGAATCAATAAAACAAAAGATTTACTTTTTGAAATAAGACATTACATACATGTGATTATGTTGAAAGGAATTGGGGCATCTTTTTGCTGGATTCCATCACACTGTGGCATATCTGGTAATGAAACAGCAGATAAATTAGCTAGAGATGGTGGGTTAAGAAACACACCTGAAAGTAACTTAAAACTTGACGTTCAAGAAATTAAGTCGCTATTAGAAAAATGCGTGAACAGTGAACACCTTCCAGAGCAGTATGAAATCTTATCCACGATACTTATCTTTAATATACAAGCTTCGACTCAATTCGTGGAAAACCAAGTTTTCCCAAAGCGTAGCATGTGATTGTTCAAATCCTCTATCAGTGGACCACATTCTTTTTCATTGTTCAATATTAACTTCACTGTATAAAGAATCGAACGTGGATGTGTCTGTGCACGATTCTATCAAAACAATAACCCACAAACCAGAAATTGTGCAAATAGCAAAAGTGCTTTCCATGCATCAGATTAATAGATTTTTATAAACGCTCTCCTTCCCTTTGCTTCCTTTTAAAAAAAATTTTTTTTTAAGTCTAATATCACCAAGTGTGAACAGACTCTGAATGAACTCACTCACTCAAATAAGTTGAGACGTTACAGATGCCTCAAAAGAGGACAGTGCGCAGAGATTTGAACACATAATTGACATGCAACTGTTGGGCACAAATCTCTCACCAGAAGAATATTTTTGTCTGCCCTTGTTTTTAATTATAAAAAGACTTATTAATTTTTGATTTTTCATTAAAAAATAATGGTTCAGCAATCAAATCTTGTTCTTTATTTGGATGCATTTTTTTTTTTAACAAAATAATTTGTGAGTATGCTGTGAAAACATCTTTCCAAATCTTTCTCACACACGCGCGCGCACCAACACACACGCACACACACACCTGCCAGAGAAACAGTGTATATCTACACATTGTGCGTGCGTGCGTGCGTGCGTGCGTGCGAGTGCGTTGTATTGTGTTGTGTTGTTTGTGCATGCGTACACAAATGTATACATATATAGTCATTCGGGGTAAGCTGCTCTTATCCAAAGCCTCTGAACACTTGAAAACGGTGTGGCATGATTAAAGCTGAATGGAAAAGTGAGGAGGGACATGAAATGTCGGATGGGGTGTGTGTGTGTAACAGGATAATTTTATTTGTCCAAAAGATGGAAAATTCATTTTCGACAGCACAGCATCCATATACCAGGACCGTTACAGCCGTTAGTAACGGCTATAACGGTAAAGTAAGACATCGGGCATTATTCGTGACCCATAATGAACATACCTACAAATTTTCAGAAAGATCGGCCACGTACTTTCTGAGACATTCTGTAAAGAAGAAAGACCGTTACAGGCCGTTGCAGCCGTTAGTAACGGCTATAACGGGGTAAACTAAACATCGGGCATCATCCGTGTCCCGTAATGAACATACCTGCTAATTTTCACAAAGATCGGCCAAGTACTTTCTGAGATATTCCATAAAGAAGAAAAACCGTTACAGGCCGTTACAGTCGTTAGTAACGGCTGTAACGGTAAACTAAAACATGGGGCATCATACATGACCCATAATGAACATAGCTACAAGATTTCAGAAAGATCGGCCAAGTACTTTGAGATATTCCATAAAGAAGAAAACCCGTTAGAGGCCGCTACAGCCGTTAGTAACAGCTATAACGGTAAACAAAGACATCGGGCATTATTCGTGACCGATAGTGAACATACCTACAAATTTTCAGAACGATCGGCCAAGTGCTTTCTGAGATATTCCATAAAGAAGAAAAACCGTTACAGTCCGTAACAGCCGTTAGTAACGGCTATAACGGGGTAAACTAAAATATCGGGCATCGTCCGTGTCCAATAATGAACATACATACACATTTTCACAACAAAGATCGGTCAAGTACTTTCCGAGATATTCCATAAAGAAGAAAAACCGTTACAGCCGTTAGTAACGGCTACAACGGTAAACTAAAACATCGGGCATCATACATGACCCATAATGAACATACCTACAAAATTTCAGAAAGATCGGCCAAGTACTTTCTAAGATATTCCATAAAGAAGAAAAACCCTTGCAGGCCGTTACAGCCCTTAGTAACGGCTATAACGGTAAACTAAGACATCGGGCATTATTCGTGACCCATAGTGAACATACCTACAAATTTTCACAAAGATCGGCCTAGTACTTTCTGAGACAATCCATAAAGAAAAACCGTTACAGGCCGTTACAGCCGTTAGTAACGGCTATAACGGTAAACTAAAGCATCGGGCATCATCCGTGACTCATAATGAACATACCTACGAATTTTCAGAAAGATCGTCCCAGTAGTTTTGTCTGGAGCGAGTAGAACACATTTTGACCACAGACGGACAGACAGACAGCATTTCTTCGTCCCCATTCTAAAGTACTCCTGTTCTATAAGAACTGGGAGTACAAAAAAAGGAAAGAAAGAGAAAGAAAAAGCCTTGGGCAGATCATTTCAAACCTTTGTCCCTGTCGTGATGGCCGATACTCATGATTGCTGACGCCCAAGAACGCGGTGCTCGCTCCAATATCTGCACCTTTACCCATTCAAAACATCTAGACTACAATCACACATCGTGTGCACGGCAGTCTAGTCTCGTCTTCAGGCAAAACATGCCATTTCCCCCTCCTCCCCCCCCCCCCCCCCCTCCCCCCCCCCCCTCCTCCTCCTCCCCCCCTCCTCTCCTCCTCCCCCCTCCTCCTCCTCACATCCTCTGAAGCTTCACACTGAAAAAGGAAATGCTTTTTTAAAAATTATCTATAGAATACCCATCCACACAGTGGGAAAGGCGATTACATGGATGCCCCATGGTTAAAACCATATCTTATTAGCATTAAACCCCAAAATCATTAGTCAAATTTCGCAAAAAAGTAAATGTGTATGGTGGAGAGAGAGAGAGACAGACAGACAGACAGACAGACGGACGGACAGACGGACGGACAGACAGACAGACAGACCGAGTGCAGTGGCATGTGGGTGGGTGCGTGTGTGGGTGTGTGTGCGTGCGCGAGTGTTTCCGCATAGAGCGCTATTATCAAAACGTCTATAACTTCTGTCTTGCAAGCCAAAGACAAGAAGCACACCAAAGGTATCACAGCAATGCAAAACTCGGTCCACACTCAGACCTATCCAATAACCAGAACACATCCACAAATTGTCTCGTTTCGTTTCATCCCTTCTCCCGTCTCTGTTCTCGTGTTGTCGCGTAATGTTTTGATCATAAATCCTTTCTCACAAGAGATCGTGTGAGAATTCGGGCGGTTTTTCCCAGGAGAAAGCGCTTTCGCAATTCTTTGACCCTTTTATCCCATTATGTATACCACAGAAAGCGCAATTTGCCACAAATTGGTCACAAGGAAAGCTCCCTTCCCAGCGAATGGCTCTTATGTGGTAGGGAAAACATTTTTCTGTTGCCTGTGGGTTCTTTCAAGGGCTCAAAAAGGCACAGTGCACACGGGGACTTCGCCTTAATGGTCTCATCCAAAGAGCTAGCGCCAGACTACCATTTAAAGGTCAAAAACAAAGGGAATAGACTGGTACCGTAGAGCTGGGGATCTTTCCACCTGCTGCGCATCGCAAGATGTATTTCTGTTAACACTGAGGGGCAGAGGTGGGGGTTGTGGAGGCAGGAAGAGGGAGACGGCGCAGGAAGATGGGAAGTGAGGGGGGGGGGGGGGGAGTGGGGAGGAAGGAGGATGACGCTGGTGCGTTGGTACTGTACTGAAAAGCAACATACTGGGTAAAACCTCCTCTGTGTGGTACCAGTCTGCACCATGCACCCTCACGATTTATCATCTTTACATGTTAAGTTGAGAAGCTTCACAGCTTGCTGCCAACCGGCTGCCTTGCTGTACCCGCCACGCGGAGGTCGTCTGTCAGACGAAGCCGGCAGCAACCTGCTGACGAATGGCTGGCAACCTCTCGGGCCGTTAACTGGTTCCGACACGTCGAACATCGTCAGGAATCCGATGCGTGATAAGCTGCCAGATCGACTGTCTAGTGGTCTTGTCTAACCTGTCAGGGAAGCCGAAGACGCACGGTGTTCTTGAAAACTTGAGTGGAAATACCACAAATTTGTGCTGCCTCACATTGAAAAGAATGAATATTCGCAGAACGTTTGTACGTGCGCGTCAGCTGTGCCACGGCCGTATCCATGGCATTACGTATCAATGGCATTCACGAAATTCGCGTGTGCTTGGCATAATGGGCGAGTTCATCACAGAATAACACAGGTGCAGTGCTGCCTCGTATACGATCTAGCTCTCATTGAAATAGGCCTATGTATCCCAGTCACACACGCTCTCAGTACTAGCCCGTGAAGTCTGTGTAGGACATCTAGCCCGATCTAGGTTCAAAGTGTAGTTCAGAATAGACGGTTGACAATGCAGACTGTATATTCATAGTGAGGTTTTTAAACAAACACAGAATGAACGTTACATAGCATGCAGTGCGTGAGAATTGAAAGAGAAGGATTAAGAATATATGATTTGACACGATATCGACTGGATGTACACGCGAAACGACCGATGACTTCCAGCTGGAGTCTTTAGTCGGCACTACCCGGGTAGGCAGCAGTGTGTAAAGATATGATTGTAAATGCAATGAGTTGATTCCAAGAATGGTATTTAAAAATCATAATATATATATAATACTTCATCCACGGACGACAAATATTGATGGCAATGGGTGCTATTAACAAACGCTAAAACAACCACAGAGAGACAGACAGACAGTTGTGGGAAGGTCCACAGTGAAAACAAGAGAGAGAGACACAGACAGACAGACAGACAGAGAGACAGAGAGAGAGAGACAGAGAGAGACAGAGACAGAGACAGAGATAGAGAGAGAGAGAGAGAGAGAGAGAGAGAGACAAATACACTGGCAGACAGAGGGGCAGACAAAGCCAGGAAGAGAGAACAAGAGGAAAAGATAGATAAAACAGAGTGAGCAGCGAGATTGTAAAGAGATCGTTTTGTCAACTGAAAGCTGATGTAATCCTCCCTTTCCTCTCCCTCTCCCTCTCAAACTGAATGAATAGGCTCCAGCTAAAATTTCATCCCTTGACTGAATGAAGATGTTTTTCCCCCGAGTTTCTCTCTCTCTCTCTCTCTCTCTCTCTCTCTCTCTCTCTCTCTCTCTCTCCCTCCTCTCCCTCCCCTCCCTCTCTCTCTCAAACACACAAACACTCACGCACGCACGCACACGCGCATGCACCTGCGCCTAAGAAATAGAGAGTGGATGAACACATGGTTTTTTTGTGTGCTAGTTCGCGCGCGAGTGCGTGTGTGTGTGTGTGTGTGTGTGTGTGTGTGTGTGTGTGTGTGTGCGCGCGTGCCTGTGAGAGAGAGAGAGTGTGTGTGTGTGCGCGCGCGCGCGTGCGTGTGTGCGTGTGTGTGTGTGCGCGTGTGTGTGTGTATGTGTGTGTGTGCGCGCGCGCGTGTAAATGCGTGCGTGCGTGTGCATGCAGGGACATACGCATACATGTATTTTGTCATCCGAGAACAGTTTTTTACCTACAGCCTCTGGTCACTGAAAAAGAGTATCGAATGATCAAAGCTGAGAGGAAAGGGAAGCAAGTGGAATGGGGATGGTGTATAAGGCTGGGGAGGAGGGGGGGGGGGGAGGAGGGGGCGTGCAGGGAAGGGTGGGTGCACAGTGATGTAGGCGTGTTGTGTTTCCAGCAAAAACTCGTTCCCTCGAACGAATTACCGGAGCTCCCGACATTCTTTGGTAATTTAACTCCATGGAAACCAAGCTTTGTGCTGCTCTCAAATATGTCATTTACCTCCGCTTCTGTTTTCAGTGCCTGCCTGCCTGCGTCTCTCTCTCTCTCTCTCTCTCTCTCTCTCTCACTCTCCTCATCTCTCTCTCGTCTCTCTCTCATCTCCCCCCCCTTTCCCTTAGCGTAGGCTTATGTCAAAACCGCTCACTGTACACAACTTGTACCAGGTTGGCCTCTTCACAGGTCAAGGTCAACTTCTGTTTCTCAGGGAACGTGATCAGCATCAATTCATTAATAGGCAACCCAACCAGAGGAGACAACCGCCCTGCTGCTGCCGGTCACCTCAGCGCCGTGCAGTGGATTTTTTTTTTTTTGCCCGCTTTGATCCACCATCCTCCGGACACCACCTACAAAGCCCCCTACTCTGGCGACAAACAGACGCTCAGGCCGCAGAGCCTACGTGAACGCACTTCCCCACCGGAGAAAAATACCACGTCCGTCCAGCGAAATTTCTCACAAACTGCCCGACGGGCGATGGCTTTTACAACAACTCGCCACTGAACGGAAACTTGGGCGGGGGTCACCATGAGGCCATGGTATGAATGGCGACAGAATCAGAAAAACTGCCTCATGTGATCACCAGGAAGGAAGGATGAAATGAGGATGCTGTGGACTTCCATTCCGTCGGTGCTCTCCATAGTTCCTTTCACACTTGAACCTGACATGACGTCAGGCAGCTCGAGAGATACAATCACCTGTATAGCAGGTCAGGTAAATTAAGTCTAGAAGCAACGCCGAGCGCGCGCGCGTGTGTGTGTGTTGTGTGTGTGTGTTGTGTGTGTTGTGTGTGTGTGTGTGCTGCGTTCGCGTGCGCGTGTTTGGAGAGGGAGGAGGGTGCGTGGGATCGTTTCGTGCGTGTGTTGTGTGTGTGTTGTTGTGGTGGTGTTGGGTGTGTGGTGTTGTTTGTGTGGCGTGCCGTTTTGGGAGGGGTAGGAGGTGAGAGGGTCTGCTGCGGGTGCGTGCGTGCGTGCGGCGTGCGTGCGTGCTGCGTTGCGTGTTGTGTGTGTGTGTTGGGTGTTCCATATTTGTCCGCGCGCAGCGCCGTGTGTGCGTGCGCGCGCGTCCGTGTGTCTGAAATTGTGTGCATGAGAAGCGCGCGTGTGCGCGGATATGGTTCTTATTGTAGAGACAGCAGTCTATTTGACAAAACGCGTTGGGACCATCACTTTAAAACAGTAAGTAACCTCATTTTGTAAGAGTTTCCTAATGTTTTCTAATTAGGACCCTAATGCTCTGACAAACATTTATATGACGCAAACTGTGTTACCTGTAATAATAATATCAGCGGCAGCAGAATCTGAAAAGCTATTATATGGTACCCACTATGTCACGACAAAAATAAAAACCGAATTCGTGGTCAGTCTCCACCAGTTCAATTGGACATAAGTCTCATACGCAAACATTCTGGTACGCAAGCAGACGACTTGATGTGTCGCGTCGCAGCCAATTAGGCCCAGCGAATAGGCTATTTTTAGGTCCCACAGAGACAGCTCGTCCACAGACAACTAGATAGCTGGACCGACGTCTCAATAGGTTCTGGCCAGACGGTCTCGCGCCTGGGTCAGCCTGATCTCTAATTTTACAGACCAGCGCCCGCATTAAACCAACTTCGCTGGTGAAGTAGGCAAGGGGAATATTTGTGGTGGGTTGAAATCAAGCAATTAAATGACCACATTGACCACCACAGATGAGCAAGCCGGTAATGTGACTTTGACATTGAATGTCCAAAGAATTAAGGGAGGTGTGGCCAAAGTACAGGCGGGAAAAATTCTGATCAATGGTACTCACCCTTTGACACATAGATGAAATAAGAAAGAACCAGAGGAAAGAAAGGAGAACCGGGGGAATATCGTAAGACAGCACAAGAGAGGAAGAAGGTTCTGGTGTATGGCTCTGCAGGCAGAGGAAGGCATAGAGATGAAGGGATGAAGAGAACGATTGACTCTTTACACCAGATAGAGTCTGCAGAGAAGACTAAGAGAATGTTGAGAGAGAAGAGTTGCTAACTGATGAAGAGAAAAAAAAGAAAAAGAAATACAAAAGAAAAGCACCAAGTCCATTTGAATAAGAGCAACTATGAGAAGAGAGAGATTGCAATGCGTTAATCAGGAAGAAAAACGGAGAAACAGATCCGATTTCTGATAGTCACTGTTCAATCCGAACCGGGTCGACCTCCAATACCGCAGCGCTCAACTATTCAATCAGCAGTCCAGACCTGGACCAACGCCAGCGTCTAACCTGACCAGTGCAGCAGTCCCACCTACCATGCCAGCAGTCCAACCTGACCAGTGCCCAGCAGTTGTGTCATGACTGTGTTTTGCGTGAAAAGTGACAGTGAAAAGAAAGAAAAAAATGAAGAAAAAAGAAACAGTGATATCGGTAAATAGTTTAAGATCACCTGCCAGTAAAGTAAGAGAATACTATTTATACCCTTAGTTAATGAAGATTTAGAAAATGTTTTGTGAAGTTCAAGGAAAGAAATGTTTATTTTGTTTGACTTTCAATGCGCATTGAAATGTATTTCCTTCCATGATTATGTGTAGTAATTATAGACTTTCTAGTGGTTTCGCGATGTACGATACATGAATATGCAAGAGATTTGCTACAGCAAGCTGTGAGTGTTTTTGGGCTGTGCGCTAGTCCTTCCTCCACTGACTTACCCCAGGTTGACAATTATTGGCGACCTCAGATATACTGGCCCTTTTATTATAAATTGTTCAACTTTCTAAGAGGAAGCGGGTGGGATTCAATATGTAATCCTAAGACAAGGTAGTGTCTTAACGTATGTTTCCCAAGATAGTAAATACAGGCTTGGCATTGCTTGGACTGCAAGAGTAGGATAACACTAGGGGTTGGCATGTGCAGCCCCTAAGTACTATTTCGCACAGATTGGGCCGTATGAATTCGCTCTTCTTAGTTTTGGTAAGGCGCATCGTCTTAAAAACTAATTTCGTATGTCCCAGTCCAAGCTAATTTTTTCATTGCTAGTAGAGTTATATGTGTCGTAGTACTTCATGCGTGACGGTAACCACCATTTGCTTGTTCGTATTAATAAAAGCGTTTAAAGAAAAAAGAATATTATGCGAAGAAAAAGAACAACCCCTATTGAACAACTTGTAGCGTCGCTCTGATTAGGCTACTCCAGAAAGGGTTCGAGCATCATTCGTTGAAACCCAAAAAAGGGAAAGAGATGAGCAGAGCGGAAAGAAACGCCGGTCGCAGTAGAAACAGCATTACAGAGCAGAACCAGAAAGTAAAGAGGATCAATTAGAGTAGAGAGGAGTGAAATACAGAGGGAGACCACCAATGATGGTAAGTTCAGTTTCCAGTGACCCTGTGCAACATTATTCCCCCCACCAAGTTAAACAAATTCTCTGAAGAACAGAATTTGTTTTTTATTTTTTTATGTCGATTGATGCGTTACATCAGTCGTTTTGAAACGTTTGCTAATAGTCCAGGGTTGCCCCCCCCTTCAAAGAGTGGGGTCAGACAATTTGTCCAGCGCTATTGACGGGTAAGCATTACAGATAGTTTCACTGCGTTACCAGCAACCAAACTATCTGATTTTTGGGTGCTGTGAAGGAAGTCTTTGAAAGGATTTGACCTCACAGAGGAAGGGTTTAGAAAGAAATTTCTAACTAGAGTACAAGCAGTGAAAACGTACACTACAGTTTGGTGCACGGTAGATCAAGTTGAGAAGTGTAGAGTTGAAGTGTACGAGAAAGGAGTTCGCTGAATTGAAAGAGCTGTTAGAAAGAACAGATTTTGTCAGGTTGCAGTCCAGAGTAACTATACGATTTGAAAGAGAGACAGCCAGAGACAGCCATGAGTTGCTGAAGTTAGCAGAGGTGTTACAGGGAGGCACTTTGCACTAAGTGCAGGAAAACAGCGCTCCAGGCACAGTGAGAAAGGTGCAGGAGACTAGGATTTTTACGGCAAGTCTGCAAAACCCTCTGGGTGGGGCAAAAGAGGACAAAGGGACAATAGGCTATTCATTTGTCACAAGAAGGACATGTGGCGAGGGATTGATTCGCTTGAGGTTTCCAGAAGGCAGCAGCCTTGCAAGAGGTTTGATAAGGGGTCTGCCAGGGGAAACACCGCAGTGGAAACCAAGGATCCAATCTGAAGAGGTGAGTGCGGCCTATGGCTAGCAACTGGACAGCAGTCAGTGTCAGGAGGGATGGAGGGCACTAGGCTGATGAGTTCGTTACCAGTGGAAGATGGGTGATTGGGGGCAACAAGGTAAAGTGTTTTACGAACACTGGTTGTTCATGTGGGTGTAGTAAGAACAACGCTGGTCGAGGAAGGGGATTTGACAGGGCAAATCCAGACCTTACTCTATTCGATGCACTGTGAGGAGATCCCAGTTGCTAAGACATAGACTACGTAACCCTTACTTCTTCTCAGCAGTTGCCTGCGCTGGTATGGAGAAACCCATTTATGATTTGATCATTGGAAATATTCCAGGTGCAAGGGATCCAGGGGATCCTGAGTTGTTGACTGCTACAGGGGCAGCAGTTCAAACACTGAGCACGAAGGAGGAAAAGGTTGATAAACCTTAGTCTACCAGCACAGGAAGTCAGGCATAGAAGTCCCTGATGAGTTTAGGCAGCGCAGGAACAAGACCCTTCGCTACGTGAATCCTTGGAGTTTGCAAGAGGTGGAGAGAAACAGGTGGTTAGAGGAGTGAGACAGAATTCGGTGAAAGCGGGATGTTGTACCGAGTGTTCACCAGGGGAAGACAGTAAGGTGACAACTCAGAGGTACCTACATGTATCGTGACACTGTCATGCAGTGGTCACAGTCGCTCATGGCGGGTCATCTCGGCATACCGCAGCAAAAAAGTATGAACCGAATCTTTGATGATTTTCATTGGCCAGGGGCAAAGCAGACATAAAGCCGGTCTGCATGTCCATTGATGTGTGTCAAAGTCAGACCACAAGAGTGTGAAGGTAGGAAGGACCCTCTTAAAACAGTCTCCTTAATTGACACACCATTCGAGGAGAGTGGCTGTTGATCCGAAGTGGCCCAATCTCGCCCTGTTTCCAAAGGTGGAACAGGTATGTGTGACGCACGTGGACTACGCGACAATATCCAAAGCATCGCCTGAAAGGCTAGATACCAACAGGTCGCTGAAGGGCTAGTGCCATTCTTCTCGCCGTGGTGTGCCGTCACAAATTCTCATGACTAGAGGGTCACAGTTCTCCTCAGGCCGTGATGAGGGAGTCAACAGGCTGCTAGGATCACACAGCTTCTCACAACCCCATACCACCACATGCAAATGGCTTGGTGGAAAGATTCAATGTGTGCTGAAGGCAACTAAAGAAGCGCTGAGAGAAAGGGCCAAGCAGATAGGACCGTTACAGTTCCCGGCACTGTTCGCCTACAAGGAAGCCCGTCAGAAGAGCACAGGCTTTTCACCATTTGAGCTGCTGTATGTTCGGACTAGTCGGGACCAGTGTGTATTCTCAAAGAGCTCTTGTCCGGAAACAAGTCATAAGAGTCAAAACCACTTATCTTATGTGGTTGACTTACGCAAAGGCAGAGAGACATTAAGTTGCAAGGGAAGTTTGCAGGAGCTAGGGTCGTGCAGAAGAAGCAATAAGACAGAAGTGAGAAGCAATTCCTCAAGGTGGGAGATTCAAGTCCGTTGACTGCTTCCCACGGATCACAACAAGCTGCAGATGCATTGGGAAAGACCATCACAATCATTGAAAAGGTAGATCAGATTACAGGAATTGATGAATGGGAAACCAAAAACTTTTCCACAATTTGCTCCGCAAATATATTCAGCGTGAGAACTCAGCACAAGCGCAGCACAACATTGGAGATGAAGGAGACCCGTCAGAAAGAAAAGATTTTTTGCCCTAGTTTTCCAGGAGAAGAGCATTACAGTGATATTGTTACTGTATGAAGGGCTAGACATAGGAGGACAGGAGGAAGTTAGGGGTTCCTAAAAACAGTATAGGCGTCCCGACTGATAAACCGAGGCAGGACACTCTAGAGACCTGTACGGTGAGGTAAAGTCGCAAAAACCCGTCTTTTTACATGTGAAAACCCTCTACCCGTCCCGTTATGCCACCAAACGATTGATCGAGAAGGTGAAAAGATGTTGGACCTTGGGTGATTGAGAACCGTCCAAATCATCGTAATTAGTGCACCGTCGTCTTAGTGAGAAAAAGTCAGTTGAGCATCGATGCTGCGTCGACTATAGACGTCTGACACAGTGTCACCAAGGTCGATTGTCACGGTCCTATGCCGACGCCCTAACCACCCCTACCCCGCCTTTACAAACTAGATCAACAACACAGCACTCAAACACAGCTTTACAATCATCGCACTTTCGTTATTTACACACACACACTATGGCGGCCAACCACTCCCGTCCATCCACACCCACACACCGAATCCCACTTCTTCCACCGTCCCACACTAACCCTCTAACGACCCTGAGAACCCTAACCTATGCTAAGCACCAGTTGCGGCATATCACTGCGAACCTAAGACGCAGAGATAGCCCGCACACGTGGTGGCTAACTACTGGGACAAGGACAAACCCAAGGGACTCTAATACCCAAACTACCACCACCCCAACCCCACCTCTACCCAGGACCCACCCTTCTCTTTACCCGGGACCACTACCGCACTGGTCTCTTGCGTCCCTAAGGGAGGCAACATCATTACCCCTACACAGTGGAGGCATACTAACACCCTTAACCCTACTTCCTAACGCTACACCCCTTCCAACTACACCTTAGTCCACCCAATCCTCGGCCCAAGAGGAGCTCCATCCTCGCGCTGCACTTGCCCCTCACACTAGTCACAGCTGACACCTCCCTGGAAGACCTGCAACCCTGCGCCTGACCGTGGCTTCTCCCCGCGGGCCGACCTCTCCCTGAAGACATCCACACCCCGGCGCTGACCGTGCTCCCCCACGGGCCGACCTCTCCCCCGAAGATACACCCTGGAGCCGACCGTGGCTCTCCTGCAGTCTGATTCCTCTCCTCCACGCTGGCACGACTCCCAACGTACACCCACTTCCTCTCGACAGTTCGGGGCTCGAAGGACTCCTCCTCCTCTGAAGGCCCCGCCAGATCTGAGTGTGATGGAAGGTCTGGTCACGCCCTCACTCGGACGCCAGAACAGGGAAAGCACAGGTGGCTGGAGAACTCCAGGAAGAAACCCGTAGCAGAGAGAGCTGCCTCACCGTACGGCAGACGCCTGGATGGTTCTCCCTTTCCCGAAAAGCAGCAAGCCACGGGAACCGCCGCTCACCTGCCGCACGCGGCAGTACTCTTGCGTGGTCTGGCCCCACCTCAGGACGGAACCAGGATACCTGCTGACAACACTGTAAGGCCAACCACTGTAAGGTTTTTGCGACTACCCGAGTCATCATAGCTCATAAGCTACCTGGTAAAGCCTTTTACCTCTCCACTCCCGTGCCTACCTCCCACTCGGGAAATAGAGTGACCCACTTTGAATTTCGATACACCCCCCCAAAACCCTTTACTTTGGGTTCTCCAGATCCATTCCCCTGCCAGACCATTACAAACAGCATAAAACATATTCTCTCTAGCCAATTACGCTATTACATAAGAAATGATACTCGCACCACATTCTCGGAGAAAAAAATCCCAATCTAAAGCAATCCAATACGACTCCATGGGCCACCTTAGAAAATACTAAACAAAAATTTAGGAAATGGCAATCTCATCAAGGAAATGTTTCCACAAGTAACAGATAGTAATCCACACCTCAAAAAAACAAAAGAACAAAGAACTTAATTTCTAACGGTTTCACAGTTCTAGCATATTCTTACAAAAAGAATACGCGTCGCAGCAACATTCCTCACCTCCATTCTCATCCCCTTTTGCCACTGTCAATTATAATCATATATCAAAACATGATTTGTTCATCAAAATTTCCAATCCAGCACCCCACTCTCATGTTCATCTCTTGACAATAAACCCAGTGGTTATCCTTGGTATGCCAACACAACCCTATACTTCATATAATATTACCTGCTGCACCATCCTCCATTTTCCGCTCTCAACTGCTGAGCTAAACCCGCCTTTAAACTTTACTCTACCCTTCTTTCCGACTACTAAAATTCATATTTGGACTGTTCCCTCCCTGCAACCTAAGATATCTTCCTCCAACCCTATTCTGTCACAAACACGTCACATCCCTGCATGTTGACGACTGACACTTGCCTTTACAAAACTTCTAACCTATGGACTCACTTGTCCTGAACACAATAACGTACGTCACAAATACCGTCTGCACGCGCACACACCCGCGTCGAGAAACCAAGACTCGTAATGAAAGTGAAAAGACACCGATATTAATTGAATAGTCACGACCGTACTCCAGTATAAACCATTCCGACTACCAAGT
This sequence comes from Conus ventricosus, assembly GCA_018398815.1. NCBI lineage: Eukaryota > Metazoa > Mollusca > Gastropoda > Neogastropoda > Conidae > Conus > Conus ventricosus. The sequence goes on from CM031603.1 coordinate 61,649,285, forward strand.
AGCCTTGGCCCCTACTGCAACGAGTTACCAATCCAATGCTGACAGGTCCATCCGAAGATCGTTACTCAATATCAACGAACTACTACTATTTACAACTGAAATTGAAGCACAATCCTTAAGATTCACGCAGACCCATTCTGCACCTACTCATACTATGATCCTCAACAAAATGCAACCGCGATTACGTCCTACTACTCCCCCTGAAATTAACAGGAACAAATCACAACCAATATCTACATCACCGTCCATCAACGGTTTATTATATCTAACCCACCACTGTCTAGCCAAACTGTCACATGACAATTCGAACTCCAGAACCACTCATGTACACTACTTACAGAATATACAGAAAAGAGGTAACACACAAACCGGCTGACAAGTTTTCAATCACAGAACCAAGACGGCCATCCATACCAACAAGCAGTATACGCAAACAAACATAATACAACTAACCATAACATAGACAAACTACAGTACCAACTTCGCCATGATACAGACCAAGCATGACGAACAACACCATGAACCTAACAAATCACCAACCCTTGACAAACAACGTCCAACCACACCATTCTTCAACTGCTGCAGGGGCTGCCAACAAGACGACACAGAACCCCGGCACCGACCAAGGGCACACCAGACCCGACGAGGACTGGCACTAACTATGACTCCGAAGTCACTCAGCGCGACGAACGCGCCCCCCTGCCGCCGCAACTACAAGGCGCGTCCACATCCGACGACACCATGGACCGATGTGAAGCTACCCCAACGCAATTCCACCTGGTCGAATCAAGCGAATCTACTCACAACACGAACCCAGCGATTGGTCAGCGCAGCGCGTATCCCATCCGCAAGCTGACACGCCCGTCCAAACGACTCGTTTGCTCGTGCAACAACACGACAATTAGCCACAACAACTCACAGACTTTGACAATACAACAACAGTCGATATCCTGCCCCGCCTTCTCTGGTGTACGAACCTAAGTAACAAAAAGGGTAACAAAGGGAACGAAACCAACCTCCCGCCTCCATCCCCTCAACAATGAAGAAACTGGAATCAAAATATTGTATGTCTAATTTCCACAGCAACCCTACCTGCCTAACCTTCCACCATAACCAAAACCCCCAATCTTACACCACGGCACTCTCGCACACACACATATATACATATCACACGCACACACCTCTCTATTCTGAACTACCATACACTCCCAACACATGGACGTCTGGTTTACTACTGCCGATCGTGACATACGGATGCAGAAGTCATACCGAACGTGGAAGACCTGTCGCTCAGATCGCCACAAGCAAGACACGTATTCACCATGACAGATCTGAGCACGGTTATTGGCAAATAAGCCTTGAGTGAAGGACTCAAAAGAAGTCACCAGCATTCTCCACTCCTATGGGGCTATTAACCAGTGCGAGTACTTCCTTTTGGTATGGCAACGCACCTGCAGTTTCTCTCGATGATAGGAAAGTTTATGACGGGTGTTGGAAGGCTATAGAATTTCATGGAGTCATTCCTGCTAGCATCCGAGACATGGGAGACATATAGCAAGCTAGGAGCAGTTTTAAGAGGTGAGACGAGCCACTCCACACCAGACCAACAAAGTGCCAGATTGGTTTTTCCAAGCCAGGAGTTCCAGGTTTTGTTGTTGGAGGCGACACACAAAGAAGCCATGAAAAGGGAAAGGTGGAGAAATGATGAATTTCATAGAGACCAAAGACCATAACAGAAGTCAGGAGTCTGCTAGGTTTTATTGGGTTTTCTATAGGAATTTTGTAAACCAAATTTCCAGCAAATCACGAGTCCCCTCAGTGATTAGGTCAAGGCAGGGAAACCGCAGTGGTCGAGTGGTCTGACGCTGCAGAGCACGCACTGCAGACAGTGCTAGATACGACTAGGTACCCGTCACCATCTGAAGCTACCGATATGTCTAAACCATTTTTTGTTGCGTACAGATGCATCAGTGGTGGATAAGTGCAGTATTGTTGCAGAGCACGAAGGGGTCGAAGTTTCCTGTGAAGTCAGTGCTAGCATGAAAGCTGACGAAGTGGTGAAGACGGGTACGCACCGTAAGAAGGAGTGTTTGGGCTGTCCGTGTGGGCCTGCAAAATTACCCACAAATACTTGAATGGAAAGAGTTCGTGGTAAGAGACTGATCACCAACCACTTCAAATTCCTGCAGGAGGCGCAGCTGAAAAAACAGCAGGTGCTGCGCTGGGCAATGGCTTTGGCAGCCCTACATGTATCGAGTTCAGTACATTCCACAGTCGACAAATGCGAGATGACTATTAAGTCGAGTATTCTAGCACGCTGCAACTCAGAGGAATCAGACCATATCCGGGGTGCATAGCTACTTTGTAAATAAAATGTGCTGATTACAGTGAATTGAGTGGATATGGGTTCATTCCCATTTGGCTATGTTTCATATTTTTTTTGTGTGCGACTTGCTCACGTAAATGAAGTTAAGTTTGGAGCATACAGTCCGCTTGTGTAGTAATGCACTGTTTGCGATATAGCGAGGAGGGAATTCCTCAGTGAGGTGTCATGGATCTAGTCTCCTAAAGTATACTATTAGCTAATTCCAACACGAAGATAAGAGCGACGATGTGGCACATTCCCGCCTGTCGGGGGATTTCAAACAGAGGCCACCTAGGTTAATCAGAAAGAAAGATTGAACAAAAAAAGATCAAATCGTCAGCGCACTACACTATCCCCAAAGGGGAGATATTTCTGATGATGGATACCTTACCTGATAATTTGTGAACCGTTGTGTAAATAAATTTTCAAAACTTCCACGTGTAGCGTGTGACAGCAATTCGTTTTTTTTTGTACCGTTGTTTGAGACAATGCTGAGCATGGTCTTTTGCAAGGGGAAAATGTCACGGACAAAAATAAAAAACCGAATTCGTGACGTCGCCAGCCAGTTCAATTGGACATATAAGTCCAAACGCAAACATTCCTGGTTCCAAGCAGACGACATAATGTGTTCCGCGTCAGTCCAATTAGCATCAGCGAATAGGCTATTTTAGTCCTCTACGCGAGACACCACTGATCCAGCAGACAGAACTAAGGTACTGGACCGACGTCTCAATAAGTCAGGCCAAGAACGGGTCTCAGGCGCCTGGGTCAGACTGATCAGCAAATTTACAAGACACGCACCGCAGTTCAAACCATACGTCGCCGTTGAAGTAGGAAGGGGGAAGAATTGTGTGGAGGGGGAGAAAATACAAGCTAATAATTAAATGACCCCATTGACACACCCACAGAGAGCAAGCCGGTAGATGTGACGTTTGAAGAGTTTAATGTCCAAATGGAATTAGAGTGAGGTGGCCTCAGTACTAGGAGGCGGGGAAAAATTCTTACCAATGGTACTCACACCTTTGACACCTAGGAATGAGTGACGAAAGAACCAGAGGGTAGAAAAAGGAGAACCAGTGGGAAACGAAAAGACACAAGAGAGGAAGAGGTTTCGGGTGATAGGCTCTGCCTCGAGGAAGCAGCGAGATAGAGGATGAAGAGAACCGAGTTGAAGCAATACACCAGCCATCTGCAGAGAAGGACTAAGAGAGATGTTGAGAGAGAGTTGCTCACACTGAATAAGAGAAAAAAAAGAAAAAGACAAAGAAAATAAAAGCAACCATGTCCATTTGATAGAGTCAACATGAAGAGAAGAAGAGGAGTGCAATGCTTTAATGCAGGAAGAAAGAAGGAGAACACACGATGTCTGGCTACGACAACTGTTCAATCCGAACCGGGTTCGACCTCATACCTGGCAGCGCCACTTTCATCAGCATCCAACCTGACCAACGCCAGCGGTTTAACCCTGACCATTGGCCAGCAGTCCAACCTTGACCTATGCCATGCAGTCCAACCTGACCATTGCCAAGCAGTCCAACCTGACCAGTGCCAGCAGTCCACCGGAACGCAGTGCCAGCAGTTGTTCGTGACTGGTGTTTGTGAATTGACAGTGAAAAGAAAAGAAAAAAAAAAGAAGCAAAGGAAAGACAGTGATTTCGTAAATAGTTAAGATCACCTGGCCAGGTAAAGTATAAATACTAGTTTATACCCGGGTTAGTTTAATGATTTAGATAAATGGTTTTGAGAAGTTCAAAGGAAAGAAGAATGTTTATATTGTTTGACTTCAAGCCATTGATTTTTTCTTTCTTCATGATTATGTGTAGTAAAGTAATAGACTTTACTAGTGGTTTATGTTACAAATGCATGATATATGAATGAGATTGTAAGCATCTGTGAGTGTGTTTGGGCTGTGCGCTAGTCCTTCCTCCACTGACATAACCCCGAGTGACAAACACACTATAACTAACTACTGCCATGACTTAATATCAACTTCATCGATGTCGTTATTATAATTATAAATGCTACTGTCTTGTGGCTGTTATTGTTTGCTGTTGTTAGTGTCATGATTATTACATATTATTAAATCATTAATATCATGGTTGTTATTATTATTATTAAGAAATCAACAACAATATCATAACCATTATCTTATTATCATCATTATTACTATCACTATCAATGCTGCTGTTTTTGTTAATTCACTTCTTATCTTGTAACAGATTTCATATGAGGGGTGGATCGTGATAGAAAAGTTAGCAGCTTCTCCCCCGAGTCTTTCCTAAATCATGTACAGCAAGATAGAATTAGACCAGATACAGATCAGTTTACGCGAAGCTAGCTGCGATGCTCACAGAAAACAAGCCAAAATGCATACCCTAAACAGAACGAAACTGGTAGCTGAGCACACAGACAAGATGGGGTATGGGAGAATGGTTACAGAAGAACTGAATACTTGTAAGTGCAGGGAACGATGCGTAAATTAGAAATTGGATCACACAGAGAGAGAGAGAGAGCGAGAGAGAGAGAGAGAGAGAGAGAGAGAGAGAGAGAGAGAGAGAGAAAGAGAAAGAGAGAAGAGACAGACAGACAGACTAACCGACCGAGACACAGAGAGAGAGAGAGGCGGAGACAGGCAGAAAGACAGACGGGGGGAGGGACAGAGAGAGAGAAGAGAGAGAGAGAGAGAGAGAGAGAGAGAGAGAGAGAGAGAGAGAAAAGGACAGACAGACCGACTGACCGACCAAGACAGAAATACAGAGACACAGAGAGACGGGAGAGAGAGAGAGAGAGGAGAGAGAGAGAGAGAGAAGACGACAGACAGACAGACAGACAGACAGACAGACG
>CM031603.1:61659493-61671501 GCA_018398815.1 Conus ventricosus
GAGAAAAAAAAAATGGTTCGCAACAATTTCGTCATTCAAGTGCCCCTCCTGCTTCACTGCTAATATCAAAATATCCCGTCACCTCTGAACTGACAAACCTTATTATCATGAGCACTTAGGCGGCGCCTATCCTCGGCTAGAGACCAAGCTTTAAAGCGTTTTACAATCCACACTCCCTTTTACACAACTGGCTGCCTACCCGGGTAGAGCCGGCTGAAGGAAGAGCTAACTGCCGGCGCTTCTGGCTCAGCCTTAAATCCAGTCTTTCTAGGGATGACAATCTGCATCAACATGAAAAAGGTCGAAGGACGTATTCTATTACATTAAATATACATACGTGTATATGTGTTTGGAAATGTTATCTTTCGAAATTGTTCTCTCTCTCTCTCTCTCTCTCTCTCTCTCTCTCTCTCTCTCTCTCTCTCTCCTCTGTGTGTGTGTGTGTGTGTGTGTGTGTGTGTGTGTGTGTGTGTGTGTGTGTGTGTGTGTGTGTGCGTGCGCGCATGTGTCTGTGTGATGCAATCCAACTGTCTATACTCTTGTGCAAAAATGATCGATTGTGTATCTGTTTCACTACTTTTGTTTTCATCACAAATGTAAACAAGGTTTCCTCTCGTGTTTCACATCGATAAAGATGAAATCTAGCGACAAACTCATTGAAATAAAATGAGTCTGTCACTGTTTAGGTTGAGGGTTTTTTTTTTTTTCTTCTTCTCATGCCAAACATAACCGGTAGACCATACCTTTACCGGGATGGAAGATCCCCCGTGGTAGCAGCAGCAGTAGCAGGAGTAACATAGCAGCAACAGCAGCAGTGTGTATTAGCGTATGTACGTAGTCCACTTGGTCATGTCTTTTTATTTTGATTTTTTTTTTTTTAACATCGGCGAAAAAAAATTAGGACCAAAGGGAAAGCAACTCACCAGAAGAAACGTTCTGCGCAATTGATGTTTTCTCCCTTTAAATGCGTGGCGGGTTTTCCCCTGATTCTCTCCTACTGAACTAGGGTTTTGTAAGAGGAGATCCTTGGCACACTTCAGTTGCACGTACATAGGGGCAACACTTACACACACACACACACACACACACCACACACAGAGGCCGCGCGAGCGCACGCACGCACGCACCCATGCACGCACGCACGCACGCACACACACAACACACACACACACACACACACACACACACACACACACACACACACACCTATGCACGCACGCACGAACACATGCACGTACGCAACACACATGCACGCACGCACGTATGCACGCATGCACGCGCACACACTCACACACATACACACATAAAAACTCTCTCTGTCACACACACACGCACGCACGCATACACACACACGCATGCACGCACACCTCTCTCTCTCTCTCTCCGCGTCGGAGAGAGAGAGAGAGAGGGGGGGGGGAGACGGATGAAGAGAAAAGGACTGACTATGGAACAGAGTTATATGCAAAGAGAGACAATTGAGAAGTGCAAGGCAGACTCTTGAAAAACGAACAGATAACTTGCAAGAGGAGATGGCTCATCGACTAAATCATTTATCTCTACTTTCCTTTCAAGACAGACTCCTTGCTATATGACAGAAGGGAAAGTGAGATATATACAGTATGTGCATTTTGTTTCATATAATACTTTTAATGGCGTGAAAATGTTGATATTAGCACCTACTGTTGTTACATGGATGTGAATGTTACTTAATGTGTTCATTTGCTTTCTTCTTCTCTTTGTTTTGCTCTTAGTCCATGAACCCTTTTGACAACAAACTTCGTGACCTCGATTTTTAACTTTTTTTTCTTTCTTTCTTTTTTACGTTTTTTTTTTCCTTCTTTTTTGTTGTTGGGGGGTGGGTGGGGGGGGGGGGGGAGGGGGGGGGGGGGGGGTCGGTGGCACGCGGTCCATGGATTATCTTTTATCTTTATTCATAGTCTCAGTTTTTTTTTCTGCCGTGGTTGCAAGCAATCCAGTGACATTTTTAAAACGCTGTGCAGCCTCGTTTACATGGACTCCCTGGAGCATTTGTTCTGTACAGACGTGCGCACGTAAGAATATTTCACATACACACATGCACGCGCGCGCGCGCGCGCGCACACACGCGCGCACACACACACACACACACACACACACACACACACACAACACACACACACACAGAGATAGACAGACAGACAGAGAGGGGGGGGGGTAAAGAGAGAGAGAGAGAGAGAGAGAGAGAGAGAGAGAGAGAGAGAGAGAGAGAGAGAGAGAGAGAGAGTGAGTGAGAGAGAGAGGCAGACAGACAGAGGCGGGGTAAGGAGAGAGAGAGAGAGAGAGAGAGAGAGAGAGAGAGAGAGAGAGGAGAGAGAGAGAGAGAGAGAGAAAACACACACACACACACACACACACACACACACACACACACACACACACACACACACACACACAAGAACAATATTTATTCCGTTTGCCCCTTTTGGGGCATGGAGGAAGGGTGAGTTTAAAGCAATAAAAGGAAAAGGAAAACAAACAAATCAAAATAAAACATAAATTGCTGGTCAATGCTGACATAGACCAACAATTTACAACACTTGAGATAATCTAATATACTTTGACAATAGAAGCATTTGTTTTCTATTAGCAGAAGATATCATTTGACAAAAATTATTGACATATTTTGGGAAGAGAAATCTTTCTGGCAAATACGTGTTGCGCAAAGTAATGTATGATGAACATTCCGTGATATATTGAAATTCATCACCCATTGTACACATGTCACATTTATTACATAACGGAATAACAAATCGACGATCTACTTTAATTGGTAATTTATGATTAGAACATCTAAATTTGATAAGAGGGTAAATATAAACATCTGGTAAGCTAGAAGTATATTTCTCCTCCTTGAAATCAGATTAAAAAATTTGTAGAAAAAAAAATACTGCTAGTTTCAATGTCATGTTGCGAATTCAACGTTGACGAAAAGAGAATTACAAACTACTTTTTGACATTCCCACATAATGTATTGACGTCTGTAAAAGATTGATTGCTCCAAACACAGTCAAAACCAGATGGTACAAGTATGTATTTAATGCACGTTAACCAGGAAACATAGATACTGCACTATTGTGCAAATGTAATATGAAAGAATAGAACCTAGCCGACATTTTTTTTTTTCATCAGAAGATTGAACCAAACTAGCCCCAAATCGAATCATTCGCACATAGACAGTAATTAATAAAGGGTAACGTCCTGTTTCACCATAAATCATGTTTTTCATTGTACTTCTTTTTGTAAGTGGAATATATATTTTATAAACATTTAGCTGAAATTTATCAATAATATTTAAATTTTCATATCCCCATATTTCACAACCACACACACACACACACACACACACACACACACACACACACACACACACACTAACACACACACACACACACACACACACACACACACACACACACACACACACACACACACACACACACACACTCACACACACACACACACACACACACACAAGCACGCGCGCGAGAGCTCGAGCTCCAAGTGGTGTTATTACATAATTTACTTTTTTTTCTTTAACACATATGATTCATAAAAGGTAGACTAACTAAACTAGCAAACATAAACGCGATTGTTGCGTTACGGGCTTGTTGACGTACTGCGATAATGTTCGTACCCGTCACACTGGCTTGAAATGAACCATATCATTTACATTGGCATATGTAAACGCGTACGCGCGCGCCCGCACACACACACACACACACACACACACACACACACACACACACACACACACACACACACACACACACACACAGAAAGACAGAGAGAGAGAGAGAGAGAGACAGACAGACAGAGAGGGGTTAGAGAGAGAGAGAGAGAGAGAGAGAGAGAGAGAGAGAGAGAGAGAGAGAGAGAGAGAGAGAGAGAGAGAGAGAGACAGACAGACAGACAGACAGACAGACAGACAGGCAGAGAGAGAGAGAGAGAGAGAGAGAGAGAGAGAGAGAGAGAGAGAGAGAGAGTTAAACTAAAGATGTTTCAGAATTGACTTATACTTCACTGCCCGGTTTTTTTGTTTGTTTGTTTTTTGTTTTGTATTTCCATTTTAAGAAAGACCATCCACATAAGACAAGGACCCAGATTCAGCATCGAAAGGCATGATGAGGAAAAAGACATTCTGATCCACTGTACAGCCTGTGCTTTGGCTGCCACGCTCACACCAACACAGCCAAATGCTGCGTCTTCGTAGTCCAGACAGATTGAGAAAAGTCAAGCATGAACAAAAAGCAATTGCATATTAGACTGTGACGACATCATGGGGGAGAGACGGGCATTCGTGAATGAAATGTATTGGAGAGAGAGGGAAGGGGTGGGGTGGGGTGGGGTGGAGTGGGATAGAGCGGGTGGACGTGAAATCGATTACTACAATTCGTTTTGACATGCAATACTGTGTGTGAGAAAAAGAGTTAGTGCTGAGATAGTATTTGAGCTAGTTCGTGTGTGTGTGTGTGTGTGTGGGTGTGAATGTGTGAATGTGTGCGTGTGCGGGGTGCGCGCTTGCTTGCTTGCTTGCTTGTGTGTGTGTGTGTGTGTGTGTGTGTGTGTGTGTGTGTGTGTGTGTGTGTGTGTGTATGTGCACGCGCGCGTGCGTGCGCGCGTGCTTGCATGCGTGTATGCGTGCGTGCGTGTGTGTGTGTGTGTGTGTGTGTGTGTGTGTGTGTGTGTGTGTGTATGTGTGTGTGTGTGTGTGTGTGTGTGTGTGTGTGTGTGTGCGTGCGTGCGTGCGTGCGTGCGTGCGTGCGCGCGCGTGCGCACACACACACACACGCACGCACACACACACATTCAAGCGTGTGTGTGAAAGGACAGAGAGAGAGAGAGAGAGAGAGAGAGAGAGAGAGAGAGGGGAGAGAGAGAGAGAGAGAGAGAGATGGAGTGAGGGGGGGTGAGGGAGGGAATGTGTGTGTGTGTGTGTGTGTGTGTGTGTGTGTGTGTGTGTGTGTGTGTGTGTGTGCGTGCGTGCGTGCGTGCGTGCGTGCGTGCGTGCGTGCGTGTGTGCGTATGCGTGTGTGTGCGTGCGTGTGGCGCGCGCGCGCGCGCGCGCTCGCGCGCGCGCGTGTGTGTGTGTGTGTGTGTGTGTGTGTGTGTGTGTGTGTGTGTGTGTGTGTGTGTACGTGCGTGCGAGCGTGTGTGTGTGTGTGTGTGTGTGTGTGTGTGTGTGTGTGTGTGTGTGGTGTGTGTGGAACAGAAAACCAGTCAACGACACAGACAAACAGAAGGACAGAATAGAAAGACCAATTGACTGGCAGACAGACACACAGACAGACACACAGACAGACACCTCCGACAGACACCGACCTCACAGAACTCTCTGGCAACACTGACGCAATCTGCCAGGAGACCGCGAGAAAAAAAAAAGATCATATTAAAGAATTCCCTAGGACACTCAATCAATACAGCTTTGGGATCTTCGTTTGGGCACGGTTTGTAGTTGCTTGTTGTTGTTGTTTCGTTGACTTTGTTTTGTCTTCCTCCTCACCCCCCCCCCCCCCCCCCCTCCCCTCACCCCCTGTGTCCATAATCATCTGTTTGTGCATGTCAACTACAGTTCATACTTCGGGCGTCCCTTTTTATGTCCTACCCTCCCCCCCACCCCCCCCCCCCCCACCCCCCACTCAAACCTCATCCCACCTACCTCCTACCCTCCCCCTCCCTTCACAAACTTCCCCCACCCCCACCCCCATCCCAGTCCCCAGCGGGGCTAATCACGGAGCATTCAACAAAATCAATTAACGAGGGGGACTTGGGGTCAATTGTCAGCGCTGCGGCGGTGGTCCAGCTAATCTCGTCATCGCTTCTCTGATGTCCGTCCGCCCGCCGTCCCTTCGGCAGCCTTCACTCTCTCTCTCTCTCTCTCTCTCTCTCTCTGCAGTGGGAGGGGGAGGGGCTGTTGCTCTCTTGGTCTTTTTTTTGTTGTCTCTGGCCGACTGTCTGTGTCTGTCTTTCAGTATCTGTTTGTCTGTCTGTCTGTCGGTCGGTCGGTCGGTTACTATATTATCATGTGAGTGTGTGTGCGTGTCTTTCTCTTTGTCTGTCTCTGTCTCTCTGTCTCTCTCTGTCTGTCTGTCTGTCTGTCTGTCTCTCTCTCTCTCTCTGTGATATTATGTATGTGCAGGAATGGAGACAGGATACTGTCAGCATGCAAAAGATTTCTGAATTTACTGATCAAGACGAACTCCCCACCCCCCACCCCCCACCCCGCCCCTCTCCCTGAAAAGGGGTTAGCGATAATTTTACAGAGGTAATCTCTTTACGTAAGTTTGTATCGTCCTGTCTTACGCTACTAACTCAAATGGTCACACACAGGTCAGGTTACAGAGGGTAACCCTGCAAGTTCCATCATATGGTCACACACAGGTTACAGAGGGTAACCCTCATCACATGGTCACACACAGGTTACAGAGGGTAACCCTGCAAGGTCCATCACATGGTCACACATAGGTTACAAAGGGTAACCCTGCAAGGTCCATCACATGGTCACACACAGGTTACAGAGGGTAACCCTGCAAGGTCCATCACGTGGTCACACACAGGTTACAGAGGGTAACCCTGCAAGGTCCATCACTTGCTGTTGGAATTAGACACTGTTAACACTGTTTGTGTAGATATTTTACATTGATTAAATCTAAGGCTTACAAACTGTTGAAGATTTAGAGGCGATTAGTGTCTTGACTAGACACAGACTTGTTTCTTTCTTTCTTTTTTTTAGTCCAAGAATGTTCGGCTAAGTTTAGATATTGGTGGTAGGTACAACATTTACAGATAATTTATAACAGTTTTTGGGAGAGAAAGAATATCCCAATGAGTTTAACGTGTATTGTTTCCGAGTTGTACTTTCTATGTGTACCAATAGCTGATCAAAGTAGACATAATCCATTCTTCGAATCAAAGTTTGAAAATGCAGGTCGTTTTATCTGGGATTATTCCAGTACCGTAGACTAACAGAATTGTAGAGAACTCCATCGCACGCATGCCTGCAAATACAGCATGCTTTAATCAATAACTGCCTGATTCTCCGCATCCGATGGCCAGACATCATCAACACCAACGAGCTCTGGGAGAGAACAAATCAGCTGCCCGCAGAACAGGAAACCAAGAAACGACGTTGGGGCTGGATTGGAGGAAATGCACTGCGGACGCCTGCAAGCAAACATCACCAGACAAACCCTGACATGGAACCCTCAAGGAAAGCGAAAAAGAGGTCTGCCAAAGAACACCTGGCGCCGGGACCTGGAAGCCGACATCAGGAACATGGGGATGACTTGGAACCAGCTGGAGAAATGAGCCCAGGACAGAGATGCCTGGAGGTCCTTGGTCGGCGGCCTGTTCCCCAGGAGGGGTAATAGGCGATGAAAAAAAAACCTGCAGGTAACAAATGCTAATGCGATGCAAAAGAGAAAAAAAACGTTTAATGCAAGACTGGCAGTCGTTTGAATTCATAGATTGCACACATGTTAATAGATATCTTCAGAGAACCTTCCGTGGCTGGCTTACAAGAGCAAAGGTCTCAATTATGTGACGTTTCCGTGGGTTTGATGAACAGAAACTGAACAGGGAAAATGTCAGAAGATAACTTTTTTATTAATTGAATTTGCACCCCCTCATTCAGCTCCGTTTCTTTCCTTTCTTTTTTTTTGTATTATGGAACATTGCAATATAACAATAAGCTCTCTCTCTCTTCTCCTCTCTCTCTCTCTCTCTCTCTCTCTCTCTCTCTCTCTGTGTGTGTGTGTCTCTGTTTGCATGCTTGTGTGTGTGTGTGTGTGTGTGTGTTTGTATACGCGTATGTGTATGTGTGCGTGCGTGCGTGCGCGCATGCGCGCGTATATACATATATATATATATATATATATATATATATATATATATATGTATGTGTGTGTGTGTGCACGCGCGCGCGCGCGCGTCTGTGTGTGTGTGTGTGTGTGTGTGTATACATGTGTGTTTTTATGTGCGTGCGTGCGTGCATGCGTGCATGCGTGCGTGCGTGCACGCACGCGTATATATATGTATATGTGTGTGTGTGTGTATATATATACACGGTGCTCGGTACTTATCCTTGGAATTTATTAGTTTGTTGTATTTTAGTCCCTTGCGGATTCATTCTAAGAACTGGCCCTCAGCACTTGTGTCTTAGAGGATATCTTTTTATATTTTCTACTTTTCACAAGAAAATGTAGCTTGTTTTGCTCTTTCATGATTTTCTTTTGCTTCTTAGATGGCACCTTTGGTTGGTTTTTTGAAAACTCAACAAACATACTACGGTATTGCGCACCAGCCTTTTCTGGGATTGCATTCTTCTTAAAAACTGAAAAGGCAGAGGAGTCAAATTACCACTTTCCGCGGTCACTGAGGAGAAACAACCAAGTTTCGAAATATCGGTATATGACCAGGAGTTATATGTTAGTGAGTTTCCCTCCCTATTGGAGGATGTCTCCCCTTGGAGAATATAAGCTTGCTGAAGGCTCATTTTGAGAAGCATTTATTTTATTTTTTCCCCATTCACCCACTCAAACTGTTAGTTAGGCAGAATCATCTACCACTGCAGATATGAATGCGTATCTCCCCCTATTTCTTCAATCTAAGACATAAGAGCAAGCTTTGTTTATAATTCAATATTTCTTGCAGTCATTGCAACACCAAGCTGCTCTGTAAGTTGCTGGAACGGTGCTCGGTACTTATCCTTGGAATTTATTAGTTTGTTATATATATATGTGTGTGTGTGTATTTCCAGGAAACCTCTTGCTTTTGTCAGTGAAACCACTTCAGTTGTTGTTTTTTTTCCAACACTGTGCTCACAAAAAAAAAAAAAAAACCGAAAAAAAAACATTCTTTGGCTTCTGGCTCAGTTGTACACAAAATCAACATCTGCAAGCTTTAGGGGGGGGGGGGGGGGGGGGGTAGAGGAGAAGAGACTGGTGAACAAACAAACAAGCTGGACAACTTAGCAGCTTTTCTGGTGGTCTCTTCGGAGAATATAATGCCATTCGTTTCCACACAGCATGTAGTCAGTGAACTGGAGCAGAGAGTAACAGACAAGAACGGATTTCAGAGAGAGAGAGAGAATCCGAGTTCCAAAGTAAAAATGTCATTTGGTCTACCATGTCCCACAGATTTCTTCTTCTGCGTACGCAGGCTGATACTCCTGCGGACACTTCCTGTATAGACAAGCAAATATTAATCCCATCTGCCCAACAAAGGGAGTGGAGTTTTGTGTGCATGACCATTTTTTTTTGTCCCGCCATTGAGGCAGCCATACTCCATCTTCGGGGAAGGTGCATGCTATGCGTAACGTGTCATCCATACCAACGGCCAAACTGGCCTTCTCTTCCGAAAGTTAGTGATGGGATTTTATGTGTGTGCAAGATGTTGTGCGTGCGTTCACACACGGAACCTCGGTTTGTAGTCTCATTCGAAGGACTGTATAGGAAATGGAGTCAGAGCCAATGTTAACTCCGAGGGAAAAATCCGTCTGTACCGAAACGGCCCGTCGGAGATTCGAACCCACAACCCTTGGATTACGAGTCCGGCGCTCTACCAACTGGGCTATTCCGGCCCCCGTCCCACAGACATCTTGGCACATCCTCCACCCTCCCAATCAACCTCTACCATCTCTCAGACTCCTCAGACCCCGCGCACCCATTCACCTATCTTCCAATTCTCCTTCCTGCTCTTGTCACCCAGTACTGTCTCTTAAGAGTTGCTGGAAATATTGAACAACAATCCCCATCACCCACTCCACCTTCCCACCACCTCTTCCCCATCCCCGTCCGTCACCTCAGTCCCTCCCTCACCCTCCTCCTGTCCCTCTCCCCCCTTCCCCCCTCCCCCCCCCCCCCCCCCCCCCCCCACCATCCCCTCAGCCACCACCACTATGCCCTACACACCCGGCCGCCATGTTCCCCTCAGCTCTATCATTAGCTGTATAATGTCTCTATACCTCTGCGTCCTCCTTGGTCCTATAGTCTCCTCCTGTCTTTCATGCAGTCGGGGGAGGGCGTCTCTGTCGTGGCTCAGAGCAATTTGCCCAGGGGACTAAACTGTCCCATTCCTTTCCATGTCATTCTTGTCCCCCTTGCTCGTCCGTCTTCCGCCAGATCACTGACCAGAAGCCGCACAGGCTGCACACCCCAAAAAGATAATGCGCCAGTGCCTTGCTTAAAGAGTCGAGTGTTTATAGATAGGCACAATAATTAGATTTCTGAAAGTTGATTTACCTTCTCTTTCATATGCCCCATCAAGGTACATGCCAGGGGGTTTCCAAGCAGACCGATTAAGACGGGAGGAACGGACTGTTTGGGGAGGAACCAGTTGGCGCAAAAGACAGGGTCATGGGTGAGGGAGAAGGCCCGAAATGTGACGTCAGCCAAGGGCAAGGTCATGTATTTGAAGACTGAATGATGTCATCGGTGGAAATACAACAAACAAATGAAATGATTGGTAGGGGGTGTTGTTCTTTGATGAAATGTCAGTTTGATATCAAATACTGGCTCAAACTTATGCTAGGCCTAAAAATGCTTGGATGATAATGGTGATTCAGAGTAAAATCCTAATTGGGGCGTGTGGCCACGTACTAAGAGTTTTGCGACGCCGGGAACGTTCTCTCTCTCTCTCTCTCTCTCTCAGTGAGGACGGGGAGGTTGCAATGAAACGGTAGTGCCCTCCAGTCAAACTTCCACTCTCCAGGCTACAAGCTTTAACTCAAGAAATATGTTGAGGTACTGTGCATGATTTTAATAACCACTTCTCCCCCCAAACGTGACATTTAGCGTTGATTTTAAAGAAGGATATTATTCTCTGTGCTGGGAATTTGTGACGATGACTGGTCTGATCTTTACACCTGTGATAATAGCCTCCAACTTAATTTTGAGATGAACTTTTCTTTTCAGGTGATAGTCGAGTTATGGTCACAAAATGGTCTGAAGGCCCATACCTCAGAGCCAATATCACTCGTTATATTCACCCACCATCGACGACACGCTAAACTGCATTACAGAACAGAAAAAAAAGAACAAAAACAAACAGACAGGTAAAAAAAACAAATGGCAACACCCTTCCCACCCCCCACCCCCCTCCACTCCTGATTTGCCTGATCATGTTGCCACCCCTGTGCCACTCCCTCTTCCCTGCAACACTCCATCCATTCCACCTCCTGTGCCACTCCCTCTTCCCTGCAACACTCCATCCATTCACCTCCTGTGTCCAAGTCCTGCTTCACCCCACGAGTTGCCAGAAGCTAGGGCAGCACTCTCTCTGTGTGTGCACTGTGTCTCTATGGCTGGTTTCATTTCTGAACCTCTTCTACTTCCTATTCACTCCTCCCTCTTCAAGGATGCGCGCGCGCACACACACACACACACACACACACACACACACACACACACACACACACACACTCGCACGCACGCACGCACGCACGCACGCACGCACACATTCACGCACACACACACCCGCACACACGCCCGCACACACACACACACACACACACACACACACACACACACACACACACACACACACACACACACACAAAACACATCAACACAAACACCAACACCAACACCACGACCACCGCTACCACATCACGCACGCATACACGCACGCACCATCGCACACACGCACGCACGCACGCACCCTTCACATACACACACGCACACACACAAACACGCACACACACACGCACGCACGCAGGCACACACACGCGCGCGCGCGCGCGATACGCATGTCTCTCTCTCTCTCTCTCTCTCTCTCTCTCTCTCTCTCTCTCTCCTCCTCTCTCTGTGTGTTTGTCTGTCTCTCTCTCTCTCTCTCCCCTCCACATATATATATATATAATATATATATATATATATATATATATAGAGAGAGAGAGAGGAGAGAGAGAGAGAGAGGAGAGAGAGAGGAGTTCTTCTCTCTGTTTTATTTTATATATTATATATATATATATA
>CM031603.1:61676601-61709101 GCA_018398815.1 Conus ventricosus
ATGGAGAGGCGACAATGATTTGTAGCCAAGAGTGTGTCTCTGGGAGAGAGATGAGAGACAACTGGCATCATTCTTGGTTCTGGGACGTCAAGCATCTCTATCTGTCAGTGGACGACTTGTGCCTCTCTTTCACGGAGTTCTGGTCACGTAACTAAGCTGTTTTGTTTTTGCTTAACCGTCTCTTTCTTCTCTAAAAGAAAATTAATCCTAGATCCTCCCCTCTGCATCTCCCGCGGACGATGTCAAAAGAAAATGGCGAGAGAGAGAGAGAGAGAGGAGGAGAGAGGGAGAGAGAGAGAGGAGAGAGTGAGAGACAGACAGACAGACAGACAGACATACTGAGACAGTCAGAGACAGAAAGATAGGTACTGACAGGGAGAGAGAAAGACAGACGGACAGACAGAGGGGAGAGAGAGAGAGAGAGAGAGAGAGAGAGAGAGAGAGACAGACAGACAGACAGACAGACAGACAGAGAGAGAGAGACAGAGACAAATACACAGACAGAGACAGAGCCAGCCAGCCAGCCAGCCAGACACAGACAGAGACAGAGAGAGACAGAAAGACACAGACAGAAAGCGCGGTAGGAACGCAACAGCTCCCGTCTGCCCGGAGCAGGCGATCGTTCGTCTCGGGCAAAACATGGTGAATCCTGCGACTTGCCATCCGGACATCAGCAATATTTCTTCAAACTGTGCGGCAGAGATGTAACACCAGTTCAGCAAATGTTTTGCCTATGTCCGATAATCAAGATGACAGGTGGAGATTCACTTCACATAACTTTTCGTTTTTTAGTTTACTGTTCAGGGGGCACTGACATCAACATTCTCTCTCGAGCCATCTGATTGGCTGAGTCAGAAGGCACTGACCAGTCAGAACAGGGTGCACAGGCTGTTTAATTGTAGTCACGTGTTTACAAAATGGCGGACGGTAAATTCTCTTTGTCCTGTTTCTTTGTCATTGAGTAGTTCATTAAATTCAAAAGAACTGGCGACTAATGGACAGGTAAAAAGTTTCTCTACGTTGCGATCTGGGCGGCATAGAAAAGAAGTAATGTCCTACTCCGGAAGAGAGAGAGAGAGAGAGAGAGAGAGAGAGAGAGAGAGGAGAGAGAGAGAGGAGAGAGAGAGAGAGAGAGAGAGAGAGCGAGCGCAATCAGAGAGAAGGAAAGCGACAAACAAAAAGACAGAGGAAGAGAGCCTGAATTAGTGATGGACAGAGAGAGAGAGAGAGAGAGAGAGAGGAGAGAGAGAGAGAGAGAGAGAGAGGAGAAGAGAGAGAGAGAGAAAGAAAGAGAGAGAGAGAGAGAGAGAGAGAGAGAGAGAGGAGAGAGAGAGGAGAGAGAGAGAGAGAGCATAACTGACCCCCAAACTGGCTGAGTGACTGACAGACAGAGAGACTGACAGACAAACTTCCTGAAAGACGGACGGACGGACAGACCGACAGACAGACCGACAGACATATAAGCAGACAGACAGACCGACCGACAGACAGACCGACAGATAAACAGAGAAGAAGTTTGACACATCTTGCCTCGTGTCAAGCAGCTCGTCTGTCAGAGCTGTTGAAACATCGAACAGCACTCCTGCCTCCACTGCCTCCACCAATGGCCTTACACCTCTCTCTCTCACCCCTTCCACCACCTCCCGCCACCATCTCACCCTCCCCTCCCAACACACACACACACACACACACACACACCACTTCCTCGAGTTCGTCCTTCTCCCTCCTCTTCCTTTAGGTTGTGGGAAGTTTGTGTGACCAGCCGACTGCCGATTGCAATTGGTGTAACATATTCTATTGGTGTAACATATTCTATTGGTGTAACATATTCTATTGGTGTAACATATTCTATTTGTTTCTGTCTTGTTCTACTTGTTACTGATTGCCATATCTTTTGGATCTCTCTCTCTCTCTCTCTCTCTCTCTCTCTCTCTCTCTCTCTCTCTCTCTCTCTCTCTCTCTTCTTGTACGTTGTAGTACATAATTTACATATGTTCCCTAAGCCCACCTCACTCCCTACCCCACTCTCTCCTTCCTCTTCATTATTGTTATTCTCTTTTTTTTTTAAATTCTATTATTATTATTATTATTATTATTATTATTATTATTATTATTATTTATTATTTCTTTTTTGTTTATTATTACTCTTTTTTTTTTGTTTGTTTGTTTTCATTTCTCTTCTATTTTCATTTGATGTTCCTCTATGATTACATGATTACATGACCGCTTTGCTTGCTTCTTTGCTTTCTTACATTAATTGATTTCACTGCATGTTGTAGTCCCTACTCAGGGCGAGGACTGGATGTAAAAAAGCACGTCAGTGCTTATCTATTATCCTCATAAATATAGAATTTTGTCTTGTCTTGTCTCTCTCTCTCTCTCTCTCTCTGTCTCTCTCTCTCTCTCTCTCTCTCTCTCTCTCTCTCTCTCTCTCTCTTAGCGCGCGCGCCACACACACACACACACACACACACACACACACACACACACATGCACACACGCACGCACACACACACACACACACACACACACACACACACACACACACACACACACACACACACATGTAATTGAGGGAAATGCCCACTATCATTTTCATGATCATCTAAAGACAAGGAGACACTTACTCTCAACTGACGATGTCTGATTATTCAGCTGGCTCTGTTTCAAGATTCAGACAATCTCCCTTGACACACGATCGGAAATCATACAATCCCAGAATAAACACACAGTGTAAAACGGCCAAGTCAAGGGTTTGCTTTTCTGATATCTGAGACTCCGAAATAGCACCTAAACAGCACTATCCTTTTCTTGGACAAGGCCTTCGTTTCAAACCAACCTCACCTCAACTACAATCGACAACAGGATCGATGCTTCGGGGGGATTTAGGTCAGGTGAGGGTGGTTCCTTTTTTTTTTTTTCCCTAGAATTTGCGGAGCGGTGAATCTGATCACAACTTCCTGCGTGTCACAGCTTTTAGGGGTTTCCTCCAATTTGTATTCCGTGGGCAGAAAATATCTCACGAATAACCTGGAATTGCGAAACACGGTCATAGTGGAATGACATGCTGAAAATATTGACCAGTCATTTACAGGGCAAAGAAAACATTTGAGTGTCCATTGTGGCAGAGATGATACAGTGGATTCACGGTCGATCTGAATGCTTCAGTCGTTACAACTGTTTAGGATCTTTGTCTCTTTGGCGCCTCTCCTTCCTTCTGTGTCCCTTGCGTCCATTAGTAGGCAAGATCGATGCATTATGTCTCACATATTACAGCCGACAGAGGTGCCCATGTTAGCTAATGTATCATGCTGTTTGAAAACAACAACAACATGGATTACTTTTAATGTACTCACATAATAACCTTTTCAGACGATATACGCCACCTCGTAATCTCTTCAGATGTGAAATATAAATGGTTACTGTTTATGTGTCACATATAAGTCCTAACACAAACGGCGAGTGAAAGCACACACATGCAGATATGTGTGCGTGCACAGGAGCGAACACAAACACGCACACACACACAAACGCGCGCGCGCATGCACGCACGTGCACGCGCGCAGGCACACACACACACACACACACACACACACACACACACGCGCGCGCGCGCGCGCACACACACGCACGCACGCACGCACGCACGCACACACACACACACACGCACACACACACACACACACACAACATCATCAAGATCATCATCATTATCATCATCATCGTCTTCGTTGTCGTCCTTATCATCATCACCATCATCATCCTCTTCGTCATCATCATCATCACCATCATTATTATTAAGAGAAATGGGTGAGTGTGGCGAAGGAAAAAGAAGGGGAGACAGAGAGATGGCAGTCCAGCAGAGAAGGCCCAGAAGAGGCGGGGGGCACGGTTCGATGTCCCAGCAACAGCTGTGAGAGAGGAACGGGCTGGCCAGGAGGCAAGACAAATGAGATGAGTGACAGGTGCAGGTTGGAGGGGACTGGAATATGAATAGAGAGGACGCAGAGGACAGAGAATATCTGAGTGTAGGGAGGATGAGGGGGGAGGAGGGGGAAGCAGAGGTAGGAGTGTGGAGGCTGGCTAGATGGTTGAAGCGACGAACTGCGGTGTCTACCAAACAACGAGTCACAGAAGGATGGACCAATCAGATCAAGCTCGTGCCATGAAATGACAGTTCCTGTCCTTCTGAGCCACTCCTTTTGACCGGTTCGGCCACCCATCACTTTTGAAGATGACGGAATTGTCTGGAATCGCAATATTCAGTGAGATCACTGAGCCTGCTGTTAGCTTATTTGCCTATCCCTCTGTTTTTTGTTGTTGTTTTTTTGTTTTTTGTTTTTGGTTTGATTTATTCACGTGCTTGAGTCAATGGTTTTCGTTGTTTGTTTTTTTGTTTGTTTGTTTGTTTTTAAATAAAGAACGTTCTGATGATATCGGTTGGAAAGAAGTCTATGAAAACAGAAGGAAAGGAAACAAAAAATAAAAAGCCAGAGGAGAGATGTAGAGAAGGGATCTCTTTAACCTTCGCCGAACTTCGCCTTAAATTTTGAGCGCCACACTTCAGCGACCGTTCTTGTTGTGTGCGAATAAAGCTTTGCCGACTGTCGTGCATCTCCCCGGCACCCATGCTATTCCGAAGGAGCAAAGCCTTGCGGTACAATCTGGGTCTCTAGCGACCCTTACTTTCACTGAAAGAATAAAACCTTACGGTGGTCACATTTTGTTTGCTTACTCCTTTGTTTGCATACAAAACAAACAAGATTTGGTACGTTAAAGACGTGGGTGTGTGTGTGTGTGTGTGTGGGGGGGGGGGGGGGGGTGGCATACTATATCGAAAAGTCGTCGAGAAAATCATGACTGTGGGTCATTCAATACCACGAGAGTACAGCAAAGATTTTGGACCAGTTATGGTGAGCAGTTCAGAGGCACGGGGCAGTTCCACAGAGCTAGCTGACACGACAGCTTCTTGGCAGTAGGGGCAGTGAACTGTCAGAGTTTCATCGTGTTGAGGACACGGCATGATCAAAAGGCAGAACCCTGCCTTATATTCTGCCGCCTTCAACCTTCCTTGACCTGAGTCAAGTAGGCATTCACTGTGGGTGAACGGAGAGGGTTTTCAAGCTAAAACAAACAACAACAACAAAAGAAAAAAAAAAAAGAAAGAAAGAAAGAAAGAAACGAGCCTACGTGTGGTTTGAACCCACGACCGTCAGCTCCGCAGGCGGACGCTCTTACCGAATGCCCACGGGCCCACAAATGGAGAATGAACTACTAAGGCTTGAGGGGAGAGTGAAGACCTCTGACATTTATTCCGCGATTGAAAGTCACAGCAGGTACTGATCATTTCATGTACTTACTTTTTTGTCCTAACGATATGGGCAATACCAGAAAATTATCAGTAGTTTTAATAACTATTACACATTTTTTCATACACGGTTATTCAGTTTGTAATGAACAAACGTTCACAGAACTCACATTAAATCACACACACACACACACACACACACACACACACACACACACACACACACACACACACACAAATCGTTATAATCTTGCCGCATGATTGTGAGTCCACGCACTGAAGCGGACGTGCACCATAGATTAAAAAAAAACACACACAAAAAAACACACACACACCACACAAAAAAAAACGAAGGCGCCCATCCTTAGGCTATATTCCGTCCTTCCACCAATGTTCTTCTTCTTATTATTATTCTTTTAATCCGTGCGTTAGATTTTTTTTTGTGTGTGTGCTTATTCTTGTTGACAGACAGACAAACAAACCCAACGTACGCAAGTGAAACCATAACCTCGTTTGGAGGAGTAAGAATCCGTGAACAACGGGGGCCGGAATATCTCAGTTGGTATAGCGCTGGACTCGTGATCCTGGGGTTGCAGGTTCGAATTTCAATACAGGGGGTATTTTTCCTTCGGAGTTAACATTGGTTCTGACTCCATTCCCCATACAGTCCTTCGAATGAGACTATAAACCGAGGTTCCGTGTGTGAACGCACGCACAACATCTTGCACACACGTAAAATCCCATCGCCAACTTTCGGAAGAGAAGGCCAGTTTGGCCGTTGGTATGGATGACACGTTACACATAGCATGCACCTTCCCGAAGATGGAGTATGGCTGCCTTAATGGCGGGATGAAAAAAAACGGTCATACACGCAACACTCCACTGCCTGTCTATACAGGCAGTGTCCGCAGGAGTATCAGCCTGCGTACGCAGAAAGAAAGCAAGAAAGTGAACAACAACAACAACAACAACAACAACAACAACAACAACAACAACAACGACAACGACAACGACAACAAAAACCGCAACACGTAAAATGTGTGGACGGTTCAGTCCTTGACGCGTCAACGGCTCACTCACACACACACACACACACACACACACACACACATCCCTTATTACCCAGCCATATCCGGTGAATGTGTATTAGATTGCTAGGGAAGCTGGCTGACACATGTGCGTCCCCACACCGCTCCTGTGCTGATGAATAACACACTATGAGGTAGCTCGCCCGTTTCCTCATCTATTTCTGTGGAGCAGGTTTTTCTTCTCGCGTTAGGTTAGGGTTGGGTACGTTGAAATCTTTTCTTTTTTTTTAAGGAGCTTCTACAGTTTTAGGAAGTGGTGTTATTGAAATTAAAGTCACCAAGAGAGAGAGAGAGAGAGAGAGAGAGAGAGAGAGAGAGAGAGAGAGACAGACAGACAGACAGACAGACAGACAGAGAGACGACAAAAAAACAGACAGATAGATAGACAGACAGATGGGGAGAGAGAGAGAGAGAGCGAGAGAGAGCAAGACTGAGAGAGAGAGAATAAGAGAGAGAGAGAGAAACGCAGGCAAACAGACCGACCGACAGATAGACAGATAGAGGATATGAATGAGATGCAGAGAGAGGAGAGAGAGAGAGAGAGAGAGAGAGAGAGAGAGAGGACAGGCAGACAGACAGACAGAGGCAGAAACAGAGAGTGACAGACAGAAGAGAAGAGAGTACGTTTCACTCGTCCTGTCTTCAAGTGGCGGGAACATCAAACAGCTGTCCCTGTCTGCAATCGCATGGAAAGCGACGACAGAACTGTTTAGCCCTCAGGGCAAAGTGTCCCTCCCTCCCTCCATCACCCCGCCCCCCCCCCCCCCCCCCCCCCCCCCCCCCCCCACCCACCACACACACACACACACACCACTCCAGCAACCCAACGCTTTCGCCCTTCTCGCTCAGTGCACAGAAGGACACGTGAGGAAGAGGGAAGAGGAGGGGGAAAGGATCGGGGGAGACACACTGACAGAGGTGTTGAACCAGCGGCAGAGCCAGAGGACAATCCTGAGCCCTGTTCGATGTTCCAGCAACACCGTAAGCGATGATGAGCTGAGTGGTACAGAAAGGCATGGCCAGACACAAATTCCGAAGGTGATGAAATGGAAACGAGGGAGGGGTGGTGGTGCTGGTGGTGGTGGTGAGGAGGAGGGGGTGGGAGGGTGAGGGGAGAGGGGGTTAGCAAAGATGGTGTCCGAGCTGATAGGGAAGCAAATCGATTATTGGTTAGGGCTTTTTAAAATCATGGCCCATTTTTCCAATTGCTTCTATCGTTATTGTTCCAT
This sequence comes from Conus ventricosus, assembly GCA_018398815.1. NCBI lineage: Eukaryota > Metazoa > Mollusca > Gastropoda > Neogastropoda > Conidae > Conus > Conus ventricosus. The sequence continues at coordinate 61,684,227 of CM031603.1, forward strand.
TTTTTCTTCATATCGATCCTTCTTTGCTCATCATAAGCAATGGTGGTAACTCCATGATGATATTGGGATTTCACAATCAATATCTATTTGATCCATGAATGAACCTTTGGATCACAACATTCGGTTAAAAGTCATTTCTGTGTCTGGCAATACTTTATGTGCTTGATTTCTTATTGATCGGTTTGAATGCACGTTTATTGTTCATTGATTTTAAAACGGTATAACGTGGGGCGACTTGATTAGGTAAAAAGATGATATTTTGGTTCATCGATTATAAAACAATATAAGATAGGAGAGGTAAGGGAGGGGAGGGGGCAAAAAGATTTCATGGTTCAATGAGCATAAAGTGATATAAAACAGGAGGGTTAAAGGAGGGAAGGGGTGGAAGATATTATGGTACATCGATTGTTAAACGGCATAAAACAATCGATTGTTAAACGGTATAAAACAATCGATTGTTAAATGGTATAAAACAATCGATTGTTAAACGGCATAAAACAATCGATTGTTAAACGGTATAAAACAATCGATTGTTAAACGGTATAAAACAATCGATTGTTAAACGGCATAAAACAATCGATTGTTAAGCGGTATAAAACAATCGATTGTTAAACTGTATAACACAGTCGAGTTAAGGGATGGCAGGGGACGAAAGATACGAGGGCTCATTGATTTTTAAATCGTATAAAATGGGCTAATCAAGGGAAAGCAGAGGGCGGGGATATCATGGTTGACTGATTATCAAACGGTATAAAATGAGCGAGATGAGGAGGTGGGCCGAGTGAACGATGTGCTTCATTGATCTGAAAGTGGTATGTGGACGAGTTAAGACAGGACAGACGTGCTTCACTGATTGTTAAATGATGTAAACTGGATGAGCTGAGCGAGGGGAGGTGGATATCACGTTTCACTGATCATAAAACGGTATCATAAATAGTAGATTTAAGGGAGGAGCGGGAATGAAAAATCTCATGCTTTATTGATCATTAAATGGCATGAAGTGGGCGAGTTAAGGACAAGAATCAGGTGGAAGATATCATGGTTCATTGACAACTACATGGTATAAACTGGACGAGGTTACGATAGAGGAGGGGCAAAATATATCATGGTTCATTAATTTGAAAGCGAGGTAAAATGAGCAAGTTAGAAGGAGGGGAGGGGGTGGAAGATAATATCGTGATTATTTGATTTGAAAATGGAATAAAACAGGCGAAGAAGGGAAAATGAGAGTGCAATATCTCGTCTTGATAGTTTTCTCAACAGTTGTACACAAAGCTTTAACGTTTGGTTCGATTGACATCTAGACACACATCTAAGAAATGTAAAATTTTACAAGACAGTGCTTTAGTTATGTTTCTATCCTTCTGATTTGCAAAGACTCCAAGTTAATGTAGTAGAAACAATCAGCAGATTTCCATCGTCAAATGAATAGAAGACAAGAGTCGTGAAGACTGAATGGCAAAAAAGAAGACGATAATTCCGTCACAATGTGAAGACATCTGTTTCATTCCAAAATCTACCCAGGAAAGGGGGTGTAGAAGGGAACACAGAAAAAGAGATAAGAGTTGCCAGGTAACGATGAAGTAAGGGGCACAAATAAAAGATTACAAGACAGCCAATAGCACACATGGCATAATCTCAGTGTTTGGCTAACGTTACAATAAAATTGTATTTAGCATTGAGAGTTTACAAGAAGACACGCCAGGCGATGCTGTTGCTTCTCAACCATCACACCATACAACAAAATCACCATCCTAACTGTAATGAGTCGGCGAATGTTCTCGAGCATTTAGGCAAATTAAGGGTAGTTTGCTGTTGTTGAGAGCACGTTCCTTGGGTCTTCAAGTGTGCGAATTCAGGCATCACCAGGGGGGGATACCCGAGTCGTATACTGAAGGAGGGAGAGTGCTGGGAAGTGTTTCGCATGTCCGAGGGATAGTAACAAGAACATGCTGACCTGCCGGTCCGGGGTAGAGAAGAGTGTCCACTTTGAGCACTGGCTATTCACTGGGCTCTCCGTGGGCCTGAAGGGAAGGCAATCGTGTCAGGTGACCGTCACGGGTAGGTGACCGTCAGCCTGCCGGCAGAGTACAGCGACCATTCAGTCGTCCCTGCTCTGAGGAATGAATGGAAGGCTACGGCCTATCGAGTGGTTTGCGCCTTGTTGTCTATAGAGGTAGTAAATACTTGAAGCATCAGTCATGGCGGTAGAGAGGTCCAGGCTGTAGTTCAATGGGTAGCTTGGGGGAATCGAACATGAGTTTGAATAGGAGGTTATGCATTAACCACTGGGTGCCAAGTCTTTGTTGGCGCTAGCAGCTGTGGTGTGTGTGTGTATGTGTAGGTGACTAGCGATTCCATTGGTGGAATAAAATAACTTGGGAATTTATTGGTACAAATCGTGTGATGTGTGTGTACCCGTGATTCCATTGGTTGAGCCAGTTAAACTCGGGTTCTCTCTTGTTTGAGAATGAATATAAGGTGCTTGGAAAACCAGGAAATGGGTGACTCACTTAAGGGAAAGTGAACTCGCCCGTCTTGCTGAGGGCTCAAGAAAATACAGCGTGAAGCAGAGGTTAGCTGTCGCCTCGTTGTCTCCTGGGTGGGGACGTATGACAGTGGAGGTTGCTGTAGCCTCGGAGCCGACGACGAGAAGAATTGTCTCCCGTGTGGGGACGGTCGACAGCAAGACGTGTAGCCTGTTGGAGCCTAGACAGGGAGCTGCCAGACAACGGTGGGGTGTTTGCAGCCAGAGAAGACCTGTGGGAGAGGCCGACAGGAGCCCTTTCAGTGGAGAGGGCGAAGTACGGTGGAGTCCGGGAGACTCAGTGTGAGGGTGCGACTCAAGCTACGTTGCCAGTGTCCCCCAACTGGGATTTGGCCAATCGGGAGGACACAACAGTGTGGTAGCTTCAGCTTGTAGTCGCACAGTGGGATGTGAGAAACTGACGGTCAACCAAGGAATGCTGGCAAGTTACGGACGTTTTATTTGTTCTTAAGTTTATAAGTGTGCAAACAGAATTGTGGAATATTGTCTTTCCTGGTTAATGAAGAGTACTTGAAGGAAAGGGGATGCGATTTATGAGATTGTCTGTATGATGTTTACATTGTTGTATGATACAGATAGTTGTGTTGTGTAGTGACGGGTGGGGGCTCGGAGTCAAGTTAAATAAAGTTGATTATTTTCTATGAAATGTTATTGGTTTCCCGTCACCTTTGTGCGGGCCCGATGTGAGTGACAGAGTGCGTGTGCCTATGCGAGAGCGCATTTTGGTTGTGAAAGCGTAAATACTTCTGTCTATAACCCCTGCATCCCTGAATATGAAAATCATATGTTAATAACGAGGGGGAGCGTCGGAGACCCGTCACAAATTGGGGACTGTCGTCCGGGATGAACATAAATGAGCCATAAGTGATTTTGATTCTGGGTTTTGTTCAGTTGCAAAGGGATTTGAAATTTGTCGTAATTGTGGAAACCTAGATATTTTTTTCCTTACCGGGAAAGACGTTTGTCATTGTCACGGACGAAAAAGGGAAACAACCCAACTTGGGGAGTCGCCAGCCAATTTGTTCGGACATAAGTCCAAACTCAAACATTCTAGGCGCCACGTAGACCGGGCCCATGGTTCGGATCCGGCCAATTAAGCTTAGTGGAGAGGTTTCACCGAGACGGTCCGACCCACCCAGACTGACTAAGCCGTTTTGACCGACGCCTCGATGTCTAGCGAGACGAGTCGCAGAGCCGAGCTCAGACTCATCTGGCCACTTTGTGGAACCAGCGTCATTGTTACTCAGACGTCGTGGCGCCCACCAGACTCAGCTGGCCAAATTTTAAACATCCCCCTGTCCCGACTTAAGACACGGCCCCAGTCAAGTAGGAAAGGGGGGGAAGGTTGTGTGGGGGGGGGTAAAATTGGCTAATCAATTAAATGCCCCAATTGACCACCCGAGAGTAACGTGTGTAGGCGGACTGTCATGATTTGAACATCCAATGGAATTGAGGGGGATAATTTTGGGGGGTCGGGGCGGTAAAAAAACTGCCCAATGGTACTCCCCTTTTCGGACAGATGGGAAACGAATAAGAAAGATTGAGGGGAAGAAGGGGGAGACGAGGGGGGAACAAACGAGGACAGAGGAGAGAGGTCTGAGTGAATCTCTAGAAAAAAAGCAAGAGATGGGGGAGGAGAAAAGGGAACCAATTTGAAAATTTGAGAGATATTTGCAGGGGAAGGACTGGGGAGAGATGTGGAGAGAGAGAGAGTTGCTCTAAGAAGAAAAAAAGAAAGAAAAAAAAAAAAGAAAAGAAAAGACAGCCCCATTTGAAAAGGCAGATAGAAGAGAGAGAGAGAGAGAGTGCAAGCGTTAATGCGGAAGAAAAAAAGGAGAACAGACGATTTGATAGTCACTGTTCTTCTTCACGGGGTTCGACCCATCTTGGCCAGCGCCACTTTCCGGCGCCCAACCTGACCAAACCCCAGCAGTCCAGCTTGACCGGGGCATCGCCCAAAACCAGTGCCGCGTTTGTGTCGTCGGGGAAAGTGAAGTAAAAAGAAAAAGAAAAGAAAAGAAAAGAAGTGATTCGTAAATATTTAGATCACCGGCCAGGTAAAGTAGAAATCTATTTATCCCCGGGTTAGTTAATGATGTTTTAGAAAAATGATTTTGTGAATTTCAGGAAAAGAGAATGTTTTATTTCTTTTGGGTTTTCCATATGCATTGGTTTCGTTCTATATCAGTAGTAAAGTTTAGACTTTACTAGGGTTTTGATGTGCGAATGCAGTTAAAATGGATCTAAGAAAAGCTGTGAGTGTTTTTTTGGCTGTGCGCTAGCCCTTCTCCCCGACATCACCCGGGGTTGAAAATTTTATTGGCGGCCTCCAGGAATTCTGGCCATTTTAAAATTTGTTCAACTTCTCGAGGGAAGCTGGGTGGGATTCAAGTATTGTAATCCAAAGACAAGGGGGTTTTTTATGTAGTTCCAAGTAGTTAATTACTAGGTTTGGGCATTGTTCCCCAAAATAGTTAATAAGGCTTGGCATTTCACCCCCCGGGTTCATTTCGCCAATTGGGGTTAATTCGCTCTATAGTTGGGTCAGGCGTGGCGTCTTATAAAAACTATTACTTTGTCCCAAGCTAATATTGTCATTCTGGGATTGTGCTATTACGTCACTGTGTCGGTAACCCCTTTTTTGGCTGTGAGTAATAAAATTTTTGTTCAGAAAAAAAAAAGGGTTAAAATGGCGGAAGAAAGAACCCCCCTATTGAACAACTTGTGGCGTCGTCGTGATCTAGGTTATCAGGAGGGTTGGTGCATTCTTAAAAACCAACAAAGATGAAAGGATGAGGAGCAAAAAAACGCGGGTCGCAGTAGAGAAAGAAGAAACGAAAGTTAGGTTTCGGGGCTAATCAGGAAGCGCAGGAAACGAAAAATAAGGGAAACGCAGGAAACAAAAAAGTTTAAAAAGTAGGGAAACACAGGAAACAGAAAAATAAAAGGGGAAAACAGAAAGATTAAAAAGGTTCAATTAGAGTTGGGAAAGTGAGTAAAAAAGGGGCCCAGAGGATGGGAGCTCGTTTCCCAGTGACTCTTTGCGCGCTTGCCCCCCGACCCGTTGCCAAAATTTCTTAAAGGAAACCCGATTCGTTTGATGATACATCAGTCGTTTCGAAACGTTTCGCCCTCGGGGTTGGCCTCCGAAGAGGGCAGTTTTTTTGTCTGCGTTAGAAGGGGAAAGCATTACGATTTTCACTGCTTGCCAGCAAAACCCCCAATTTTTTAGTGCTGTGAAGGGAACGTTGATGAAAGGATTTGACCCCGGGGGGGATTCAGAAAAAAATTTCGTTTCAGCTAGATTGCAAGCATGAAACGACCTCAGTTTGGGACGTTTAGATCACATTTTGAGAAGGGGTTTTAGATTGAGGGGTCGAAAAAGGATTTCGCTGAATGAAAGAGTAGTTATAAAAGAACAGTTTTGTCGGGTTGCACCCCCTGAGTTAACCTAATTTGAAAGAAAGACGCCGAGACAGCAGGGGTTGTTGAATTTTCGCAAGGTGTATAGAGAGGCACGTTTGGGCAAAGGTGGGAAAAAACGGTGCTAGGCCAGGGGGAAAAGGGTGCAAGGAGCTAGGGGATTTTCGGAAAGTCGAAACCAGTGGGGGGGCGAAGGAAGGGCAAGGGACATTAGGTTTTATTGTCACAAAAAGGGGACGTGGCGAGGGATTGTCGAAAGAGGTTCCAGAAGGCGCAGCCTGCAAAGGTGGTAGGTCGTCAAGGGAAACGCCCTGCAGTGGAACAAAAGGGATTCATTTGAAGGGGGTGGGTAGCCTAGGGGTAGCACTGGACAGCCGTGTCGGGGAGGAGGGCACTGGGTGAGTGGTTCGTTACCATAAAAGAAGGGGGGATGGCCCAGCAGGGGAAAGTGTTACGAGACATGGGTTCATGGGGGGTAGTACGAACAGCTGGTCGAAAAGGGGATTTGAAGGCAAACCCAGACCTGTCCTTAATCGAGGCACTGTGAGGGGTTTCAGTTGCTAAGATAGAAGTACGTACCCTTTTTCTCAGGCGAGTTGTTGCGTTGGTGATGGAAAAACCCCCTTCATGTTTTTGATCATTGGAAAATTCCGGGGGAAAAGGATCCAGGGGATCCTGAGTTGTGACTGTCGGGGGGCACAGTTCAAACACGGGGCAAGAAGGGGGGAAAGGGTTTGATAAACCTTGTCGTTCCGGCAGGAAGTCAGGCTAGATGTGTCGCCTGTGATTTAGGGCGGCAGGACAAGACCTTCGCTCGTGAAGTTTTTGGGAGTTGGAAAGAGGTGGAGAAAAACAGGGGGTTAGAGGAGTGAGACAGAATTTCTTGTGAAAGGCGGGCTGTTGTACGAGTGTTCCCAAGGGAAGCGGGTAAGGTGCCCACTCAGTTGAGGTACCAGCTTTTTTATCGTGACACTGTCAGTCAGTGGGTCACGAGTCGCCATGGCGGGATTCGGCCCCCAGCAAAACAGCTGCCCGAATCTTTGATGACTTTCTTTGGCCAAGCAATGGCAGACATAAAGCGTTTCTGCATGTCAGGCGTGTGTAAAAGGGTCAGCACAAAGGGGGAGAAAAGGGCCCCTCTTAAACACCCCCTTTTAATTGCCCCCATTCAGGAGGGGCGTGATCTGATTGGCCAATCGCCCTGTTCCAAAGTGGGCACAGGTATGTGTTGACGTGGTGGATCGCGCCCAATCCCCCAGAAGGGGTTTGCATTAAAAGGGCTAGATCCCCAAACAGGTGTAAAGGGTGGTAGACTCTTCTCTGGGGGGTGCCCCGCACAAATTTCAGTGCGGGGGGGTCCAGTTCACCTAGGCGTGTGGGGGACGCAACGGCTGTGGGGGATCACACAGCGCTCCTACCCATACCCCACAATGCAAGGTTGGGTGGAAAGATTCAACGGTGTGTGAAGGGCATCTTAAAAAAGCTCTGTAGGAAAGGCCAGCAGTTTGGGGACCGCTATTTTTCCAGCGGCACTGTTTTTCCCAAGAGAAGCCCCTAAAAGCACAGGTTTTGCCATTTGAGCTGCTGTATGGGGGAAGTTCGGGACCGGGGTGCATTCTCAAAGGCTGGGTCCGGAGAACGGAGTCCGAAAAAATCAAAACCACATTCAGTATGTGGTAGCTTACCAAAAGGCTCGGGAGACATGTAAGGGCGCAAGGGAGAGTTTTCAGGAGGCTAGGGTCGTCCCGAAAAGCAGTTGACAGGAAGGGGGAGGAACAATTCCCCAAGGGGGAGACCAAGTCCTGTTACGCTTTCCCCCCCCATCCAAAGCTGTATGCATTGGGGGGGGACCATTCACCATCATTGAAAAGGGAGATCAGGACTACCGAATCGATGGAATGGGAAATCAAAACTTTTCCCTCAATTTATCCCCAAAAATATTCAGCGTGAGAGTCAGCAATAGGCGCAAGAATCATTGATGGAGGTGAAGGAGACCAGCGAAAAAGGGGAGATTTGTTGCCTGAGTTTCCGGAGAAAATCATACAGGGATGTGTCACTGTATGAAGGGCTAGACAGTAGGGGAAAAGGGGGAAATTTTGTGGGGTCCTAGAACAGTATAGGGGGTCCCCACGATAAACAGGCAGGGGAAAAATTGGGCAGTCGGGGGATTTAATCACAGAAAAACCCGTAAATTGAAAGCCCACCCGATCCCATATGCCAAAGCAAATGATCGAGGGGGAGGTAGAAAAAAATGTTGGCCTTGGGGGGATTGAACCGCCAAAACTTTTATGTGCACCCGTGTTAGTGAGGAAAAATCAGGTGACACGATTCTGTGTCATATGACGTTGAACATGTCACCAAGGTCGATGCAGGGTCAACCCAACATGGAAGACCCGTTCCTCAGATCGCCACAAGCAAGACCAGATTTCCCGGATCGATCTGAGCAAAGGGTTACTGGCAAATAGCCTTGAGTGAGGATCAAAAGGAAATCACAGGGATTTTCCACTCCTAGGGGCTTTCCAGGGCGAGTACTCCCTTTTGGGGGTCAAACGCACCCGCGCTTTTCTCGAATGATGAGGAAACTATTGACGGGGTTGAAGGTGTTGGAATTTTATGGATGACATTTGTAGATCCCAGCAGGGAGGAGCATAGAGGGACTAGGAGGTCTTGGGGAGGTTGAGGACAAGCCATCTCCAGCCAGACCCAAAAAAGTCCCGGTTTGGGTTTTCCAAACCTGGGGTTCCCGGGTTTTGTTGTCGGGGCGACACAAAGCAGCCGGGAAAGAGGAAAAGGGGGGAAGATGATGAATTCAGAGAGCCAAAGACCAAAAAAAGTCAGGAGTCTGCTAGGTTTTTATTGGGTTCATAAAAGTTTTTCCCCAAAATTTTTCGCAACACGAGTCCCCTCATGATTGGTCAGGAGGGAAAACCGGCGTGGTCGAGTGGTCAGAGCTGCAGGCAAGCAGAAGCGGTGTTGAAAGTAGGTTCCCGTTTCCCCTCTTGAAGCTACCCCGATTGTCCAAACCCTTTTTGGTTGCGGACAGATGATCGGGGGTGGGGGAAAGGGGCGTATTGTTGAGGACATGAAGAGGTCGAGTTCCTGTGAGTAGCTAGCAGGAAAATTTAAAAGTGTGAAGAAGGGGACGCAACGGTGGAGAAGGAGTGTTAGCGGGCGTGGGGCCCTGCGAAATTCCCCAAAAAACTTGTATGGGAAAAAGTTCGTGATCGAGACGGATCATCAACCACTCAAATTCCTGCAGGAGGCGCAGTTAAAAACGCAGAGTTTGCGTTGGGCAAGGCAAGCAGCCTACAGGTACCGAGTGAGTCATTCCGGTCGACAGAAAGTCGGAGTGACTATTTAAGCCGTGTAGTTAGCAACTGCAAAATCAGAGGAAGTCAGTCATTCCGGGGTCATTGTTGATAATATGTGTTGATTCCAGTTATGTTTATTTGGGTATGGGGTTCATTCCCAGTTGGCATGGTTTATATTTTTTGTGTGTGGACTTGTTCATATTTTATTTGGAGACTTGTTATGTGATGTAGTTCGCTTGGAGCAACAGTGGTTTTGTGTGATGATATTTGCAATAAGTGGGATGGAGATCCCTCAGTGAAGGTATGGTCGTGATCATATTTATTTTGCTTTTCATAAGATTTTTGAAGAGAAAATATGGCAATCCGCGGTAGGGGAAATTTTAAGTGCGCACAGAGGTCGTTAAAAAAAGAGTTGAAATAAGCTAGAGCGCACGTCATGTAAAATCATTGGGGCGGATTCACTATGAATTTTTTAATTTATAAACGTTTGGTTTTAAAGTATTTTCCAAACTTTGGCGGTGTGTGTGTCCAATTCGGTTGTTGTCTTTTTTGTCGTTTTTTTGAGACAATCGGACATGGGCTTTTGCAAGGGGGAAAATTTTCAGGACGAAAAAAGGGAAAAAACCCAACTTGGGGGGGTCGCCAGCCAATTTGTTCGGACATAAGTCCAAACTCAAAAATTTTTAGGGCCACGTAGGGCGGGCCCCTGGTTTGGGGTCCGGCCAATTTGCTTTGGGGAGGTTTCACGGGACGGTCCGACCCCCCCAGACTGCTAAGCCGGGCCGAGCCTCGATGTCTAGGAGCGAGTCGCAGGCCGAGCTCAGACTCATCTGGCCCCTTTGGGAACCCGCGTCTTGTTACTCGACGTCGTGGCGCCCACCCCCAAATCCTGGCCAATTTACACTGACCCTGTCCACGACTTTAAACCACCCGCCAGTCAAGTAGGAAAAGGGGGAAGGTATGGTGGTGGGGGGAAAATTGCTAATCAATTAATGACCAATTGACCCCCAAGAGGGGTAACGTTGTAGGCGTGACTGCATGATTTTAAACCAAGAATTAGAGGGGGGAAAAATTCGGGGGGTCAGGGCGGTAAAAAATATGACCAATGGTACTGCCCCTTTTTGGACAGATCGGAACGAATAAGAAAAAATGTGAGAGGGAAGAACGGAGAACAGGGGGAGAACGAAAAAGAGAGACGAGGGAGAGGTCTGGTGTAATCTCTGAGGAGAGAAGCAGGAGATGAGGGGGGGGGAGAAAGAGAACCAAGTTGGAGGTTAGCATGAGATGCTGCAGAGGGAAAGGGCTGAGGAGAGATGTGGGAGAGAGAGAGTTGAAAAAATGAAAAAGAAAAGAAGAAAAGAAAAAAGAAAAAAAAAGCAAACCTGTCCATTGTAAGACAGACGAAAGGGGGAGGAGAGAGGAGAGTGAATGGTTAATGCGGAAGAAAGAAAAGGGGAACAGTCGATGTTTTATGCACTGTTCTATCTTCACTGGGGTTTGACCTCATACTTGGCCAGCGCACTTACATCGGCAGTCCAACCTGACCAACGCCAGCCAGTCCCTGCTTGTCCGGAGCATAGACCAAAACCAGTGCCAGCAGTTGTGTCGTGTTGTGAAAGTGACAGTGAAAAGAAAAAGAAAAAGAAAGAAAAAGAATGATTCGTGAATAGTTAAGATACCTGGCCAGGTAAAGTAGAAATCTTATTTATACCCGGGTTAGTTATGATGTTTTAGATAAATTATTTGTGAAGTTCAGGAAGGAAAAGAGGCGAATGTTTTATTTCATTTTGGTTCCATATGCATTGATGTTATCGTTCTATGATCATGTGTAGATAAAGTTATAGACTTTACTAGTGGTGTTGATGTGAGATGCATGATATTTGAATGAGATCGTAAGAAGCTAGTGAGTGTGTTTGGGCTGTGCGTAGTCCTTCCTTCATCGACATCACCCGGGTTGACTGTCGATGTGTGATTGGTTTTGATCTTTTTATTTTCCATGACTGTGCCTGGTATTTGAACTTGCTTGATCTGAGGTTGATTGTGTGTAGCGACAACTATTTGATCGCCCTATTTACAAGTGATCGTGTGGATATCTCGCTTGTTACTGTGGTTGTATTAACTAGCTGATCGAGGGTTAGATAGCTTCAGAATGTCGTCTGAGAGGGTGCTGCGACAATGGGTTCCCGCTGAAAAAAGATGGACCTCTTTGAAGAAGGAAAAGCTTTGGACTAAAGGTCCGGAACTGAAGGTTATGTAGATGAGACTGGCCCCGGTAATCGAGGCCCAGAAAATACAAAGGGAAAGGCAAGAGAGAGAAAGCGAACGGGAAGAAAAAGAGGAGGAGAAAGAGAAACGAAAAAATGGGAAAAAAAGAGGAGAGAGAAAGAGAACGGGGAAAAGAGGTGAGAGAGGAGAGAGAAAGAGAACGGAAAAAGAGGAGAGAGAAAAGGGGGGAAGGGAGGAGAAGAAAAAGAGGAGAGAGAAAGAGAACGGGAAGAAAAGAGAGGAGAGTGAAAGGGAACGGGAAAGAAAAAGAGGAGTGAGAACGGGAAAAGGAGGAGAGTGAGAGTACGGGAAAGGGGAAAGAGGGGAGAGAGAAAGCGAACGGAAAGTATAGATGGAAAGAGGAAAGAAGGGGATATAGGCAGTTTGAGCTAGAAAAAATTAAAATGGAGAAAGAACGGGACGGGGACGCAAAACCTCAAGTGAACTTTGCACCACATGTCATGTCCCTTGATCAAATGCAAGTGTTCGATGAATCAATCCGGACATTTAGAGGATTGATTTCGCAATTTGAAAGGATTGCCAAAGATCGGGCTTACCGTGAAGAAAGGTGGGCCACAAATTTGTCTGCGTGCTGACACCCAAAGCCTAGGGTTGCTTTTATTCTGCTTTACCCGGAAAAAAGAAGGATTATGGAGTCGTTGTGCGCGATGCTTTGTTTCAGAGGGGTACCAGGTAACGCCGATAGATATAGGAAATTGTTCAGAGAAACCGTTCGTCGAATCAGTGGACTGCACCTTAAGTTCCTTTATCGCTTAGGGCTCTCTTTGACAAATGGGATAAGGTTAGGAAACATCGAAACAAACTTTTGAGTCTTTGAGGGAGGAGGATCGTTAAGGAGCAAATTCTCTCCACTTGTCGGGAAGGATTCACCGTATTTTGGCAGGAAAGAGTATTTCAGGAAGTTTAGAGGAGATACGGGAAAGTTGCTGATACAGGTAGGAATTGCCCATGATCAGCGTTATGGGCGATGAAGGGATCGAACCAGTCGACCGCAATGCCCAAACACACAGTAGGGAATGATTCGCCGACTCCCTACAAACAGGAGGCGAGACCACAGTTTGAAGCGGATTCTAAGTCCCGTGGCAACAGTGGTGGGACTCAAGAGAATGTTAGAGTGATGAACAGCAACATGTTTAAATGTGGGCGAGGGGTCATATGCCAAGGAACTTGTAGCGGAGTGCGAATAAACTCAGTTGTTGCTCGTTGTATACAATTTCAACAGCAAGGCAGAGTACCGCCACCAACTACTAGGGCAGTAGGTAATGGGAAGCCAGTGACTGCTTATTGGACACAGGACTGACTCTTGCGGCACTGTAGAGCCCGGTTTTGTGAGAGAGACAGACTATACGGGGAGGAAACACCTGCGTGCGATATGCAGATGGGAAGAATTAATCGGCTACCTTTGGCCCGTGTGAAAGTAGAGTCGAGTTTGTCAGGAGTACTCTCACTGCAGCAGGCAAAACAATCTTCCTATCCAGCTTTGTTAGGGGGTAGGTTATCCTTCCCGAAGCCTAAAACACGGCTTACTGCAAGTCATGTGGGAAAGCAAGGGCAGTTGCCAGGGTAGGAATGTTAACAGAGAGCATGGTGAAAAGCACAGGCTCCGCTAGCAGTCGAGCTAGGTGGGCATGAAGGTTGGCCGTGGTGGTGGGGGTTGCAGTGACATGAAATAGGTGTAGTGGCGGTGCGTGGGCCATGGTGACGAAAAGTGGTGGTTCAAAAAGTTGTTGGCGTTGCCGTGGCAGTCAGAAATGTATGGAGCCACGGTGGCCGGGGCCTCCAGGGTCGGGGCAACATGGGACCACTGAGTAAATTGGAAACCAGCAGCAGGGTTGGGACCAGGGAGGCGGTAATAACGCCATGGCAAGAAGGTCGAGGTGAACAGCTATCGTTAGGAAATGCCCAAAGACAGTCAGCTCACAGGAGCAGACAGCCAGAGTGTTTGAAAAAGGAAGAAGGAAATAAGGTCCAGAAATCAGTGGGGAGAGGCACCTGAGTGGATTCGAACCAAGGAATTTCTTCAGAGAGAAGGAAAATCGGTTCGGATAAGATGTAGTGAGGGATCATCTATAACATTTTGAAAATGGGGAGATGATCGTCGTCGCAGTGAATGGGTGGACAGGCTAAAAGAGGATTCGCGCAGATTTTTCACGGCCTCCTTTAAGGACTAAAAAATGTGTTGAAAGGTGCGCTGACTCTCTTGTAAGCCTGGAATGCGACCAAACTATTGCTCAGGTACTATTGGCGAGCCCCAAACGGCGTGGTCAAGATTGAGAGGGGCAGGAGTAGGTCAAGGGTTGGAGTTTGCCTCCTGGGTGTTGCTGTTGTAGTGTGAAACAACAGAGCAGGACAATGGTAGGAGCAATGCCACGGGCTGCTGTGATTGTGGTGGTGGTTGTGAGCAGTCATCTGTACGGACAGACTACTGTGCTAAATAATATGGCTGGCCAGTTGTGTTATTTTTTTTTTGATTTTCCTTGCCAGTATAGGGCGGGGTTGAGGCTTATGTTCATGTGTTATTGTTCATTTTTGGATATATGTTTACCTGTATGCGTTTTTTTTGTTCATTTGCCCATTATGGGGCGGGTTGAGTGCATGCTACGTGTTTATGTTATGATTTTTCTCGTTGATATCAGTTAGCTTATGTTGTTCTTGTTCACTGATCGGTAAGTGTGGTGAAATCAGGATAAATGCTTGAGTTGCATATTGTGTGTGGTCGGTGTGAGCGTTTGTGGCCACACGCCTGAATTTGATTATGATGTTATGTAGGTTGAGGGGCACACGCCTGAATTTGAATGTTGTCTTGTGGATTGTGGCCACACGCCTGAATTTTATTTTTGATGTTAAGTAGGCTGGGCCACACACACCTGAATTTAAATCTTGTGTTGATTATGTTCTGCTATATTAGAAGTGAATGGAATGATTAATTATTAACATGTATGGACATGCTGTAGTCTATCGTTATAGAGAAGAGTTCTTGCTTTAGATGTGAGCCAGTTTATGACGAGTGATTCAATGGAACTATCTGACTGATTATTATTTTTAATTGGGACATGATCCATGTTAGAGATGTTGATGGAGTGATGTCTTGAAGCATAGGGGTAGAGCCTGTATATCGACCCATGCAGTTGAGTTTGATGATCCAATCTGAGAAACATTCGTCCTGGTGGAAAGTGTTGATTGGGAACAACATTCTTAGGTACGGGGGTGGGGTGCCCCCCTCTCCCATCTGTAATGAGTCGGCCGAATGTTCTCGAGCATTTAGGCAAATTAAGGGTAGTTTGCTGTTGGTGAGAGCACGTTCCTGGGTCTTCAAGTGTGCGAATAGGCATCACCAGGGTGGGCTACCCGAGTGTGATACTGAAGGATGGGGAGAGAGAGTGGGAAGTTGTTTCGCCTGTCCGAGGGGATAGTAACAAGAACATGCTGACCTGCCGGTCCGGGTAGAGAAGAGTGTCCACTTTGAGCACTGGCTATTCACTGGGCTCTCCAGTGGGCTGAAGGTGAAGGCAATACGTGTCAGGTGACCGTCAAGGGTAGGTGACCGCAGCCTGCGGCAGAGCTACAGGACCATTCAGTCGTCCCCCCTGCTCTGTGGAATTGAATGGAAGGCTTGCGGCCTATCGAGTGGTTTGGCTTGTTGTTATAGAGGTCAGTAAATACTTGAAGCATCAGTCATGGCGGTAGAGTGGTCCAGGCTGTAGTTCAATGGGTAGCTTGGGGGAATCCGGACATGAGTTTGAATAGGGAGGTTAGGCTTTAACCACTGGGTCGCCCAAGTACTTTGTTGGCGTAGCAGCTGTCGTGTGTGTGTTATGTGTAGGTGACTAGCGATTCCATTAGGTGGGGAATATAAAAATAACTTGGGAATTTATTGGTTCAATCGTGTTGATGTGTTGTGTACCGTGATTCCATTGGTTGAGCCTCAGTTTAAACTCGGGTTCTTCTTGTTTGAGAATGAATATGAGGTGCTTGGAAAACAGGGAAATGGGTGACTCACTTAAGGGAAAAGTGAACTCGCCCGTCTTGTGCGGGCTCAAGAAAAATACAGCGTGAAGCAGAGGTTAGCTGTTCGCCTCGTTGTTCCTGGGTGGGGACGTATGAGCAGGGAGGTTTGCTGTAGCCTCGGAGCCGACGACGAGAAGAATGTCTCCCGTGTGGGGACGGTCGACAGCCCCTAAGAGTGTAGCCTGTTGGAGCTAGGACAGGAGCTGCCAGACACGGTGGGGTGTTTGCAGCCAGAGAAGACCTGTGGGGAAGAGGCCGCGGACCAGGAGCATTTCAGTGGAGAGGGCGAAAGTACGGTGGAGTCCCCCTCTTTCCGGGAGACTCAGAGTGTTGAGGGTTGCGACTCAAGACTAGTTGCCAGGTGCTCCCCCAACTGGGATTTGGCCCAATCGGGAGGACAGACAACGTGTGGTTGCTTCAGCTCGTAGGTCGCCCCACAGTGGGATGTAGAAAGAAACTGACGGTCAACCATGGATGTGGCAAGTTACGGACGTATTTATTTGTTCTTAGTTTATAAGTGTGCAAACAGAATTGTGGAATATTGTCTTTCCTGGTTAATGAAGAGTACTTGATGGAAAGGGGATGCGATTTATGTAGATTGTTGTATGAAGTTTACATTGTTGTATGATACAGATAGTTGTGTAGGTAGTGACGGGTGGGGGCTCGGAGTAAGTTAATAAAGTTGATTATTTATCTATGAAATGTTATTGGTTTCCCGTCACCTTTGTGCGGCCGATGTGAGTGACAGAGTGCGTGGTGTGCCTATGCGAGAGCGCATTTGGTTGTGAAGCGTAAATGCTTATGTCTATAACCCCCTGCATCCCTGAATATGAAAATTCATTTGTTAATAACGAGGGGGAAGGCTCGGAGACCAGTCTCATAACTAATACAGCTCGACGGACGGCTCCATGATTGGAATAGGAAGCGCCCTAAGAAGACGAAAGAGCAGCAGAAGGAATGAGGCAGTTTAGTCCTCAGGAGTGGAGTGAATTGTGCTGGGTCACTCAAAGCCATCGCGAATGGAAACGGGAAGGACAACAAGAGGGGAGAGGTGTGTTCGGAGTGTGGGGTGTAGAGATAGCGAGCCCGTATGCCTAATCATGTAGACAGAGGAGAAGGCATTGCTGTTCAATATTCCAGTAACGCAGTTAGGTGACACGGTAGCCAGCTGAGGTGGGGAGGAATAGAAGTGGACTGATCACCAACGGAATAGGACTGAATGTTCTGGACTTTAAAGGCCATTGCAATTCCTGACTGTGATAATTTGGACCCTCCAATCTGCAGTGTGTGTGTGTGTATGTGTGTGTGTGTGTGTGTGTGTGTGTGTGTGTGTGTGTGTGTGTGTGTGTGTGTGTTGCTGTCATCTAACTTTAGCTATCAATAATGATTATATGCGTCCTCCTGCCCCTAGCAGGCTTTGTGGGTTGTGATGATCATTTGTTCAATCTTCTGTTTGTATGCAAAACAAAGTGTCCTTTTATTCCATAAAAAAATCAGTTACCAAGAGATTTCAAGACTTATTTATCCCGAAGTGACATCATAAGGCAAAATGGAAAAGAATAAGACAAAAATTATATTTTAAAAAGGCAAGCAAGCGTGGCAATCCCACAATGAGCAGTAATGAAGGTGTGCTATATCATACAATGTATTCGCTGATATCACTTTAAAAGAAAACGAGAAAAGAGTAAACAGTCACCCTCTTAGTGGATTTGCATTATGATTTTCACGAAATCGGTAAGCTTCAGAAAAGCTGTGTTTTCTTGTTATTGTAAATAAACTTTAGAACTTACGTGCGTTTGGTCTCTGTTGTAGTACAGTATTAGCAACTGTTTTTCAACCACTACTGAAAAACTGGTTATCTACATACATAATGGCATGTTTCAAATGTGTCCTTGAAACGGCATTTAGAGTACATTCTTTCAGTAACATTCCTTGTATTCGCCCAGTCTGTAGACGCAGTCTATAAAGTTCTGTTTTTTCCAATGTAGGTTTAGCTAAATAGTACGAGAGGATTATCAAATAATCTTCATATCTAAACCCGTCTCCGAACACGCCTTAATTTGATAACGATTGTTTTAACGTAGTTCAGGTCGCCAGTATTAGACAAACTGATCCTACAGTGGTTGCATTGTTAGTCTTTAAAATGACAGTCGTGTTAGTTGGAGGTTATTGGCTGATCAATGAACCACTGAAACCTAGGCTGATAAATGTCTTTTTCTTCTATTTGTATGCATTCAGAGTATATAATTTCAAAAACAATTCATACACAAGATTTGGCAAACTATCACGACTCATCAAATCTTTTAACGTACAAAATGTTCATACGAAATTTTGAAAAAATTTCAATTAACTACTGGCCCAGTTCACCAAACTCCGATTACGCAGAGATGAATTTGCTAACATTCAACACTATTTTAGTATATATCAATTGTAATTTCACAGCCAAATTACACATTCGCGGGCAACATACTCCACAAAAGCAGGATACAATGGTGGCATTATTTTTGTCACATAGTTCAGCTTGGAACATGCAGGGTTACTGATGTGTGTGGTGCTTCCATACTGAATCCTTTTTTCATGTACTAATCCAGTCATTCACAGACAGACAAAAGCCCAGATTCAAACATTCAGAATGCATGCAACAAGGCAAAAGCCTCTTAAAGGAGGGGTGTGATTAAGCAATATTGTTGTGATACGAGTAAAAAGGCGAAAGTGGGAATAAAAGAAACAGTACATACTTTACTATATGCTGAGAGAGAGAGAGAGGAGAGAGAGAGAGAGAGAGAGAGAGAAAGAGAGAGAGAAAGAGACAGAGAGACAGAGAGACAGAGAAAGAGAGAGAGAGAGAGAGACAGAGAGACAGAGACAGACAGACAGAGACAGACAGACAGAGACAGACAGCCAGCCAGCCAGACAGAGAACATTGATGAGACAGTGAGACACAGAGATAGAGTTTCACGTGTCCTGCCCCCCAGTGGCTGACACCTCAAACCACCATCCTGTCTGCTGTGGCATGGAAAGGAACGGGACCGTTTAACCCGCAGGCACACTGCCCCCACCCCCAGCCCCACCCAACACCCTTTCCCTCACTCACTGCACAGAAGGACATGTGGAAGAGAGAAAAGGAAAAGGATCGGGGAGACATATGGGAAGACAGCAGCTTCATAAGCCATAACATGAGAAAAAAGAACGGCTATTATCCTTCAGATAATCGAGGTAGAGCTTGTTATACTTGAGGACCACCACATTTCCCCAGGATAATAGCTGCCCCCCCTCCCCCCCTCCCCCCTTCCCCCACCGCCTTTCCCCTCCAGAATCACTGGTGTTTTCCTTATTTTGTCAAGGAAAACAGTTACTATCGATGTCACCCCTATCATAACTGTTGTCCCTATTTTCGCAGGGTGACACATTTATTATCCTTCAGGAAACCGAAAATTGAAAAATAGTTATGATCATTGGGATCATAAATGTTTTCCCTGTGTGTATGTGTGGTGGTAAACAACGTATTCCTCATGAAAATACCTGTTCCTCAGGAAAACAAGGATAATAGTCATCATTCACAGGAAAGCAGGGAAAACGATTGTGATCATAAGACAGGAAAAACAGGGGAAATAGTTGTAATTCCTATGAAAATAGTTGTGATCCTAGGATAATACTTGTTCTCTCTCTTTTCGATGATTTGCTCGAGAATTATAGCTGTTTTCCTGACAAAAAACAGCCATCACCACCTTTAGACGCTAGTATGCCCCCATAAAGGCACAAATGTGTCGAGACAGCAGTCGAGACAGAGGAGATAGTCCTTAGCACTGTTCCAAGTTCAAGCAACTGTGAGGGATGAGTTGAGTGAGAGGGAAATAAGACCAGCCACAAATTTAGAAGGCGATGAAATGGAAAAGGTTTGGACAGTGAAGGAGGAAGTGGTCGAGGGCCAAGATGGTGTCCCAGTAGACAGAAAGACTAATCGATTATTGGCTCAGGTTTTCAAAACCAGAATTCATTCTGTCCATTTTTCTCACATCTGTCCCACTTCAGCCCTCATAAGCAGTGATATGTCAAGGGTTATGCCAGGACCAGACATATCAATGTTTATCTAATCAATAAACAAATGTTTGAGTGACTGTTTGGCTGGTCAGTTCTGTGTCTCGTTTTTATTCATGTTTGACTGATTATTCATCCGTTTGCTTGAATGTGCATTGTTTTTAACTGCGAAAAAAGGGTGAGTTAAAGGAGGAAGAGAATGGCAGAGATCGTGGTTCAATGATTATAAAGCAATATGAAATGAGCGATTATAGGAAGAAAATAGAGTGAGGGGGAAGATCAGGACTTTACAATAGGTCATCAAAAGTCACAGACATAACCCTACATTTTGGTTTGATTTACATTCAGACAGACATAAAAAAATGTCCATAAGGAAATTCACGAGGAAGCACCTGTAAGGTGTGTTACACCATCATACAGATTTGAACGGTCACTAATTTAGCAGTACGAGCATTCTGCATATGTCCACTGTCTAGTGAACACACAATCAGTGACATGAAGACCTAGTGGCAGGATAAAGATACAGGATAGCTCGGTCACAGTGTTAACATGTCTCTTTCATACCTAAAACCTACCAAAGAGAGGGACGAGTAGTAGGTAACCAAAAAAGGGAGAGACAGAGAGATGCTGGCTAACGATGAGGGACACAAACAAAATCATTATCAGACAGCTGCATAATGTGAGTTGTGAAGTTTCCTTGTTTGGCTTATGTGATAACATAATTATATCTATGATCGAGATTTGATAAGACTCACCAGGCATACTGCTGCCTCTCAACCACCACACTATACTCTGAAATCACCAAGCCTAGCACAGTACAGACCTTTGGGGCGGCTCCACTGATCTAGAATGAGAGGCGCTTAGAGATGAAAGAGCATGAAGGGAGGAATGAGACAGTTTAGTCCTTAGAGTGAACTGTGCTGGGCCGCTTGAAATGCCAATGCCAATGGGGGCCAGGAAAGGCAACGAGAAGGAGAGAGGGAAGAAGGAAGGGAAGGTGGTAGGGGATAGGGCGCAGAGGCAGCGAGCCCTGTGCCTAATCATGCAGCTAGAAGAGACACGATTGCTGTTCAATATTCCAGCAGTGCGGAGAGACATGTTAGGTGACAATGCAGGCAGATGAGTTGCAGAGGAGTGGAAGGGGGTTGATAGCGCATGAAACAGAACTAAATGTTCAGATCACTACAGGCCAAAGCAGTTCTTGACTCTGATAATTTGATCCTCCAGTCTAGATTTCTCCTGTTTTTCATCTTTAGCCATTAGTAATGATTATGTACGCCCCCATGCTGTACTACTCCCCCATGAATAAATCATTAATGACTTCATGCAGCGGATGTGCAGTTGCGATGATTGTTTACGCATTCATTTGATTGTCAATGTGTGAAAGGAAGCTCCCAAAATTTTCCATTAAAAATTTATTACCACCAGATTTCAAAATGTAGAATGACCCAATGTGGGGAAAAAAGCGACAAAAAGCAAACTAGCATAATAATCACACAATAGGCCATGTGTAATAATCTTGTAAATTTTCATTAAAGAAGTATTCTTATTCAGACACACAGAAATGCATCATCACAATAGTTATCAACTATGTAAAAACTGGGAAAAGAAAGCATGATGAACTTCACAAACTCAGCCAACTAGAACAAAGTTGCTTCAATATTTTTTGTAAATAAATCAAAGAACTCAATGGCATTTGAGTGTCTGTTGTTGATCTGTTTTCAGCAATTGTTCAGTCATCTTCGTGAATTGTGCAAAGACACACTAAATGGAAAAGTATGGGATTGTTCAGTATTTTGGTGATTGCACAAAGTAATTGCAAAGATCTGTCTGCCCACACACATCCTGACTGACTTCAGTGCAAAAAAATAATCATTGTTTACTGTGAAGCTGGACGACTCAGGTAGGTCTTCCATGCTCTAAATTCTGATAATAAGCATGTGTAAGTTGTAAACCTACTCACGTATTTTTACATCTTGCCAACGCCTTTTGCATTTGTTGTGGTGTATAATGATCATAGCTGTTTCCCTGTTAACAAAATGTTCTTTGCAATAATTATTTTCCAGTGGAAAACAAGCATAACTGATTATCCTAAGGAAAGTTGGGGGAAACAACGGTTCTTGTCCTCAGGGAAAACAGTGGAAATAGTTATCGTCAGAAAAGCACGCAAAACAGTTGTGCTCCTTAGGCAAATAGCTGTGGTCTCAGAATAACACTTGTTCTTCCTTTTCTCCTGAGGAAAACAGCAATCATCACCATTAGACGCTAGTATGCTCGCATAGAAACACATGTGTTGAACAAGAAGCAGTTCCAAAGGAGACAGTTCTGAGCGCTGTTCGAAGTTCCGGCAACTGAGAGATGAGTTGAGTGAGAGGGAAGCAAGACCAGCCACAACTTTGGAAGGTGATGAAATGGAAAAGGTTTGGGCAGCAAAGGAGGAAGAGGTGGATAGCAAAGATGGTGTCACAGTAGATAGAAAGGTTAATCGATCACTATTACAGTCTTTCAAACCAGAATCCATTCTTGCTATTTCTCCTCCATCTGTCCTGCTTCAGTCATCATAAGCAGTGTTATATCAAGAGTTATGCTGGGACCAGACAGACTGATGTTTATCCAATGCATGGACTAATGTTTGGGTGACTATTTGCTTAGTCATTTCTGTGTCTCGCAATTATTTGTGTTGGACTGATTATTCATTTGTTTGCACGCATGTGCGTTGCTCACTCATTATAAAACTATGAAAAGTGAGCAAGGTAAAAAAAAAAACAGAAGGCGTAGAGGAGCTTGTGACTCTTTGATTATAAAGCAATATATAAAATGAACGATTAAAGTGAGAAAACAGAGTAAGGGGGAATATCAGGGCATCACACGTTACGGACATAGTCTCACATTTTGGTTTTATTTACATTGAGACGGAAACAAAAAATGTCCACAGAGAAATTTCAATAGAAAGCGCTTTTAAATTCTGTTACCACTATCATACAGACTTATAAAGCCACTAACTTAACAGTGCAAGTCCTCTGCATATTTCCACTGTGTAGTGAACACTAAATCAGCGACATGAACAGCAACTGGCAGGATACTTCATACAGGATAAATCGGTCACAGTGTTAACAAGTCTCATTCATACATAAAACTTACCTATCAGAAGGGGGATGTAGTATGGAACTAAGAGAATGAGAGACAGAGAGATGCGAATAAACGATGAAGTGAGCGATACATCTAGATAATTACAAGACGACTGCATAATGTGTGTTGTGAAGGTTCCTTGTTTTGCTTATGTAATAACAAAATATTATCCAGGACTGAGATTTGACAAGAAGACACACCAGGCAAACTGCTGCTTTTCAACCATCACACTATACACTGAAATCACCAAGCCCAGCACAGTACAGACCTTTGGGATGGCTCCACTGATCTAGAATGAGAGGCGCTTAGAGATGGAAAGAGCATCAAGGGAGGAATGAGACAGTTTAGTCCTAAGAGTAAATTGTGCTGGGCCGCTTGAAATGCCAACACCAATGGGAGACAGGAAAGGCAATGAGAAGCGGAGAGCGAGGGAGAGAAGTGGGCGGGGGAAGGAGCACAGAGGTAGCGAGCCGAATGTCTAATCATGCAGCTAGAAGAGACACGATTGCTGTTCAATATTCCAGCAGTGCTGAGAGACATGTTAGGTGACAATGCAGGCAGATGAGTTGCGGAGGAGTGGAAGGGGTTGATAGCGCATGAAAGAGGACTACATGTTCAGATCACTACAGGCCAGAGCAGTTCTTGACTCTGATAATTTGATCCTCCACTCTACACTTCTTTTTTCGCCCATCTTCTGTATTCAGTCATTAATAATGATTACATACGCCCACCTGTCCCACTTGACCGAGATGAATAAATCAAGAAGAAGAAGAATGACTTTGCGAAGGTCAAGCGTAGTTGCGATGAATGTTTGGTCGTTCGTTTGTTTGCAGCGTGGAAAAGGAGCCCCCCACAATTTCCATACGAAATAGAAATTATTACAATCAGATTTCAAATTCTGATTGTTCCAAAATGACCACATGTGGGGTACGTGGAAGGAAATAAATAGCTACAAGAAACGGTAAACAAGCATAAACTCATACAATACAGTGGCATAAGTAATAACAATCATATAAATTTTGAAGAAATGCATTTTCAACAAACTTTCACAATTGCAATATTTATTTACGTAAGCAATTTACAACAACAACAACAAATTTGCAAAAAATGTTGACTGGAAAAGGCCTAGCACGCCATAACATTTAAGGGATAAAAAAAATTGTCAATAATCAACACAGTTTGTAGTATCCACACAGTTCAACTTGTACATCTGATGCTAATGCTATGTTTGGTCCATCCACACTGAATCTTCTCTTTTTTTCTGTTTCCTTAAAATATCGTTTCAATCATTTATAGAGTTCAACTGTGATGTCATTTACATATTTTACTCCAACTATCCAAGCAACGTAAAAGGGATATATAGACATACTCAGTGTAAACATGAATATATATCTTTTCAAACAAGAGATGAAGAACAACTCCTTTTCACACCTGCTGGAAAACCCAAACAGAACGTGCAGCTTATGCAAGTGCTAACCCTTCTGCCAGAATAAGCAGACATTCTGCTCCTCCTCCTCGTGCCTAATTACAGCCCAACACTGCAACCCATTCAGACAATTACTGTGATCTAGAAGATGGACGACAGGAGACGAACAAAGTGACAGAGAAAGGAACGGGACAGTTTAGTCCACCTCCCACCCTCATCCCCACCCCCACCCCCACCACCACCACCACCATCACCACCCCTCCAGGCAAATTGCTCTGAGCCACAGTCTACAAAAGATCAACACGCAAAGGAGGGAGGGGGTGGGGGGAGGGGAGAGGAAGGAAGGAAGGAAGGTGAAGGGACGGGTAGGAAGACAGAGAGGCGTAGCAACGGAGCCAGAGGAGGAGACGGGAGTGCTGTTCGATGTTCGAGCAAGTGTGAGAGAGAACTGGGGTGACAGGGAGGCACGACGGGCTGGGGAGATCGGTTTGGGGAGTTTGGGGGGGGGGAGGGAAAGAAAGGAGGGGGGGGGGGGCGAGGGTGGTAGGGCTGGGATGGCGAGAGGGGTGCAAAATGGCTTGCAGTGAATGGATGTCCCGAGAGAGGGCAGGACAAATCAATTCTGGCCTCTCTGGTGACTCTGCCTTCAGAAGTCAGTCCTTGTCCCTTATCCCACCCCCACCTCCCTCGGTGTGTGTGTGTCTGT
>CM031603.1:61711601-61719101 GCA_018398815.1 Conus ventricosus
TCTCTACTACTACTACTACTGCTGCTGCTGCTGCTGCTGCTGCTACTTCTTCCACTTATACCACCACCATCATCACCGCCACTGTACTTATTCTTTTCCTCCAGCTTCCAACACTACCATTTTCTTCTCACTCACATCCCCCCCCCCTCCTCCCCCTCTCCCTCTAATCCCCCATCACACTCTAACCCCGCATCCTCTCTGACCTGTCTGCGTATTTGTTTGACATTCCGCTGTCATGATCATTTTCTTATTTATGAACAGACTGGAACATGTCAGAAGGAACAACCCGTGCCGTAACCGTTCCAAAGACCGCGCTCCATACAAGGACCGTTCCAGACAAAGACTCCTCCCTCCATTCTCTCAGGACAGGTCAGCAGATACAACCAAACCAGGATCCTATGTCTGCCAACTCCTGTGGACATGACTAGCCTTATACAGATAGCCCACAGGCACAGAGAGAGAGAGAGAGAGAGAGAGAGAGAGAGAGAGAGAGAGGACCAGCGCTGGAGGGCCGATGACAAATGGTTGACACACGACCTCACCCCGCCTGGCGGGCCGCCACGTGCCGTCGCGTTACACAACGACCACTGGTCGTGCCGGGCCGGGGAACACGCCAAGCAGATTAGTAACGATCACTGCGCGACACCCGGGCCTGTCCGCCCCGATCGATCCCGCTAAGGGGGGGGGGGAGGGGGGGAGGGGGGGGAGGGGGAGAGGTGGCTGAGAAGGAGATGTAGAGGAGAGGAGGGGATGGGGGTAGAAGAAGATGAAGACGGGGTGGGAGTGGGTATGGGGAGGGAGTGTGGGTGGGTGTGCGGTTCTGGGGGTGAGGGTGGGGGGTGGGAGGGACACAGGGAGGAAATTGACCGTCCTGCTGCAATAGGACACCACCGAAACGACTTTTTTTTTTTGGGGGGGGGGGGTGGTGGAAGGGGAGAGGGGATTGTTGAGGGAAACGACGAAGGGGGAGACAGGGATAGGGTGGAGAGGGGTGGAGGTGGGGGGATCAACAGGCATTGATTGAGTTGATAAATTCCAGGGCTTCTTGCTGCAGATGACGGAAGACGACTCCCTGGCGGTGGGGCTCGCTCCATCGCTTTCTTGTTTTGATGGATTGACGCGCGAGGAATGATCCGTTGTTCCGTCACAAATGAACTGTCCACCAGGCTGTACGAGCTAATCATCCACCGATGGCACACCAGCGTTGTTGAACCGCTCTTGTTTTCTGGTTAGGAACTGTTGCACAGTGTCGTGGCGGTCGCACTTTAACGTTTCTCAGCCATCTGAGAATGTGACTGATGTGAACCAGAGTTCTTCGCCGCCCCCTTCCCACACTTCCTTTTACTCCATCCCTACCAACTTCTATGCCCATCTCCACTCCTCCTATTTCTTGTCTTTTCTTTGTTCTGATCAGATTGTATGTCTCACAGCTTATTTTGTGGCTGTCTTTCCACTGGAGTTCAGCATACTGGTTGTAGGGAATGCCAGATTTTGCGCATTGTATGGAAGAATCCGGTCCCCAGAATCATAACTTATACCCTGAAACAAACGCAACAATTTCCCTGATATCCATCTACAGACTTTCCTTTAAGCTTACTGGCAAAATGCTTTACATTTCTCTTGCATTTCTGCGCGGATGAATTGCCATGTCAAAACTTTGAAGCCAGTCAAAGGTTGCAGTGCGACTGATTTTCTACTATTTTCAGACATGAGCGATATTCAAGCCAAAACGAAACTTGTCGTTTCTACTAACTTAAGTTTCTTCTGTTCCGTCATTGCTTTGCCTTCTTTTCAAAGACAATCTCCCACCCCACCATCTACCTACACCCCACCATCTACCTACACCCCACCATCTACCTACACCCCACCATCTACCTACACCCCACCACTCCTACCCACATCTCAACCACCCTCTGGACCCTTTTGGTGGCTGTGCTGAGGTGACTACGATCTGTTACTCCATTCGTCCCATTACTGAAAGGGCAAAAAGTTTCAGACTTGCGTACATATATGCTGAACGTAAAAGGACTGTAAGCTTCATGACTTGTAGGCTGTGATAAAGTACTCCGGGGAGAAAAGCTTCAAGGCGTATATGCAGAGGTGAACACTTACGGGAATAAATGGTTATGTTGCGTTGGCCAAAGTGAACACTGACTTAAAGGAAGAAAAGCTTTCTGGCGCGTAGGCTGTCGAGGGGCCAAAATCTTTACGGTGTGTAGGTTGTGGTGAACGCTTACTGCGAGGAAACTTCATGGCCATTAGACTGTGACGAACACTTACGTGTGTTAAGGTTGTGGTGAATGGGCGAAAGGCTCCATGATATAGAATATGATGACCGATCACTTACGGATAAAAAAAAAACACCTTCAGGTCATGGTAACCACTTACAGGGCAGAAAAAAGCTCCATGGCGTGAAGGTCAAGGAAGACACTGAAAGAGCGAAAAACTCCGAATCTCCATTATTTGTAAAGCTTTTTTTTCTGCACTACTAGGATTTATAGACCCACGATGACGCTCAATGAAGGACAAGTCATTATAGATCTGTTAATCCAGATTATGTTTCTTCGCGTTCTCCATCTCAGTAGTGTTAAATGTTAAAGACGCCTTTTTACCAGATTTCATTCCAGAACCAGATTTTTTTTCCCTATAATTGCGTTCATGTTTTAGCTCCATGCTGTCCATGGAAAACTGGCTACTAAGCTGGATCATCCAAGGAGAACGAGGAGAAGATGACAGTGCATGGGTACCATCAAAAGGACAACTCACTGTAAAATGGAGAAAGAGCAGCCCATTTAAAAAAAAAAAATCCGCCGGGTATCGTTAAGCGTATCTTTCGTTCTAAGTTCATCTTTACGGGTCCAGTTTGATGCAAGGTTCTCTTTTTTTTTTTTCACTTTCTGACCTGCCACAGTATTATAATGTTATTGGTTTGACTGGTTTCTAAAGCCCAGTGCAAATGATCTTGGACAAGAAAAACAACGTTTATTTCATAAATGTGTCAGAGTTGGGGAAGGAAGGGCGAAAGGGGTTGGGAGAGGACAAAGCTCTGGTACAGAAGAGCTGGTTCAACAGTTTCAAAGAAATCTCGTCCAGACAACAACACCAACGCTGGTCACTTCGCTGCAGCATAACACGACAACTCTAATTTACATTTGGTATGAGCAAATACACCAGCACAGCTTGCAGTGAATACGTCGTGTTTCAACCAGTCCACACACACACACACACACACACACACACACTAACGAACATACTAGGTTCCTTCTAACTCTCTGTGAGTGGTCTCAAAATAACCGCTGATTGCGCCTGGAGCACTTTACGAGCTTGTACAAACCCAAACAGTCCACACAATAGATTCACAAATATGGGTGGCAGCCAACACACAACACAGCCACAATCCACTAAAAATGTCAAAATAAGTGATCTTCCAGCTCTTACCCTTGGTGCAAAACACAACGTTACACAACATCTGAAAATGCTATTTTGGGCACTCGACGTACTTTACAATCTTCTAGTCTCACAAATGATTCCTAGTGAACGATTATTATGTATTAAGCTAGTCCTTGGTCGCTTAGACTCAGGACCCTACGCAAGAGAGCTGAGGAGCAGGGAGGTGTCAATAACAATATCCTGCCAAATGTATGGGGTAAACACAGGGTAACTGACCACCAGGTTTTCTCTGGCAGGGTGAACACCAGGAGAGGGTGGAAAACACATTTCTGAACTCTGGGTCAACGTACTTTTTCGCTTTGACTGGCAGGTCTCTCCACGCTGCAGTTCCAAAGGAACGCTCTTCTCTTCCTGGTCTATGGAACGTCCAAAAGCTCCATCGTCGTTCAGTCGAGGATGGTCCCGGCTGACTGACACAAAGTTCTCTCTTTCAGTGGCTCTTTATCCCACTGACAATAGGTGTTGACAGCCGAGGAGATCCAGATGCGTGTGCCGAGGCATTGTCTAGGCTGTTGCACTAGTTGACCATGAAGAAATCAAAATAATAACTACTTCCTGACGACCTTGACCGAGTAACTCACTGGGTCTTGATCGTTTGACCCGTGGATGTTGCAAATGATGTACAGGAACACGTCCGCAAATTGACGCTTCGCCATGATTTCCCTACACAGCAGAAGGAAATTGATTAGCCGGATGAAAATGATAGGGATCATTCATTGTCTTGAGCGTGTAACAGCGTGCGCTCGACTGATATTTTACATGCTAAAATACAGCTCATTTTTCTCGTTCATTCACACACAAATTGCATACCAAACATAAAACCAGGTGCTAGTAACTTTAAAAAAAAAACCTTGAAACTAATTCAACATCGATTTAGTGCGTTAATTCCAATTAGTACTGGCTTGGTCAGTTAGTGCCAACAGACCTGTCTCTACCGACTGCTCACTTAAGAGCCATTGGTCTGTTGTAAAGCTCCCGAGCCGATTATTGCCAACGAGCCCTGGGTGAACAATCTTCAGTGAGCGTTGCACGGGAGCCGGCATTAGCTTTCCTCGCTCGATGAATTCAGACTAAATTCAAAAACAGACCCAATGTTTCGGCATTAAAATGAATTTGCCTTTTCCTATGTGAAATGATGATGTTACAAAAAGATTCACTGTCACCGTGCGGTGTTTCGTAAAGTGAAGTATACTTTGATCGTGAAGATTTGATAAGACAACATCATTATCAAGGACAATTTGCATAAACCTGTGACTTAAACCACGAAGCGACAAATAAAGTGGTAGTGGGGGAGGGGGGGGGGGGTCTTCATTCTGTACGAAAATGTAGTAAATTATATCCAACTGTCGGACTGAGTATCCAGAGCACTTCATAAACCGGGGTATTGTTCTTTTTAATCGTTTATTTTGTCAAACTAAAGTGCAAGTCCAAAATCGCTCCTTTTATTTCAAACACCTGGGAGTCTATGTAGTTTCATGTACACGAGTCTGTGCGTTGTTGGTGTTCATGACTAACCATTGTGGTCCTTCACCTACACTGCGATGACTCGGCTCATCTAGAAGGTATGCCAAAGAAACAAATGACTGAATCAAAAGAGCTACAACAACAATAAAAGCAATTTCCAGTGATACAAAGACTGCCTTATTTGAACAAATGCAATGACGGCTATGTTTGTTTGTTCCCAGTTAATGTTCACTACAGAGAGTGAGCGGGCGAAAATCGTGACCAACAAGGAAACAACTACAGCTTGTCCTTACAAAGCTGCGTCCCCTTACAATTTGTTTTTTC
Organism: Conus ventricosus; assembly: GCA_018398815.1. Taxonomy (NCBI): domain Eukaryota; kingdom Metazoa; phylum Mollusca; class Gastropoda; order Neogastropoda; family Conidae; genus Conus; species Conus ventricosus. Next base: position 61,716,840 of record CM031603.1, read on the forward strand.
AGCCGAGACCAACATGGTGCCGGCGATCGGCAATGTTCTGAAATACATTTCCAAAAGCGGTGAACAAAATAGCATATCCAATGAAGTATTCATCATAATGAAACCTTGCACAGTGATAGACACATAATTTCTGCGTAACTCTTCACCTGATGGGATAGTACAGATGACATTTTCTGTCCCCCGATTTTCTGAACGTTTTAACGGCACGGATTCTGTGAAAAAGAATAAAATGTTGACGTCATTAACAAAACAACAACAAAAATACCCAGGAGCTTCATCAGTTGACGCGGAGTGACCCCAACGGTGTAATTACAGGTGGTATGATTTTAGCGTCATAAGTAGGTCACACGATTCCGAAGCCGCTCGGAAATCGCGGCATTGCTTCTCTGACAGATCTGCATCTTGGTCACTGTTACCCTTTATAATGTACCAGATATGTTCATTTTCATCTGTGCAATACCTTCACCAGACCTGCATCTTGGTCACTGTTACCCTTTATAATGTACCAAATATGTTCATTTTCATCTGTGCAATACCTTCACCAGACCTGCATCTTGGGCACTGTTACCCTTTACAATGTACCAAATATGTTCATTTTCATCTGTGCAATACCTTCACCAGACCTGCATCTTGGTCACTGTTACCCTTTATAATGTACCAAATATGTCCATTTTTCATCTGTGCAATACCTTCACCAGACCTGCATCTTGGTCACTGTTACCCTTTATAATGTGCCAAATATGTTCATTTTCATCTGTGCAATACCTTCACCAGACCTGCATCTTGGTCACTGTTACCCTTTATAATGTGCCAAATATGTTCATTTTCATCTGTGCAATACCTTCACCAGACCTGCATCTTGGTCACTGTTACCCTTTACAATGTACCAGATATGTCCATTTTCATCTGTGCAATACCTTCACCAGACCTGCATCTTGGTCACTGTTACCCTTTATAATGTACCAAATATGTTCATTTTCATCTGTGCAATACCTTCACCAGACCTGCATCTTGGTCACTGTTACCCTTTATAATGTACCAAATATGTTCATTTTCATCTGTGCAATACCTTCACCAGACCTGTCGTCTTGGTCACTGTTACCCTTTATAATGTACCAGATATGTCCATTTTCATCTGTGCAATACCTTCACCAGACCTGCATCTTGGTCACTGTTACCCTTTACAATGTACGAGATATGTCCATTTTCATCTGTGCAATACCTTCACCAGACCTGCATCTTGGTCACTGTTACCCTTTATAATGTACCAAATATGTTCATTTTCATCTGTGCAATACCTTCACCAGACCTGCATCTTGGTCACTGTTACCCTTTACAATGTACCAAATATGTTCATTTTCATCTGTGCAATACCTTCACCAGACCTGCATCTTGGTCACTGTTACCCTTTATAATGTACCAGATATGTTCATTTTCATCTGTGCGATACCTTCACCAGACCTGCATCTTGGTCACTGCTACCCTTTATAATGTACCAGATATGTTCATTTTCATCTGTGCAATACCTTCACCAGACCTGCATCTTGGTCACTGTTACCCTTTACAATGTACCAGATATGTCCATTTTCATCTGTGCAATACCTTCACCAGACCTGCATCTTGGTCACTGCTACCCTTTATAATGTACCAGATATGTCCATTTTCATCTGTGCAATACCTTCACCAGACCTGCATCTTGGTCACTGTTACCCTTTACAATGTACCAGATATGTCCATTTTCATCTGTGCAATACCTTCACCAGACCTGCATCTTGGTCACTGTTACCCTTTACAATGTACCAGATATGTCCATTTCATCTGTGCAATACCTTCACCAGACCTGTCGTCTTGGTCACTGTTACCCTTTACAATGTACCAGATATGTCCATTTTCATCTGTGCAATACCTTCACCAGACCTGTCGTCTTGGGCGGCATATACCCCTTCAATCTGCCTCCCCTTTCTATTTACTACCATGTTCTCCATCCACAAATTTCAAACACTCGACTGAAGAAGTCTGACGAGTCTCTCTCTCACACTCTCTCTCTCTCTCTCCTCTCTCTCTCTCTCTCTCTCTCTCTCTCTCTGTGTCTGTCTGTCTGTCTCTCTCTCTCTCTCTGTCTCCTCTCTCTCTCCTCTCTCTCTCTCTCTCTCTCTCTCTCTCTCTGTCAATGACAATGACAATGATTTATCGCTTAGGCATTTAGCCCATTGCACAGCGGAATCGGGGGGGGGGGGGGGGGGGGGGGGGGGGGGGGGGGGG
>CM031603.1:61729101-61736601 GCA_018398815.1 Conus ventricosus
TCAGCGTCAGGATTTAGTCCATGAATGCACCTGCCGGCATTTGTTCGTCAAAAGGTTAAGGTTAAAATCCCAAGGCAAAATGGCCGCTGATGCAGTCAGCTGTTAGAAGCTCACAGGTTTTAGGGCAACGAAATTTCAGAAAGCAGAGATTAACCCCCTTCCTTCCGCCTCCTTAACTTTCCCTCAACTGAATTATGTACCCATTTCAGTACTAGTGATTGTTGACAGAGAGAGACTTTCAAGGCATAAGATGGTTCAAACTGGCGACCGTTGTCAGTGCCGAAGCCCAACGCTCTATCTAACCAGATGAGGGCGGGACCGGCTCATCATTTCCTCGTATGCAAATGGACGTCACCAGTTCCGGACCTCCGACAGGCGACAAGCTGTTGTTGATGAGGAAGCGTGCCAGTAGTGTGCCTCGGAACGTCTGGAAGGAAATAGACTATTAGCCTGAGATACAGGACAAGGACCGCGTTCCGCACGCGGGGTGACGTAGTACTGATCGAGTGTGTCTCGGAGTACATGAAATCTCCCGTGTCCCCCCGTTTTGATTGATTATTTCCCCTGTTACGTCTAAATGACGTCAACTGCGACGTTTGGAAAAAGTTAAGGTGTGGTATAACTTTAGGTAGCGTTTTTCTTTCCTCACATATTGCGTTACATTTTAGAGTTACTGGTCGTTGAGTGAAGCATATAATCTTTTGATCCGATGCTCACGGGGGTGAAAAGAGGAGAGTAAGAATGTTGCAGTTTCCGTGTAACTAATAAGACGAAATTACTATTTTGTGTGTGTGTTTGTGTGTGTGTGTGTGTGTGTGTGTGTGTGTGTGTGTGTGTGTGTGTGTGTGTGTGTGTGTGTGCATGAGAACAAAAATGATGGCTGAACTTTATTCGAAAATATTTTCTCTTTCAACTTTAGCTTTTGAAGCAACATTTACCTAATTTGATTGGAAACTTACGTGGGTTTTAAACAGAAAGAGCTGGATTAGATTGTTTAAATGTCATCATTCTGTTTTTGATTTCTGTCTGGTTTATTCGCTATGATAGATGGTAATATGTTGAGGTCTTGCGCCACAGAGTCTGTTTCATACACTTATTGACGAAGCCATGATAGCTCTGGGACCGTCATTCATCTTCGCGCAAAGGGAAGTAAGCGCACCATGAAGGCTCTTCTTTGACGGAAACCAATTCATGAATAGTTTCAATAAATGCCACGTCTCGCACAAGCGCTAAAATCTAATCTAAATTTGCTCTCCCGACTCGAAAGTGAAAATTTTTGTTCGGTACGGTCGTAATTTTCCAGTACTTTAAAAAAAAAAAATTGGACAGAGAGTGCTACAATCAATTTATTAGCCTGCCAGCAGATCAACATTCAAATGACTGAGTATCCTTAAGAGCCTCTGGCTGACTAGACGTTAATCTCAGTAGATCCATCAATCTGTCTCACTCAGACACAGTGAGTGAGATTTGACTCGTTCCAGCCTCGTCACTTCAAGCAGTCAGTGGGCCGTGTCTTGGTGCCGTAAAAAAAAAAAATAATAAAAAAAACAGTAAGTTTTAGTAATCAATCTGTCACCCTCTATCGTTTATACCAATTGGAGGCGAGGATTTTTCCTAATGCTTCCTTTGCGTTTCAGTCAAATCGTGTTGGTTAAACGACCGTGGAGCAGTATTTTGCCAAGTATGAGTCCGATGTTTTCTCCCTTGACAGAAGGTCGCCCAATTCACCTGAGAAATGCTCTGTGGATGGCTCACTGCCAATGAGATCGTGACAGGAGTTTAATTGTGACATACCAGGATTTATTGAAATCGGTGGTCTTGTTGACATGGACCGCTGTCTGTTACGTGTGATCCTTGATCGACTAAAACGGCCTGTTAATGTTCTTCCTTGTGGATATGTGTGAGTAGGCAATGAATGAATAGTGCACCACTCTTAACCCTTCCCGTTACACACACACACACACACACACACACACCCCACTACACTACACTACACTACACTACACATACGAACTTGCACTACACTACACTACACCACACCACACCACACCACGCCACGCCACGCCACGCCACGCCACGCCACGCCACGCCACACCACACTACACTACACGACACTACACTACACTACACTACACATACGAACGTGCATGCCGCTCCTCTGCCCCCATGCAGTGACTCGAATAACCTTAAAATCAGTTCCTGAACGTCCGGGCAAAATTTGGCCGAAGGAAACTGGCAGCAGAGTGTAAAAAAAAAAAAAAGAAAAAAGAAAGAAAAGGAAAAAAAAGGTGTAGCTACAGAAGATAAGCCAGTTTACATATGCCAAAATTTCCCGGGTATACCCGCGCTCGCCCGGGAAATGGAGTTTACATATATGAATTACCCGGGTAATTATTACCCGCGCTGGCCTACCTCCATGAGGTGGGCCAGCGCGGGTCGGCGCGGGTAGAGCTGCGGTTTGTTATGATGAGTCACGTGGCACACACGTGCATTTTCCCGCGGCTGCGGAAATTCCACTGTACTGACATTCCTGGCTGTACTGACAATGGCGATGGCGGAGGAGACGGAGAAAGGAACGCATTGGAACGAGGAAAAGACAAGGCTTCTGATCGAAATATGGAGTGACCAACATATCCAGGCTCAGTTGAGAGGGGCAACCAGAAATCTGGTTGTTTTTGAAAAAATCTCAAATGAAATGAAAGAACGGCACAACATTGCCCGCACGGCAATACAATGCCGAGAAAAAATAAAAAAATTGCGCCAGGCGTTTAGCAAGGCCGAGGATGCCAACCGCAAGAGTGGAAACAAACGACACACTTGTCCTTTCTACAATTTGCTGGCACCAATCTTGCGAGACAGACCAATCATGAACCCGCCGACGCTCCTGTCATCACAGAGCCTTGACACCTCCAGCACACAAGGTAAGTTGATATCGCATCGCATGTCTTACGTGAGCATCGCTTGCAACTTCACGAGGCCATGGGCGCGCGCGCGCGCGCGCGCGCGCTTGTGTGTGTGAGTGTGTGTGTGTGTGTGTGTGTGATGTGTGTGTGTGTATGTGTGTGTGTAGGGCCTATGTGTAAGTGTGTGTGTACCCATGTGGGTGTGTGTGTGTGTGTGTGTGTGTGTGTGTGTGTGTGTGTGTGTGTAGGCTATGTGTAAGTGTGTGTGTGTGTGTGTAGGCCATGTGTAAGTGTGTGTGTGTACCCATGTGTGGTAAGTGTGTGTGTGTGTGTGGGTGTGTTGGTGTGTGTAGGCCTATGTGTGTGTGTGTGTGTGTGTGTGTGTGTGTGTGTGTGTGTGTGTGTGTGTGTGTGTGTGTGTGTGTAGGCCCATGTGTAAGTGTGTGTGTACCCATGTGTGTGTGTGTGTGTGTGTGCGTGTTTGTGAGTGCGTGTGTGCGCGTGTTTGTGAGTGCGTGTGTGCGCGTGCATGTGTATGTGTGTGTGTGTTGTTTGTGTGTGACTCTGTGTATGTGTGTGCGTGTGTGTGTGTGTGTGTGTGTGTGTGTGTGTGTGTGTGTGTGTGTGGTGTGTGTTCTCAAGTTGTTTTCGTTTGGTTAATTTGTTCAACTAGATCATTTAGATTTTGGATAAAGCAGAGATAATAGTCACGTGTTTTTACAAATGCAAGAAAGAAGTAATAAATTATAGTCAAAACAAACAAATGAGAAACATTTTAAATGCATTTAGTTATAAGAGTAAATAATACACATTCACAAAGAGAAAGACATCAAGGACAACTGTACTGCTGTACTGTACTACTTATGCATGCGCGCCCCCACTAGTCATGATGACTTCTTGTCTATCATGGTTGACTTAAGAACGGACGAAACTTAATAAAAAGAACATGCGACTATGGCAGTTATTTTTTCACGTCTACATGCACATGATATAGAAACACACACACACACACACACCACACACACACACACACACACACACACACACACACTGACTGACTGAATCCTTTTTAATGTCAAAGTAACCTGACAGTTGTACTGACATAAAAATAAAGAAAAATGTGAAACATTATCAACAAATAAGCAAAAAGAATGCATAACATTAAAAAGTAGCAACTTGAAATTATTGAAAACATATTTATAAAAATGAAAAGTAAAATTACAAAGATGAAAACGCCAAACACACACACACACACACACACACACACACACACACACACACACACACACACACACACACAGAGAGACACACACACACACACACAGATAGACAAACACTGATGCTAGCATAAACAAATAAACAAATAAACAAAAAGAACACACAATGGTTACAGTTCTTCATTTGCTGCTATTTCAGACTCCTTTGAAGATGATCTGTCCCAAGACGATGACCTGGAGGGTGACCCCGCACGTCTGGCCATGGGGACGGCGACAGTTCAAGGTGACAACACTATCCAGCAACCATCCACATCAGGAGAGACGCAGAATGACACCCAGCAGCCGGGGACTTCGGCAACACCTGACCAGGGGCCGCCCCGCCCAATAAGAAAACGTCCAGCACCTAAGAGGAAGGCTAGTGCCTTGGACACTGACAATATCTTGGAATCGTTCAAAGAAATGCAGGAGAACACTCTCAAAGCATTCAATGCCGCCGAAAAAGAGAGAGTTGCTGAACAAATGGCATTAGAGGAACGGCGCGAGAAGCGAGAAGACAGAAGAGAAAAACGTATGTTCACATTTTTTGCGCAGATGTTCGGTGCCAATGCCAACAATGTTCCACACAATGACGATAGTGACACTGACAGTGACGATAGCACTATTGTACCTATTTCTCACGTGCTTGGCAGCGCGTCACGTGTGCTGTACAAGTAGTGTAGGTTTAAACCATGATTGGTTATGTTGTTTTAACATCATTACCTATTCTGTACATTTATAAAGTAGCTCAATTTAGAGTGCCTACTGTATGTGCTGCACAATACAGTTTGACTAGGAAATAAACATGAACAGCCCTTAATCTGCAGTGTTCGTCTATATTATACAAAACAATTGATAGTGTTTGTGTTTTTTTGTTGTTTTATCGTATGTTAGTATACTGTATCTTGACATGTTTGTGGTGAGTGTCTATTGGTGCACTTCGGCTCAACGAGCGAGGTCAGCGCGCGGGTATCAGTAGTGGCATATGTAAACCCACAAAAAGGGGCGGGAACAGTCTCGCGCTAGCGCGAGCACAAGTGGCATATGTAAACCCACAAACAGGGGCGGGAACAGTCTCGCGCTAGCGCGAGCACAAGCGCGGCTACATATGTGAACGGCCTAGATGATGGAGACAGCAGCTCTGGCACGAGTTGTGTCCGTGGCAAGCTGTGTGGGATGTTTGTGCCACCTGAGAGGTTCCTAGCCCCCCACCCCCCCCCCCCCCCCCCCCCAGACATAAACAGCCCACAGGACGGCCAGAGAGGCAGGGTGCTCTACAGGGCGGTCTGTTAGTTATAGAGCGTACAGCCGGTGTCTTTCTCTCTCCCATCGACCTTTCCCCGTCCCTCCTTCCTTCCAAGGTCCGTCCGTCCGTCCCTCCCATGCCAGCAGCAGGTGACAGGGACCGAAATGACCCCTCCGTTTTCTTTTCGTCCCCGGAGAGTAATTCGCGGATGTGCTGTGTAGCGCGCATATATCACATACGCACATTCTCAAGACAATAAATGCCCACGCAGGTACCTCTAATCACACACAGGCGCGCAAGGCACACACACATACACTAACACAGGTACATAATGTGTTGTGTGCGCGCGTACTAACACACACACGCCCGCACGCACGCACGCACGCATACACAGACACAGACACACACGCGCGCCACACGCACGCACTCACGCACGAACACACACACACACACACACACACACACACACACACACACACAGAGAGAGAGAGAGAGAGAGAGAGAGAGAGAGAGAGAGAGAGAGAGAGAGAGAGAGAATATGCTAAGGAGACGGAGTATTAGTTAAGAGAATGGTAAAGAGGTACAGGATTGGAAACAATTTTTTTGTAACTTCTGACCTCCTTTCCCAGAAGTCATTACGGAAAATTGAACTATAAGAAAAAACTCCAAAGAGCCCGACAAAAGATCTTAAGAGAACAAGTCCCCTTCATGGAAGTGTATGGGTCCTTAAAGGTCTACTTTAGAGAATTTCGATAATTTGTTAAAAACAGGTCTACATGTCATATAACTACAGTATGGTATTCATTTTTTTAAAAAAATCACCTTAAGAATTTAATAGATAAAAAACGACTTTTGCACACCTGTTCAAACCCCGCGCGGTAGACCGAAAACCGTGACGTCACTTGATGGACTGGCCGTCAGCCGCGACCTACACAACAAGCCAACGCCAAGTGAAATCAACACGAGTTGCGATCCCCCACAGCCTAAAAAGTCACGAGGGGGTGGCAGATATTGTGCTGTAGGCGAGTGCAGCAGCTCAGCAGGAGACGGATATTCTTTGCACACATTTCCATCTGATCCAGATACTCGAAGGAAGTGGATTCGGTTCGTGCAACCATGCCGGGCAGCTAAAGTTCTTTTCACCACATCAGTTCCAGCTGGACCGCGGAAACGAGCTATTCCGACAATTGCCGAGCCCGTTCGAGTGGATCAAAAACTTCGTCTGCATTGTGCGCGTGTACTTTGAAGGCGGAGTGGTAAGCTCGTGCAGATGAGTACGATAGTCGCACGTTTATTCTGTTCTTATCTATGGACAGATCACACTTGTTAAATTGAATGAACACATTAAGGCTTGAGGAAGGAGAATCTCCGCTCGCCGTCCATGCGTGATCGCATCAAGAAGTCAGTCGGTAGCCTCCCTCGAGACTTCGTTAAAGTCCGTACGCCTTCGGAATGCTGTGTTCGGGCGTCCAGCAGGAACCGAACTGACGTGATAAAAAGAACTTAGCGTTCAAACTGATAAGGTACAGGCCTTGCAAAAACATCCCCAGAGTCACATTGGCTGTCGCAGTCATAGTCACCGCTTTTACATGATAAATTATACACCGAGAGAGATGTGCAAGAACCATCAGAATCGCTTTCTGTCGCCGTCGCTGACCATCATGTGACGTCACATCCAAGAGCAGTTAAGCCATGCCAAGATTTAGTTGATTACCGGTATACCTCCCGTTTTCTTGATTACAGGTGAAAATGCCCACTTTCGCGGATCGATTTCGTGTGATCGGGAGCGAATCGGATGTTTATTTTACCAATTTATCAAACATTTCATATTTCTGCATAAGCTGACCAATTATCGAAAACCTCTAAAGTAGACCTTTAACTTCTGATGCTCAAAGGGGCCGGGGGCCCCATAGAAAATCAACACACAAAATCTCACAGGAAATATAAGTAAATGTTATCATACACAACACTTAGTCGTTCTCATCATCGATTTGACTGACACTGTAAGAGAAGGGAGTACATCACGTGGGCGGGAGGAGGGCGTGAAGGGTTGGGGTGATGGTGGGATAGGGGGCTGTGGGTGTGGAGGGGGTGAGTT
>CM031603.1:61746601-61756601 GCA_018398815.1 Conus ventricosus
CTTGAACAAACAAGACAACATCGTTCAAGGGAGCGGATTTCAGAACGGAAAGAAAACGAATAAGACGCACGGATGTAGATAAACTTTCTTCGTCTTCTTTTTTTGTCTTTTTTTTCGCTTTTTTTTTTTTTTTCGTTTTTGGTCGCTGTCTTTAACATTACTCTCGACAAAGAAATTGTTTTCAGCAGCGTTTTTGTTTTTGTTTTGTTTTTTGTCTTTTGTTTGTTTGAAATCTGAAAACCTATCTTTTCAAAGCACATTTAGGGTAATGCTTTTTTGTTTTATTCTGTAGTTAGACGTGCTGCTTTTATTTTTTATCTTATTATTTTTGTGCTGTAGATTTTCTATATATTAATGATTGTTTCGAGTGAATCACAATGTATAAAGGAATGTATGCGTGAGATCAAGCGCAATGAGTAATTTGTTGAATTAGAATTGCGCTATAGAAATGCAATCCATTATTATTCATTATTATTTTGTTGTTGTTGTTTGGTTGTTGTTTTTTTTTTTTTTTTTTTTTTTTTTGGGGGGGGGGGGGGGTTGTTTGTTGTTTTTTGTTGTTATTGTTTGTTTGTTTTACGTGTGTCCTGTTAAGGTATCTGAGGACAAACAGAAAATGGCAGACTGTAATTTGGCAGAATTTCCTCTTTGACCACTAGCACTTCAAAGCAATACTTCGTTCATATTGAGGATGACGTGGGTTTTAAACGGTTAAAAAAAAAAGAAAGAAAAGTTTTAAGCTGAATTAAAGAATTAGATTCTAAACAACAAACAAGTAGAGTAACTCTTGCTCCCACGATGAAAGTATTACCGGCCCATAACACCAAAACGAATGCTAATCACGACATCCAATCGCCCACCAGAAATGACGACACAGGGCACACAGAACAGACAAGGAGACATCCCCCATTCATTTGGAGTTATGGGCCTGCCGTTGTTTCATCATGGGCACAAGAGTTACCCTCCTTGTTCACTGTTCACTGTTCCCAGTCTCTGTTAAGATTTCTTTAGATTCTAAACAGATTAAGACACAATGGTTCTCTCTCTCTCTCTCTCTCTCTCTCTCTCTCTCTCTCTCTCTCTCTCTCAATGTCGTGCAGGTCACGTCACGTGACTCACCAAATTCTTTTTTAACTTCCTTCCGGTGAGGAAAAAGGTATAGCTCAGCCTTCCCCTGCTACCATTCACCCTGAAACAACTGAACTCAATTTCAGGACGTTTCACGGAAACATGTCACGTAGCCATGGACGAGCCCCGTGAAATTCTGGTACCGATCCTGATCAAACGACGTATTTGGGAATAATTTTGAAATGAGACTGAGTCTGAATTGCGTCGGATTGATTCAGGTAGAGAGGACTGTTCGGTGCCAAAGCCTGCGCTTCCCTGATGTGCCGCTCTACTTGAGAGAGAGAGAGAGAGAGAGAGAGAGAGAGAGAGAGAGAGAGAGAGAGAAGAGAGACAGAGACAGAGACAGAGAGAGACAGAGAGAGAGCGGAAGAGACGCATAGAGAGACAGACAGACAGACAGACAGACAGACAGGCAGGCAGACAGACAGACAGAGGTAACCAGATTATAATAGGCGATACTTTGGAAGAAAGATAGATAATAAGTAGATAAATAGACAGGCAGATAGATAGATAGATAGATGGGTGATAGTGATAGATAGATAGATAGATAGATAGATAGATAGATAGATAGATAGACAGACAAACAGAGAGATAAATAGATAGAGAGATAGACTAATTCGTGTCGGACATAACCCGGCCAACCGCAAAGGCCATATCAGTCTGTGACCTCGTCGAGGTCACTCCCTACATATTTTTTTTAAAATCACTTACACATAAGTCATTAAATATGTTTTAACGACTTATGTTTCTAAAAGCACTCCCAGACTGCTTTGAAATCTTTCTTCAGTAAAAATCTTACATCAGCTGAAAATTGCTTATCTCTTTCAGGTTTTCATGCAGTCTGCTGTTACATGTTTATGTTTGACGCCGTGTAACTCCCAACATAGGCAGAGACAGACATCGACAGACAGATACAGGTATAGATACAGACAGACAGACATACACAGATTTAGATACAGACAGACACCTACAGATACAGGTGTTAGTCTGTGTGGTGACCTGCATGGTTCCCCGAGTCCTTTCAGCTCTCTAGTCATTGGACGGGCAATACTTTAGATGAGCAGCGAAAAGGTTCAAAAGGAAATCTAAAATGAATCAGGGAATTTACTTACTTGGGCCCATAGCTCAAGGGTGAGCATAGGCCTTCGATAACACTCCGCCATCGTACCCGGTTCTGGGGAGCTCGCTGAATGCCTGTCCAGTTGGTCCTCTGCCTCTTTATCTCTGCCTCAGTGTCTCGCCTCCAACTCCTGCGAAGTCGGCCTCTCTTCCTCTTCTCCTGCGGGTTCCATGTCAGGGCTTGGCGTGTGGTGCTGGATGCTGGCTTCCTGAGAGTGTGTCCAATCCGGCCCCACTTCCTCGGCAGAATCTGCTTGGCCACTGGTTCCTGTCCTGCTTGCTTCCCTAGATCTTCATTGTTGATCTTCTCTGGCCATCTGATTTTGAAGATGCGCCTCAGACAGGTGTTGATGAAGGTTTGAAATTTTTGCTGTATTGCCTTGGTCATTAAGAAATTAACGAACAAATAGGGTGACTCTTGCGCCCATGATGAAATATATAGACGCCCATAATTCCAAAGGAATGCTGCTTACGACACAGAATCGCCTAGCAGAAATGACAGCACAGAGCACACAGAGCAAACTAGGAGACGTTGAGGGCGTCTGTGTATTTCATCAAGGGAGCAAGAGTTACCCTACTTGTTCGTTAATTGAAATACATTCAGTTCAGGCTAGGTGCCGGCAGGATTCGACCTTACAGCCTCTGGACTCGACGCTGTTCCACTGAGCCACCCGGTACCCAGGCAACCTGCAGAGAGCATGGCAGGGACCAGCACTTGCAGGTATCTACCATCCAGGTTGGCATTGTCGGTTGTGTACAAATGTGGGTGAAAAAGCTTGAAGGAATTGATGAACAATTTGGACATAGCTGTCTTCTTATGTTCGGCACGTAAGAGCGGAGATAAAGACAAACACGTTTATAACAGTAAAGAATGAAAGAAAACGTAAAGAACCAAGGAAAGTGATACAAAGGGAAATATAAAAGAGAGACAAGCGAGAAATATTTACAGAGCAAAGAGACGTATGATACACAGTTATGTTCAACGCACAATGATGTCGATCAGTGTGTTTGTGATCTTCAACGGTGGATAAGGAATTGAAATGTAAATTTTAACTGTACAAATTACATGCAGAATGTTTGTTTCTCACTTTCTATAGATAACTGAGCAGTGCAGAACAAACACAAACACATACAGGAAGAACGAAAGACAGGGAAAGATTAAAGGAGGGGAAGGAAAAGAAAGGAAAGGGGAGGAAGGGGGAGGGGTGGGAGCAAAATTGAAGACGAGTGTTTCACTCAGACCATGTGATGTCTCTGAGTCAATGAAAAAAGCTTACAGGTGTGGCTGAGTGGGCGTGGGTGTCGGAGACGATTACCCCAGAGCAGCTGTATATGCAAGTGTCTGCCGTGTGTGTGTGTGTGTGTGTGTGTGTGGTGTGTGTGTGTGTGTGTGTGTGCGCGCGCGCGCGAGCGAGCGCACAGAGACAGAGACAGAGAAGAGAGAGAGAGAGAGAGAGAGAGAGAGAGAGAGAGAGAGAGAGAGAGAGAGAGAGAGAGAGAGAGAGAGTGGTTCTTTTTTTAACAACAGTTTGAGTATTGGATAAGATAGCGATTTTTGACATTTCCGTTAGTGTTATACGAATTTATGACAACATGTGCATATGTTTATATGTATTCAGGAATAACAGACAGAAACTATATTTTTGGGGGGAAAACAATAAACAGTAAAAGACAAAACGAAACAAAACAAAACACACAGAAAAAAAAAATAAGAGAGAAAGGGGGAGAGTACAGAAAGAGAGAGAGAGGGTGGGTGAAACAGACTGAGAGAGACAGACAGATAGACAGACAGAGACAGAGACAAAGAGACAGTAACAGAGAGAGAGAGAGAGAGAGAGAGAGAGAGAGAGAGGCAGACAGACAGACAGACAGTGACAAAGACAGATATGGATTGACAGTCAAACAGAGACAGATAGACAGACAGCGACACACAGTAAAGGTGAGAGAAAGAGGGGAGAAAATGACGACAGAGTAGAAATAAACAAAGAAAGAAAGAAAGAAAGAAAGAAGAAAGATGAATGAGAACAAAGCAAGACGGACAGGAAAACCTGTCAGGTAATAAAGTCTAAAACTGGTCCTCAAAACCAGACCCGACCGAACCAACTGACTACCAGCCATGCCAGAAAGCGTCAAATCGGCAGGCAAGCAAGCCAGTCAACCCACCCACCCACACAAAGACAGTCGCAGGTTTGGCAAGAGGGGAAAGGTGCGGGGAGAGAGAGGAGTGAGGTGGGAGGAAGGGTGGGGGATGGGGGGGGCGGTAGAGAAGGGAGATTCGGGCGGGGGGGGGGGGGGGGGGGGGGGGGGGGGCGACTGTTCACGTGTCAGTGGAACCGGAAGCCAATCTCACCGGGGAAGGAGTGGGAAGACAAGGGCAGGATGCATCACGTGTGCGTATGTTTGCGGCCGGGGGGGGGGGGGGGGGGAGGGGGGAGGGGGGAAGAGGAGGAATGGGTGGGTAGAGGGGGAGGATGCAGGGAAGGAGAGGCAGAGAGGAAGGGGCGGGCGGGAGTGGGATGTGGGAGAGGCGGATGACGACAGGAAGACGTCGCGAGGTGTGTGTGTGTGTGTGTGTGTGCCCATGAAGAAACGTCAATGTTTCTTTGTTCAAGATAGAACGATAATATTCCGTCTAATCCTACCCTACCTTACCTCCACCCCACGCAAACAGAATAAACCATCAATCGTAGTTATAACAAACGTTCATCGCTACAGCGGAAAGATGAGAGAGAGAGAGAGAGAGAGAGAGAGAGAGAGAGATCCCGTGTGTGAGAATTCGCGTGTGTTTGTATGCGTGAGAGAAGAAGAGATAGAAACGAACACAAACACACACGCAGACAGATGAGACAGATTGCCGTTTGGATAAAGAACTAGTGACACAAAAACTACACAAAAAGATCGCCTCCCCTCTGTCTTAGACTTGGGCAACCGACCTGGAGAATATCTTCATCGGGATCGAAAGATGACAGAAATACAAAGTACGAGGACAGCGCAGATGGTAAGCAGATATAATACAATTTAAAAGTGGACCTGCTTGCCTGTTGAGCGTGCGCGCGCTCGTGTGTGTGTGTGTGTGTGTGTGTGTTTGTGTACGCACGCGCGAGCGCGCGCGCGCGCGCGCGTGTGTGTGTGTGTGTGGTGTGACCATGAATGTATTTTTTGGCAATTTGTGCGGAACTGTATAACCATCTCTCTCTCTTTTCTCTCTCTCTCTCTCTCTCTCTCTCTCTGCATACGCAAAAGTGACGGAAACGCCTAGGGAGGATGAGAGGTGGAGGTGAGGGGGGAAGAGAACAGGAGTATGACTACGAAAACCACAAAAGTAATGGGTTGGTAGATATATAAACTGTACAAAAGCTGAAACGGAACTACATACAGGCACGCGCGCGGCGTGCATTGGGGTAGGAAGGGGAGGGAGGGAGGGAGGGAGGAGCAGGGCTGTGAAGAGAGGGAGACCGAGAGCAGCTAGGGAGGAGGGTGGGGGAGGGGGGAGGGGGCGAGAGGAAGGGTGGAGGGGAGGTAGCTCGTGGGGTGAAATGAAGTGGTGATGGTGGCAGTAGGTATAAACCGTACAGAAGTGGCCCAGGAGCCGCAGCTGGGCCCCGGCACACGCCCTGTCAATCTTCACTGCCTCTGGGGCTGGATGGGGGGCGGCTTCTTTTTCCTCCAAGTCACGGTGTGGTCCTTTTGTCGGTCAAAAGCTCAAAGAACTGGCTGGTGATGATGAGCACGTACGTACGCCAGCGAGGCATGGTTTTGTGGTAGCCGCTGGAATTTTAGGGGTGGGTGGGTGGGTGGGTGGATGATCGTGTGTGTGTGTGTGTGTGTGTGTGTGTGTGTGTGTGTGTGTGTGTGTGTGTGTGTGAGTGTGTGGTGTGTGTGTGGTGTGTGTGTGTGTGTGTGTGGTGTGTGTGTGTGTTAGTGTGTTGGTGTGGGGGGGGGGGGTGTAAGGAGCGGACAGAGGGGGAAGGAGGAGGAATAAAAGAAAACAAAACTGATTTTATTTTAATCTCTCAAAACGTTAACTCGAGCATGGTATGTGTATGAGTGTGCGTTTGTGTGTACGTGCGTGAATGTGTGTGTGTGTGTGTGTGTGTGTGTGTGTGTGTGTGTGTGTGTGTGTGTGTGTTGGGGGTACGTGGGTGTGGGTGGGTGTGGGTGGGAGTGTGGGTGTGCGGATCTGTACGCATGTGTGCGCACGCGCGCACCTGTGTGTGTGTGTGTGTGTGTGTGTGTGTGTGTGTGTGTGTGGTGTGTGTGTGTGTGTGTGTGTGTGTGTGTGTGAGAGAGAGAGAGAGAGAGAGAGAGAGAGAGAGTGTGTGTGTGTGTGTGTGGTGTGTGTGTGTGTGTGTGTGTGTGTGTGTGTGTGTGTGTGTTATGTGTGTATTTGTGCTATGTGTTTCCATGGTGACGCGAAAATGAAAGAGACTGAAAATTCCTGCCATGACGACTAATGCCATGGAACACAGCTAACTTTATATTTCATACAGCTGTTTCATACAAAACTGCACTAACATACAAACATGTACTTCATTAAAGTCTATGGCAAGTTTCAGAAACACTCAAAATTTGACACTTCACATTACGTCCCACAAAGCTAATCCGATGAAATCCACATAATAAAAATTCAACGAAGTGTTTTTCATCTTCTTTCCTTTTCTTTATTCCCCCTTTTAAAAAAAAATCTGCAGGTGGATATTACAAGTGATCATATGTCTAACGTGTCGTACTATCTCTCTTTCTCTCTCTCTCTCTCTCTCTCTCTCTCTCTCTCTCTCTCTCTACTCTCTCTCTCTCTCTCTCTCTCTATATATATATATATATATATATATATATATATATATAATATATATAGAATGCTGAACAATTAAGTAGTGGGGGAAAACAAGTGCAGGTTAACAATTCTTCAGTCGTTATAGTAACGACTTGGGAAAGATTTGAACTTAAAAAGAAAAATATATAAAAAAAATAAGAATAAAATAAAACAAAAAAGATGAAGAAAATGGGGGAAATATATTACAAATATGAGAAGCCCTTCACTACCTGCCTGAGGGAACCATCGTAATCCTCTCGAAGGCACATTTATTTGTATTGCCTGCTCCTAGGCCTTTCGTCCGCTGAATCGGACTCATCAGGGAGACATGGCTGATTGTGTCTGTGCTCTTGGTGTCAAATAGAGACACACCACAGGCCATAATTCTGTGGTGTTCTCACCACCACCATATATATATATATATACATATATATATATATATATATATATATATATATATATATATATATATATTTATATATATATAAAATCAGAGTTCAAAAGCCACTCAGAACGTTAAAAGTGCTCAACCATGTAGGGAGCGACATACCAGTTTAAAATAGGATTTTAAAATGGAAAAATTAAAAACCTACAAGGGTATCCTGAGGAGAGCGTTTTATTTAGCTTGAAACAAGCTTGTAGGTTTTTAATTTTTCCATTTTAAAATCCTATTTTAAACTGGTATATATATATATATATGTGTGTGTGGTGTGTGTGTGTGTGTGTGTGTGTGTGTGTGTGTGTGTGTGTGTGTGTGTGTGTGTATACGTAGGTATGCGTGTATGTATTCAAGACGATCAAAATAGGACAGAAGCAGGGACAATATTCTGGCTTACTCATACCAAAATTTGTTTCCTGTTAAATTTTGAAACCTTGAAACATCACACATTTCGCACACATACCACTTCAATTCATGCATTCCTGAAATCTGAGTGCGAAGTGAACTGAGGAGAAAGAGGGGGGAGGGAGGGAGAAGGGGAGAGTGGGAGAGAGAGAGAGAGACAGAGAGAGAGAGACAGAGACAGAGAGAGAGAGAAAGGGAGACAGACAGACAGACGGACAGTCGGACAGACAGACAGACAGACAGAGACACAGACAGATAAAGGGACAAGTAGAGAGAGAGAGAGAGAGAGAGAGAAGAGAGAGAGGGAGAGAGAGAGAGAGAGAGAGAGAGAGAGAGAGAGAGAGAGAGGGAAGAAGTGAGAGGAGGAAGGGAAAGAAAAGAAGGTAAAGGGAAATAGTGAAGGGAAAGAAGGGGGTGATCTAGAGAGTAAGTAGGCAAGAGGAAGAAGAATAAAAAAAGAGAAAAAGAGGACAGCAAAACACGGTGCACGATGTTTATCGTTTTTTGACGATCGCAAGTCACCATACACGCCGGCAAATCGACAGCGGTTCCAGACGAGCGGAGCGTGTGACGGTGTGAAGTGAGGCATGGATTGAAATGGTGACCATGGCCTGTCTTCTGGCACCATCCTCCACCGGCATGCCGCGTTGCCTCTGTACCTTTCAGTCCCACCGCTCTCTCTCTCTCTTCTCTCTCTCTCTCTCTCTCTCTCCTCTCTCTCTCTCTCTCTCTCCTCTCTCTCTCTCTCTCTCTCTCTTTTCCCGCCCACCTCCTAGTGCTGCCCTTTCTGCCTCTGTCTCTCTCTCTCTCTCTCTCTCTCTCTCCTCTCTCTCTCTCTCTCTCCTCTCTCTCTCTCTCTCTCTCTCTTCCACCTCGTTGTGCTGCTGCTGCTCTCTCTCTCTCTATCCTCTCTCTCTCTGTCTGTCCGTCTGTCTCTGTCTCTGTCTCTGTCTCTCTCTCTCTCTCTCTCTCTCTCTCTCTCTCTCTCTCTTTATATATGCCTGACTGGTGAAGATGTGTGTTCTTTTTAGTTTTTGAGTTGGGTCTGATGTGGTATTTATCGTCTTTTGTTTTCCCGCTGTCTTTCATGAATTGATTATTTTCCAACACCCGTTAAAGACTGTATGCTAAAGATTAAATTGCTTTTGCCTCTCTCTCTCTCTCTCTCTCTCTCTCTCTCTCTCTCTCTCCTCTCTCCTCTCCTCTCTCTCTCTCTCTGAATCGGCCACAATGGGTTGGGTTCTTTTTGGTCTAAGTCAGTGAGACAGATAAATATCCTAAAAAGCGAGAGAGAAAAAAAAAATAGGGGGGGGGGGGGGGTTGAAGCGGGTAGAGAGTTTCGAAAAACTACAGTATTGACTAGCTGTGGCCAGAGCCTACCCCCGTCGAGGACAAGCTGTGCGGCACGGTGGCGTCCCTACAGAAGACCACGGCATGTCTGGAACGAACCGGTCTCCGCGTGTGAAGGCAACGAGAAGAAGAAGAAGACTAAACTGTCTTATTGTTTTTTTTTCTAGGTCTGTGGGTGGAAGACAGACGTGGGGGTAGGGGGTAGGGGTGGAGGGAGCCACCCAATTTCTCTTTGTCTGCGAGTGAGAAGTTCTTGCATCGATGACACAATCCACGGACAAGCCCGCGTGCCTCGTTTATCATGGCTGATGATGAATTGCTTGCTCAGTACAAGAGCGCTTGATACAGACCAGGCCAAGCTTTGTAGTCCTCCTCCTCCTCTTCCTCCTCATCCTCCTCCTCCTCCTCCTCCTGCTCTTCCCCTGCTCCTGCTCATTCTCTTAGTACCATGAATTGTTCTCTGAGATTTACAGGGTTTGTTGTTTTTGTTGTTGTTTTCAATGAAACGTTACATTGTCTTAACATTTTCTAGTTTGATTGTACGATGTCATCCAAGCATCCACACATACACTAACACACACGCACACACACACACACACACACACACACACACACACACACACACACACACACACTAACACACACACTAACACTAACACACACACACACACACACACACACACACACACACACACACACACACACACTAACTCACACACACACACACACAACACACACACACACAC
>CM031603.1:61764101-61766601 GCA_018398815.1 Conus ventricosus
GGTAAGGTGGAGATATGATGATGTGGTGATGATGATGATGATGATGATGAAGATGATGATGATGTGAGATAGATGATAGAGCATGATCATGATCATGGATCAAGATGAAGAAAAAAGAAAAGTGTTCATTATTGCAAAGAGACTGGCTTTGGAATCACCGCTTAATAACACAGCTTACTTAATACCTACAAAGAGCTGATTAATTCCTGACTCATTTCTGATACCCCCACACCACCCCTTCTGTCTCTTTCCTCCCCTCCCTGTCCATCATTCGCCCCCACTTTCCCACCCCGCCTCCCGCCCCCTCTCCCCCACCTAAAAGATGTAAAATTAAGTAAAAAGCAAAACGATAGAATAACAAACTATGAAAAATTGCTCTTGTAACCCACACAATATCTGAAGACCAGTAAAGGATGACGTGAAGAGCGCGGCAGTCGTGGAAACCTGGCGACCAAAGATGGCATAGGCACCAGTTTATTAGGTGCCAACCGAAGCCAACCAACAACTACAACCCGTTCCCCCCCACCATCTCCATCCACCTCCTCATCGTCCCCTCCCCCACCTTCTCCATCCACCCCCTCTCGTCCCTCCCCTCCCCCCCCCCCCCCACGCCTTCGTCACCTCCGCACCACCCATCCTTATCCCCTCCCCCCACCACCACATTACCACCACCCCACCTGCCACTCACTACACACACACACACACACACACACACACACACACACAGATAAATATATATAACATTATACACACACAAAGCGCTGCACAGCAACAGTGACGCACGCACAGCACGCACCACGCACGCACGCACGCACGCACGCACGCACACACCACACACACACCACAGAGTCCTTACTTCTGCTCCTGGGACCTGAGGGGCCCGCTTAAGCCGTGGACTGAAAGATACGGCGCCCGTGTCCAGACGACAGCTGCAGCGTCCATCTGTCCAATGTGTTTAACCCTGCCCACAGATAAGCATTGGGGAAAGGGGGGGGGGGGGGGGGGAGAGTCTCCTCTACACATCCTAGGGGCCCTCACGTCGGTGTCCTGCACCAGACAACGGGCGTGGGGGGGGTGTGGGAACTGACCCCCCCACCACCTGCGATTATTAGGTCATTTTTAAACCGTTCTCCGGTTCCAGACGAGTTTTAAGTTCTTCTTGTAACGTATATTGTGTTTGGGTATGAAGTTGCTCTCTCTGCGGGCCTTGAAACACACACACACACACACACACACACACACACACACACACACAGCACACACACACACACGCAACACACACACATGCACACACACACACCCACAACCACACACACACGCGCGCGCGCGCGCCGCGCGCGGCGCGCATACGCATACCACACATGCATGCGCAGTACACACACACACACACACACACACACAGGCACGCAAGCACACACACACACACACACACACACCACACACTCACACACACACACACACACCCACACAGACGCACGCAACGCCACACACACACACACACACACACACACACACACACACACACACACACACACACACACACAGCACACACCTATATGCAGCACTATATGCACATCATCACCGAAACCGAGAGAGAGAGAGAGAGAGAGAGAGAGAGGAGAGAGAGAGAGAGAGAGAGAGAAGAGAGAGAGAGAGGGAAGAGGAGAGATGAGAAAGAGCTGACGTACAGATAGACAGAGACAGACAGACAGACAGAAACGACTACATACAGACGAAAGACTGACAGACAGGCTGGCGAACAAACAGGACACGAAGAGAGAGAGAGAGGGGGGGGGAGGAGGGAGGAGGGAAGATGGGAGAGTGTTGCAACATCTATGAATGAAGAAAGGTACAGGAATAATATTCTAGTTTACACGTAAATTGACTCAGAGATCTTGGGAGACAGAAGTGGGGAGGAGGGGGTGAGAAACAGTTGAGGTGGGAGAAACGTAAGAGACAGAATAAGTGCTGAAAGAGAGAGATAACAGAGAGAAGACAGAGAGAGAGACAAGAGAGAGAGCAGAGCGAGACAGAGAGAGAGACAGAGACAGAGAGAGAGAGAGAGACAGAGAGAGAGACAGAGAGAGAAGAGAGAGAGACAGAGAGAGAGACAGAGACAGAGAGAGAGAGAGAGAGAGAGAGAGAGAAGATACAGAGAGAGAGACAGAGACAGAGAAGAGAGAGGAGAGAGAGAGAGAGAGAGAAAGAGAGAGACAGAGAGATACGAGAGATACAGAGAGATACAGAGAGAAATCATAGAGAGACGAGAGAGAAGAAGACAGAGAGAGAGAGAGAGGAGAGAGAGAGAGAGAGAGATGGAGAGAGAGAGAGACAGAGAGATACAGAGAGATACAGAGGATACAGAGAGAGAGAGAAGAGAGAAAACAGAGAGTACCGAGAGATACAGAGAGATACCGAGAGAGATACAGAGAGAAGAGAGAGAGAAGAGAGAGAGAGAACAGAGAGATACAGAGAGATACAGAGAGAGACAGAGAGATAC
>CM031603.1:61776601-61796601 GCA_018398815.1 Conus ventricosus
CTGTCATGATTTGAATATCCAATGGAATTAGAGGGAGATAACTTCGGGTGTCAGGGCGGTAAAAATACTGACCAATGGTACTCGCCCTTTTTGGACAGATCGGAACGAATAAAGAGGATGTGAGAGTGAGAGAACGGGGGAACGAGAGGAAAACGAACAGACAGAGAGAGAGAGGGAGAAGTTCGGGGAAGTAGGCTCTCGCCTACAGGAAGGCAGGGAGATGAGAACGAACAGAGAGAACGAGGGGGAAAACGAACAGAGAGACAGAGAGAGGGAGAGGTTCTAGGTCTGCTTGAGAGAAAAGCAGAGAGATGAGGGGAGGAGAGAAGAGAACCAAGTTGAGAGATTAGCATGAGATAGTCTGCAGAGGAAGGACTGAGGAGAGATGTGGAGAGAGAGAGAGTTGCTAATTAATGAAGAAGAAAAGAAAGAAAAGAAAAAAGAAAAGAAAAGCAACCATGTCCATTTGATAAAAGCAGACTAGAAGAGAGAGAGAGAGAGTGCAATGCGTTAATGCAGGAAGAAAGAAAGGAGAACAGATCGATGTTGATAGTCACTGTTCTATCTCACTGGGGTTCGACCTCGTACTTGGCCAGCGCCACTTTCATCAGCAGTCAGCCTGACCAACGCCAGCAGTCCGGCTTGACCGGTGCAAGCAGACCAACACCAGCGCCAGCAGTTGTGACGCGTTGTGAAAGTGACAGTGAAAGAAAAAAAAGGGAAAAGAAAAAGAGACAGTGATTCGTGAATAGTTAAGATCACCTGGCCAGGTAAAGTAGAAATCTATTTATACCGGGTTAGTTAATGATGTTTTAGATAAATGATTTTGTGAAGTTCAGGAAAGAGAGAATGTTTTATTTCATTTGATTCCATATGCATTGATGTTTCGTTCTATGATCATGTGTAGTAAAGTTATAGACTTTACTAGTGGTTTGATGTGACGAATGCATGATATATGAATGAGATTGTAAGCAAGCTGTGAGTGTGTTTGGGCTGTGCGCTAGTCCTTCCTCCACTGACATCACCCGAGGTTGACAATTTATTGGCGAGCCTGCCAGGATATTCTGGCCCATTTATTATAATTGTTCAACTTCTCAGAGAGGAAGCTGGGTGGGATTCAAGTATTGTAATCCTAAGACAAGGGGTTGTCTTACTGTATGTTCCCAAGATAGTTAAATACTAGGCTTGGCATTGCTTCCAAGATAGTTAATACTAGGCTTGGCATTTCAGCCCCAGAGTACTCATTTCGCACAGATTGCCTATAATTCGCTCTCATAGTTGGGTCAGGCGCTGGGCGTCTTATAAAAACTAATTACGTTGTCCCAAGCTAATATTATCATTCATAGGATTGTGCTATTACGTCACGCGTGTCGGTAACCACCAGTTTGGCTGTCGTAGTTATAAAATCTTGTTCAAAAAAAAAAAAAAAAAAAAAAAAAAAAAAAGAGATAGAATGGCGGACGAAAAGAACACCCCTATTGAACAACTTGTGAGCGTCGCTCGTGATTTAGGTTACTCAGGAGATGAGTTGCGTGCATTTGTTGAACACCAACAAAAGATGGAAAGAGATGAACGCGCGGAAGACGCCGTGTTGCAGTAGAAATAGCAGAGCAGGAAAGAATGAAAGCTAGCGCAACGCAGGAAACAGAAAGACTAAAGGAAGCGCAGGAAACAGAAAGACTAAAGGAAACGCAGGAAAACAGAAAGACTAAAGGAAGCGCAGGAAACCGAAAGATTAAAGGTTCAATTAGAGCTAGAAAAAGTGAGAATACAAAGGGAGACCACCGAGGATGGTAGCTCACTTTCCAGTGACTCTGTGCGCAGCTATGCTCCCCGACCCAAGTTGCCAAAATTCTCGGAAGGAACCGATTCGATTGATGCATACATCAGTCGTTTCGAAACGTTTGCGACCAGTCAGGGTTGGCCTCCAGAAGAGTGGGCAGTCATTTTGTCAGCGCTATTGACGGGTAAGGCATTGCAGATTTTCACTGCGTTACCAGCAGACACCAATCTGATTTTGGTGCTGTGAAGGAATCATTGATGAAGGGATTTGACCTCACAGAGGAAGGATTCAGAAAGAAATTTCGTTCAGCTAAATTACAAGCAGGTGAGACGTACACTCAGTTTGGTGCACGTCTAGATCACTATTTTGAGAAATGGTTAGAGTTGAGCGGTACGAAGAAGGAGTTCGCTGAATTGAAAGAGCTAGTTATGAAAGAACAGATTTTGTCAGGTTGCGGCCCTGAGTTAACCATACATTTGAAAGAGAGACAGCCAGAGACAGCAGGAGAGTTGTTGAAGTTCGCAGAGGTGTATAGAGAGGCACGTTTGGGCACTAAGGTGCAGGAGAAACAGGTGCTAGGCACAGGTGGAAAGAGTGCAAGGAGACTAGGAGAGTTTTCTGCAAAGTCTGCAAACCAGTGGTGGGGCAGAAAGGAAGGGCAAAGGGACATTAGTGTTTCATTTGTCACAAGAAGGGACATGTGGGCGAGGGATTGTGCATGGGGTTCCAGAAGGCAGCAGCCTTGAAAAGGGGTGGAAAAGGGGTCGTCAAGGGAAACGCCCTGCAGTGGAAACCAAAAGGGATTCAGTCTGAAGAGGGTGGAGTGCAGCCTATGGTACACTGGACAGCAGTCAGTGTCAGGGAGGGAGGGCACTAGGCTGAGTGGTTCGTTACCAGGGGAAAGAAGGGTGGATCGGCCAGCAGAGGGTGAAAGTGTTACGGACACTGGTTGTTCATGCGGGTAGTCGAACAACGCTGGTCGAGAAAGGGGATTTGCAGGCAAATCCAGACCTGTACTCTAATCGATGGCACTGTGAGGGAGTTTCCAGTTGCTAAGATAGAAGTACGTACCCCTTACTTCTCAGGCGAGTTGTCTGCGTTGGTGATGGAAACCCCTTCACGATTTGATCATTGGAAATATTCCAGGTGAAAGGGGATCCAGGGGATCCTGATTTTGTTGACTGCTACAGGGGCAGCAGTTCAGACACGGAGCAAGAAGGAGGAAAAGGTTGTTAAACCGTTAGTTTTTTCCCCAGGAAGGAAGTCGGGCATAGACGTGTCGCCTGATGAGTTTTAGGGCAGCACAGGAACAAACCCTTCGCCCCGTGAAGTCTTGGGAGTTGGCAAGAGGTGGAGAGAAACAGGAGGTTAGAGGAGGTAGCCCGAATTTCTTGTGAAAGGCGGGCTGTTGTACCGAGTGTTCCCCAAAGGGGAAACAGGTAAGGTGACCACTAGTTAGAGGTACCAGCATGTTATCGTGACACTGTCATGTCAGGGGGTCACGAGTCGCTCATGGCGAGTCATCTCGGCACCGGTAAAACGGCTGCCCGAGTCTTTGATGTTTTTCATAGGCGCAGCAGCAATCATTGATGAGGTGAAAGAGACCCAGCAAAAGAAGGGGAGATTTTGTTGCCTAAGTTTCCAGAAGAGTCATACGGGATGTGTCACTGTATGAAGGGCTAGACATTTGGAGTTCCTGGGTTTTGTTGTCGGAGGCGACACAAAGCAGCCAGAAAGGGGAAAGGTGGAGAAGATGATGAATTCAGAGAGACCAAAGACCAAAACAGAAGTCAGGAGTCTGCTAGGCTTTATTGGGTTTCTATAGGAGTTTGTTCCAAATTTCGCAGAAATCACGAGTCCTCTCAGTGATTTGGTCAAGGCAGGAAACCAGCAGTGGTCGAGTGGTCAGACCTGCAGAGCAAGACTGCAGACGGTGTTGGAAAGACTAGGTTCCCGTCCATCTTGAAGCTACCAGATATGCCAAACCTTTTTTTGTTGCGGACAGATGCATCAGGTGGGGGGATAGGTGCAGTATTTTTGCAGGAGCGAAGGGGTCGAGTTTCCTGTGAATATGCTAGCAGGAAGTTGACAAAGTGTGAAGAAGGGTACGCAACGTAGAGAAGGAGTGTTTAGCTGCCCGTGTGGGCCGTGCAGAAGTTCCACAAATACTTGTATGGGAAAGAGTTCGTGATAGAGACAGATCCCCAACCACTCAAATTCCTGCAGGAGGCACAGCTAAAAAAACAGCAGGATTCTGCGTTGGGCAAGGGCATTGCAGCCCTACGGGTATCGAGTGCAGTACATCCCAGGTCGACAGAATGTCGGAGCTGACTATTTAAGTCGCGTAGTCTAGCAAGCTGCAACTCAGAG
Source organism: Conus ventricosus (assembly GCA_018398815.1). Taxonomy (NCBI): domain Eukaryota; kingdom Metazoa; phylum Mollusca; class Gastropoda; order Neogastropoda; family Conidae; genus Conus; species Conus ventricosus. The sequence continues at coordinate 61,780,755 of CM031603.1, forward strand.
AAGTCAGTCATATCCGGGTGCTTTGTTGATAATATGGTTGATAAACAGTTATGTTTGATTGGATATAGGTTAAATTCCCATTTGGGCTATGGTTCATATTTTTTTTTGTGTGAGACTGTTTATATTTTCTTTGTGAGATTTGTTCATGTAATGTAGTTATGCTTGGAGCATACAGTCGCTTGTGTAGTGATGCATTATTTGCAATAAGTGAGGATGGAGATTCCTCAGTGAAGTGTCATGGATCGTGATCATATTATATTGTGTTTTTTCATAAGAATTGTGAAGAGAGATATGGCGAATCCGCAGGTAGGGGAATTGCATAAGTGCGCACAGAGGTCGTTATAAAATGAGTTGAAATAACGCAAGAGCGCACGTCACTGATAACTCATTGGAGTGGTTTCACTAATGATGTATTTTATAACTTAAAAAACCGTTGGTGGTAAAGTATTTTAAAAACTTTGCACGTGTAGCTGTGTGTCAGCAAATTCGGTTGTTGTCTTTTTTGTACCGTTGTTTTGAGACAATGCGGAGCATGGTCTTTTGCAAGGGGGAAATGGTCACGGACAAAGAAGGAAAAAAACCCAACTTGGGGAGTCGCCAACCAATTTTTTGGACATAAGTCCAAACGCAGACATCTTGGCGCCACGTAGACCGGGCCCATGGTTCGGATCCGGCCAATTAAGCTTGTGGAGAGGTTTACCGAGACGGTCCGACCCACCCAGACTGACTATGCCGTTTTGCCCGACGCCTCGATGTCTAGCGAGACGAGCCCGCAGAGCGAGCTCAGGCTCATCTAGCCACTTTGTGGAACCAGCGTCATTGTTTACTCAGACGTCGGGGCGCCTACCCAGACTCAGCTAGCCACTTTAGATTGACCAGTGTCCACGACTTAAGTCACCGGCGCCAATTAAGTAGGAAAGGGGGGAAGGTAGTGTGTGGTGGGGGTGAAATCTAGCTAATCAATTAAATGACCAATTGACCACCAAGAGAGTAAGGTGTGTGGGCGTGACTGTCATGATTTGAATATCCAATGGAATTAGAGGGAGATAACTTCGGGTGTCAGGGCGGTAAAAATACTGACCAAGGGTTTACTGGGCCCTTTTTGGACAGATCGGAACGAATAAAGAGGATGTAGAGTGAGAGAACGGGGGAACGAGAGGAAAACGAACAGACAGAGAGAGAGAGGGAGGAAGTTGGGAGAAGTAGGCTCTCGCCTACAGGAAGGCAGGGAGATGAAAACGAACAGAGAGAACGAGGGGAAAACGAACAGAGAGACAGAGAGAGGGAGAGGTTCTAGGGCTGCTGAAGAAAAGCAGAGAGATGAGGGAGGAGAGAAGAGAACCAAGTTTTAGAGATTAGCATGAGATAGTCTGCAGAGGAAGGACTGAGGAGAGATGTGGAGAGAGAGAGAGTGCTAATTAATGAAGAAGAAAAGAAAGAAAAGAAAAAAGAAAAGAAAAGCAACCATGTCATTTGATAAAGCAGACTAGAAGAGAGGGGGAGAGAGTGCAATGCGTTAATGCAGGAAGAAAGAAAGGAGAACAGATCGATGTTGATAGTCACTGTTCTATCCTCACTGGGGTTCGACCTCGTACTTTTGGGCCCGCGCCACTTTTATCAGCATCCAGCCTGACCAACGCCAGCATCCGGCTTGACCGGTGCAAGCAGACCAACACCAGCGCCAGCAGTTGTGACGCGTTGTGAAAGTGACAGTGAAAGAAAAAAAAAGGGAAAAGAAAAAGAGACAGTATTTGTGAATGTTAGATCACCTGGCCAGGTAAAGTAGAAATCTATTTATACCCGGGTTAGTTAATGATGTTTTAGATAAATGATTTGTGAAGTTCAGGAAAGAGAGAATGTTTTTTTTCATTTGATTCCATATGCATTGATGTTTCGTTCTATGATCATGTGTAGTAAAGTTATAGACTTTACTAGTGGTTTGATGTGACGAATGCATGATATATGAAAGAGATTGTAAGCAGCTGTGAGTGGTTTGGGCTGTGCGCTAGCCTTCCTCCACTGACATCACCCGAGGTTGACAGACACCCGATCATGCACGACAGGCCCATCTTTCCTGACAGAGGTGAGAAAATAAGTGCGGCCAAAGAACGTGGAGAAAGAGGATCGGTATCCCGCCTTGTTTCCTCGTATTCGTCTTTGTTGGGTCCCGTTAGCTCCCCCAGGTCACTAACTTTAACCGGGTGAGAGAACCAATCGTCTGGTTTTTGGGTGCCCTCTCAGTAATCAACGACATACGTCATCTTCTTCTTGCCCGCTGTTCGGCGAGGTGGCCTAGCGCCTGCGCGTTGCCTTTGCCCGTGCACTGCACCACCCACCGTGTTGTGCTTCAACCTAACAGTTTGACGCTATCAGCGGGTGAAAGTGATGACGCCGGCAACACGTGAACAGGGAAAAAGATACAGAGCCAATCACATCTACAGGAAATGGCGAAAGCCTTCAGTATACGCAAGGGAACTCCAAGTAGCCAAAGGGGGAAGATACTATTCTCTCCGCCTTTTCGTCTCTGGGGCGTACAAAGCATTCCGCTTCCCGACCAAACAAACGGGCAGCAGACAAGCTGGGTGGCCACGACTTCTCGTCTCCCGGGCCAGACTGACTGACAGGCTGTAAACGTGTGGCGAAGAAGCTGATCGGTCGAGATCGGGGTCTGCTCATCCCTCCTCTCTCATCACGAGTCACCTGTCGTTCAAATTGACCCATTTCTAAGTGGTAGCAGCCGCAGCCCTTAAAAAAAAACACACAAAAAACACCATCAACAACAGCCCAAAAAAGTAGGAGTGTCAAGAACGGAAGAAATTCCAGAAGCAGCAGCAATAGTAAAAAGCAGCAGTAGCAAATTCAGTTTAAAAACCCCGTTACTTCTTGCTCAGCCTACAAAATAGGTTTACTGGAGCTGATCCAACGTTAACAACAACGACAGCAACAACAGCAAAAACAACAACACTGAGCATAGCAGCAGCAAAAAGATGCCGCTGTGGTAGTAGTAATGTTGTGTTGTATTGCACTAATTTTTCTGCTTGAAATTTGGGGTGCTCTTCCGAAACGTTTGTAGTAGCAGCAGCAGCAGTATTGGAGTAGTAGCGGTAGTGGTGGTGGTGGTGGCGGTGGTGGTGGTGGTGGTGGTGGTAGTAGTAGTAAATAGTAGTAGTAGTAGTAGTAGTAGTAGTATAGTGTAGCAGCAGCAGCAGCAGCAGCAGCAGCTGGCAGTAGCAACAGCGTAAGTAGTAGTAGCAGTAGTATAGTACTAGTTATAGCAGTAGTAGTAGTTGTAATAGTTGGTAGTGTAGTAGTAGTAGTAGTTTAGTAGTAGTTTGTAACAGCAGCCAGCAGCAACAGCAAACAGCTTTATGCAGAAGCAGTCGTTGCTGTAATGGTGATGATGATATCGGAAATTCGTTACGCGGACGAGACCTACTCAACAAGATTTTTTATCAGAACTAATTCGCGGTCAGGGGCATTTTACACATATAAAGGTGGGTATAAACGTCAAACACAACACACACCCCCCACGCACGCACGCACGCAAGCACGCCAGCACGCACGCACACACACACACACACACACACACACACACACACACCCACGCACGCACACGCCACCGTTTTTTGCTTGCGGCAAATGTAGTAGAGCATATCGGTCTCTGGCTGAGGCGTGGGGGGATGATTTATTTCCTGAACCGAAGTTTGGGAAAACAAAAAACCTTGTCCAGGTCCAGAAGCAGCAGATTTAGCATTTGGGTTTTGTCATTGATGACGATGACGACGATGATGATGATGATGACGATGACGACGACGTCGCCGCCGCGCCACCGCGACGACGACGACGACGACGACGATGATGATGATGATGATGATGTTGATGATGGATGTGATGATGATGAGTGATGATAAAGACGACGACGGCGACGACGCGGGAAACAATAACGATGATGACGACGACGACGACGACGATGACGACGACGGGGGACGACGATGATGAAGATGATGTTGCTGTGTTGTTCTGTGACCAGTAACGTTCGTTGGTGCTTCTAGCCGTTCCCATGCTGCCGATGCAGCTGCTGCTGCTGTTCGCTCCCAGTGGTATCAGGTCATCTGAATGAGTGCCAAGAGACTGGAGTTCTGCAGCGGGATAATTACGGTCAGTACATAGGCTTTTGTGAGGATTAGACCGCTCTCCGAACCCAAATTCCTACCAAGTTGGTGAATTCGGGCCTTTGCCGTAAATGGTTAACTGTACTCTTCTTCCCTCTCTGTCTCCTCTCTCTCTCTCTCTCCCCTCTCTCTCTCTCTCTCTCTCTCTTTTCTTCCTCTCCCTCTCTCTTTCACTCCCCCTCTCTGTCTCTCTCTCTCTGTCTCTCTCTCCTCTCTCTTTCTGTCTTGTTCTCTCTCTCTCACCCCCTTCTCTCTCTCTCTCTCTCTCTCTCTCTTCTCTCTCTCTCTCTCTCTCTTCTCTCTCTCTCTTCACTGGTTGATAGCGGTCTCCCTTGCTTTCACATCATGCGTTTTTGCCCGCTTGTATATTAGTAGTATGTATGTACGGGGGTGTGCATGTGCGTGTATGTCTGTCTGTGTGTCTGTCTGTCTGTCTGTGTCTGTGCGACCCTCTGCCCGGCCCAGCATATATGTGTGCATGCGCGTGAATGTGTTTCCTGACCGCGCACGTGCCGTCGTTTGTCTTTATGAACGCGTGCCTGCGCCTGTGTATGTGTGTGCAATCATGTGCTTCTGCGGTCTCTCTCCTCTCGCCACATGCCAAGGACCCGGCTGCGGCAAGTGACTGAGCTCTCTGAGATTGGGGCACGTTAAGCGTCCCACGACTGATAGCCATCAACAAGCCCCACAGCACTTCTGACTCTTCTGGCAGCATTTGGGCCAGACCTACTGAACCTGGGTAAACGGAGTAGGAAAATGGCAAGTTGTGATGGTGGTAGTGTTTTTCGATGCGTACACTCAGATTCCGAGAGAGAGAGAGAGAGAGAGAGAGAGAGAGAGAGAGAGAGAGAGAGAGAGAGAGAGAGAGAGAGAGAGACAGAGACAGAGACAGAGAGACAGAGAGAGAGAGAGATTGATTGATTGATTGACTGACTGACTGACTGACTGACTGACTGACTGACTGACTGACTGACTGACTGACTGACAGACAGACAGACAGACAGATAGACAGATAGATAGATAGATAGATAGATAGATAGATAAACGAACTTTTAAATGATTATATGTAAATAAATAGATAATAACTAAATAAACAAATAAATAATATGTAAGACGTAAATGAATGACTAAGTGAATAAGAACATAATACAAACCAAGGAATAATACAGTGCTTGTAACAGCAGCGATATCAATATGAGATTAGTAACAAACTAAATGACAACGTTTTCAAAACATTTAGAGAAGTGGACTCATGGAAACGCACTCATAAGACAATAACTGAAAAAAGCAACAACAACAACAACAACAACAACAAAAGAAAGAACCAAAAAGAAACAGTCTTCTTCAAGTTTTCAACCGATGACAAACTTTAGAAATATGGTGAATATGTCGTCGTTAAAAAGCAAAGTCGAGAGCCACAAAATCAAAGCAGACTGATATAAATGTGATCGAGTAGTTACTGGTGATGGTGGTGTGTATTTGACATAAATCACGTATGCTGCCTGGATTCGAAATGAGCTAGAAGGATTCATGAGATAGCGCAGACCTCCGTCAAAGTCAAACGGATACTGGATCCTCCCCTTGACCTGGATCCGCGTCATGGAACCGCACCAAAATGTACTACGTTCGTCCGTGCATCACATTCCATCTTTCCATGAAGTTTTAATAAATTCGGTTCAGGAGTTTTGCCGTAGACTTGCTGACAGACAGATAAACTTACAATCAAACCAGCAGGCGCGGATGAAAAGGCAAATGCTTGGCGAAGGTACGGAAGACTTGACTGAAAAATTTAAAACAAAAACCAAAAAAACCCAGTGTATTTGTTACCTTCACATGCCTTCTAGTGTGTTTATATGCACCTGCAAGACATTGCCTTTTTTAAAAAATATAATTTATTCACTTATCCATAGTCTGACAATTGTCAAGTGTTGATAGTCCAAGGGAGACCAACATCAATTTCCTTTTGTTTTAATCAATAGTCATGCGAGTTTGTTTTCCTTATATTCTGCCTTCCTTCTAATCCATCTGTGTGAGCTTTAGCCTTGGTCAGAATGCTACAGTTAGCCAGGACCTGTTTCTCACCCCATGCCATCAACACAACACACTCCTTACCCCCACCCCCACCCTCCCCACCCCCCACCACCCACACATATTTGTTAAAATTACTCATATATTTGTTAAAAATGATGCGCATTGTACAATTTCGAGCTGTGAGCATAACAAAGTGTGATGTTGTGTGTATCGAATGTAAAGCTGGGTTTTTTTTTAAAGTATGTCACACGATGAAATACCCCACGGCAAAATGTCACAGGCTGACTCCGTTGCACCACAAGACCGACTGCGCAACATGTACACAACACTGACTGTCAGTATGAATGCCTGCTTCTTTTTCTTTATCATCCCAATCTTCAATATTGCACACCACCGATTATGTTGCCATGTAGTCAATCGATCCGAAACAATGCTTTTTAAATCTGAAGCAGGTCTTTACAGACCTTGTCTGCTATTTGAGTGACATACAAGCGAAGCAGTCATGCACTACCACCAGCGCCATGTATTCACTCAAGAAGTGTATTTCATCAGACCATAGAACGTTGTTGAATGATTCCACGTGCAAAATAGCATAAAAACTTACTACTTCCAACAAAAGTAGGTCAGTTGAGAAACACGGTGAACACTACCACACCGCACGCTTATTACAACACGAAATGGTTTGCGACTCTCTTCAGTTTGACATAGCGCATACCTTAAAGCAAACGCGTGCTATACGACCTGCTTTTTCCGTCGCTGTTTTGATCCCTACGAGTATTTTCCTTCAAATAATCTGTACTTGAGAAATTCTATCATCAGCTTTGACTGTCTTCAACCACTGTGTGGGGCTACTGTTTGAGTTCATTATTTCCCAGCAGCGAACACACACACACACACACACACACAAAACTGGTTCTCTGCAAAACTTGGGGTCGGTCAGGTGACCAGAAGGAAACTTTTATCGCCTTATGACAATGAGCAAAAATTATAAGAGTTTGAAAAAGGTGGGATGGGGGGAGGGAGGGGAACATACTGGTTGACAAATACACACATACGTATGTACACCGATCAATAGAAAGGTCATCGCGAGAGACGATGGCATCAATGACACAGTGTGTGAGTTCGCAGCCCAAAAGTCGGATGTGAAGATGCGATGGGTCAGTTCTCCTCCCCTTTGCTGACTTGACACTTCTGGCCCAGATGTCGGAGGCGCCTCTTTTCAAAGACCTGAATTCTATTGCTGACAGCATGTCACGCAGGTACTGCGTTCAGGTCTCCCATCCGATCTGAGGAATATCACAAGCTCATAGGGATGCTTTCAAGCAATGTTCGCGTGGCCCATCAGAGTTTTGTTCGCCAGATGCTAGATCCGTGTGGAAGACTAGCTTTGGAAGTCGTGTGTCAACCACACGTCCAACCCACCGGAGTTGAGCCTTCACAATGGGTGCCTCAATACCAGATAAATTTGGTCTGAGAAGCACATCTGTATTGGGGAACCTGTCCTTCCAGGAAAGGTCTGTGATCTTGCGCAGGCAGTGAAGGTGGAATGGATTTTGAGTTTTAGGCTGGTTCCTGTACAGAGTCTATGTTTCACAACCACAGAGAAGGTACTTAATGATCACCACTTTGTAGACAGCCGGCTTGGTGCAGAGTTTTATGTCATGTTCATCCCACACTCGCTTCCAAAACCTGCGGAAAGAAGCACCCACCCTTGCAAGTCTGTTGAATACTTCTTTCTCCATTATCATCATCAATGTCGTCGTCGTCATCGTTGCGTCAGTCGTCGTCATCGTCCCCAATTTTTTCGTGTTCTTTTGCCATCCCATTGTTATGTCCTGTACGCAGCTAGACCCCCCGCTCCCCCCCCCCCCTTCTCTCTCTCTCTCTCTCTCTCTCTCTCTCTCTCTCTCTCTCTCTCTCTCTCTCTCTCTCTCTCTCTCTCTCTCTCTTCTTTAGCTGGACTCAATAGAATTGACAACACGCACGATGGTTTTCCTCTTCAAAGCAAATCTCGAGCGTCGTCCAGTCAGCAAGTTTCCACAACTATGGCACTAACGCACACAGTATACACCCTGGCCTGGATGATACATTCTCTTGGACCTCTTGACAGACAGATGCACGGACGCGGGGTTTTATTGGCAATGACTTCTGGCCATCTGATGCTGAGGACGCACCTAGAATACATGTTGATAAATGCCTTAAGATTGTGTTTCTCACTTCGTAGTTCTCTAAGGCTCCGAACCATATCAAACAGAACAGACTTCATATTTGAGTTGAAAATTGTGATCTCGGTCCGGACCAAAAGGGTTGACATTCCCTTTTACTTTCTGCTATGTATGTTAATGATCTACAGTGTACACACTAGAAAGGGAGGCAAGAGATATTGGATGGGAAGAAGAGAATGAAGACCTGGTGCTAGAAATTGTATAATAAGTGTGTTGAATCAACAGATGATCTGCAGTGAGTGTTAAACGCCATGTCAGAATGAAAGTAGTTGAGATTTCAAGAGGGAAGATCCAAAATATCCCATAGTTTCAGCGTAGAGGACAAGATATCAAGGAAAGCTTTTGCTTCCAATATTTGGGTGTTCAAATAATCGATGAGAACAAGATCCGTGTGGTGCAGAAACTACGTTTACACAAGATTATACTAAATATGAACAAAACCATACAGTTATAAACAGTAAAACGGCGACACTGAATAATTACCTTTAGAAATTCAAAACAATGACCTACTGTTCTGGTTCATCCACCTCTGTTTGCTGTGTGTGTCGGTGACATTCCCCGATTGCTCAGTATGGACGTCATAACAGCCCACCCACCCTCCTCCTCTCCTAACTCCCCCCACCCCCCACCCCCGGTTCCACGACGCAGAAAAGCAGCAGAAGGGGAGGAGAGAGAGATAGAAGAATATAGAACGTCAACAACATCCCTCCATCCCTCGGTCGTAAAGTTGACTATTCAAACGCAAATTTTCGTCGCCCGTTCCACGCCCGTTCTCTGACGGCCCGACACGGCTCCGGCCAGTCCCACAGTGAATGCGGAATGTCAACTGTATTAGTTCGGACGACTTGCCACCAAAGCGGCCACGCGCCCATCAATAAGGAGAGCGGGGCCGGCGCGGGGGCCCAAGGACAGGGGAGACAAGCGAGAGCTAAGATTGCACGAGGCACGAGGGAGAGGGCGCGAGCCGCCGGAACGGGACCCTGTCGGTCCGAACAGGCAATTGCACAACTTATGAATCATAGATTGATTATCAGGACAGGGACGGTCGGCGTGCTGGAATTGCTGCCCCGTTTTTTTGTCGTTTTCAAACCGGCGAGGAGGAGGAGGAGAGACGGTTAGAGATTTTGGCGGGACAAGTGGGGTAGGGTGGGCGGGTGGAGGTTGGGGTGGGGTGGGTGGAGGTGGGAGCGTATGTGTGGCAGGGGATTGTGCTGGTGGTGGTGGTGGTGGTGGTGGTGAGGGTGGTGGCGGCAAGGAGATTGTGGGAAAAGAAGGCAGGGAGGTGGGGGAGGAGGTTTCTTCCGGATGGCTCCATCCCTTTCCCTTCCTCCCCCTCCCTTAGTCCAGCCCCTCTGCGTCAGCTACACACACACACACACACACACACACCACACACACGCATGCATGCATGCACGCAAGCACGCGCGCGAACACACACACACACACACACACACACGCGCGCGCGCGCGCGCGCGCGCGCGCGTGCGCGCGCGCGCCGCTTCTTCCGGCCCCTCTCTTCTGTTCTGATCGATCGTGTGAGGAGACAGTGATTGAAGGCGGGCAGTCCTCATCGCTGCTGACAAAGGTAAAGGCCGCAGAGGCGGGGCAGGGGAGGAGGAGGGGGAGGAGGAGGAGGAGGAGGATCATTACAGGCAGGAGGACAAGGCTACAGCTGAAAAGGTTGATAATGGTGACGAGAACGAGGAAGAGGGTAAAGACTTTTTCCCATTTGAACCGAAATAGCGCAGGGGTGACGACAAAATGTAACAGCTTTAAGATTTGTACAGGTCGTTAAACATGCCATTAACAACAGCAATGTTGTTACTCAAAGTAACTTAAGCGATGGCCTTCTGGCGCACATAACGAGTTTGACCCACAACCATCTCGACCCCCACACCCTTCCACCCCCACCAAACCCTTCCCCTCCCACCCACCCCACCTTCGCCGCTAAAATGTAAAAAAAGAATCATAACTCTTTATGTGGAGGGGTATTAGAATCGTTTTGGACAATTTGAACCTTAAACGATCCTGATGTATCTCTTTATCGACATCGTAAGTAGATGAAACACTGGCATGCAAAACCTCATACATGATTAATGGATAACATATAAAGTAACTTCCCCGAAAGGCCTCTATTCTCTCTGTGTTTGATTTTTAAACCAGCTTTTGAGGAGATATTTGGTCATTTGAGATGCTTTTATCTTCAAGGTACTGTAACATATAAAGTAGCTTCCCTGAAAGGCCTCTATTCTCTCTGTGTTTGATTTTTAAACCAGCTTTTGAGGACATATTTGGTCATTTGAGATGCTTTTATCTTCAAGGTACTGTTTTTTTTTGGTTTTGTTTTGTTTTTGTTTTGTTTTTCTCTTTGTGTTTCTTTCATGTGCTGATGACTTCTTTTCTCACAATCAGTCGCTAATTTTAACAACAAAATCAAATTACACATCGTCCTTGCCCGTACACGTAAAGTAATACCGCGCGCAATCGTAGATCGTTGTTTCTGCGTTGGCAGCCATTTTGAATCTGAGACGAGGCTGCGTGACGTATCCGACTGAGAATTCTCTCCTGGACTTCACAGCGGTTTCGTCTTTCTTGAGCACGCGTCGGGATTGCTCTATACGTAACATAAACTGTTTAGCAAGCAAAGAGCTGAAACTTTTCGACAAGATGTGTAGCAAGGATATAGAAGCCAGGATGCTTGTGGTTTCCCTTCAACCCATTGACCGTATTGAAGAAGAGCTATGACCGAAACGTTGTATTGTTCAATATCTGATTAAGTATTTCGCATCCTTTCTTTTTTTACAGGCTAGATTCTGTAATAACCAAATCGTTTTTAATTTCGACTTTACTTTGACACAGATGTTCACTTTGAACGTTATTGATTGCACAAAAAGAAACCAGATAAAATGCATGTTATCTGCTTTACGTTTTTACTTTTGTCAGTTTTCTTCACAAGGAAGATACGGGCATGTCGTTGTATCTGTGACGACAGTTCACTGTGCAGGTACATATTCGGAGGGTCATGTTTTGGGGCACTGAGCAGAGATCAGTGAGGTTAATTTTCTGTGATGACTAATGATGGCAAGGACGGCGATGACGACAGGTGTGAAGCTGACTCAAGACTCCAGAAGTGTACTTGCTCCTCATTCAACGAAGAATTTGCGGTCACTTCACGAAAGTAAATGGATGAACATGAGCATACATCAAAGTGACTCTGTGACTAAATGTCTCACTTTGTTGGAAAAATGAAAACTGTTTTCCCTTTCCGCTCACTACGTGCTCTCTCCTCTTTGAAAAAAAAAACAACAATAAACAAATGCTCATGCACGCACACAAATCTTTGCTGCAGTTCTCTCTCTCTCTCTCTCTCTCTCTCTCTCTCTCTTCTCCTCTCTCTCTCTCTCTCTCCTCTCTCTCTCTCGTCCCCAGCCCATCATTCATCCCCGAACGTACATATGATGCGCCGAACACGTGCATTCCCGTTAAAGAAAAGCCGTCCCTGAGTATCGTTTGAAAAAAAATCGACCTGAAATAAAACAATAAGAGCAATACCTGCCACTCCCCTAACAATCACGTGCACACATGCTACCACCCACAAGAGATTCCTACAAACAAGATCTCTGAGTTCATTCTGTGGACACTGATGTTGGTCTGGGACTCTTAAGACAGTGACAGTGACCACAATTCCCTCCGTGATGTGTGACCTTACACTGATGTTGGTCTGGGACTCTTAAGACAGTGACAGTGACCACAATTCCCTCCGTAATGTGTGACCTTACACTGATGTTGGTCTGGGACTCTTAAGACAGTGACAGTGACCATAATTCCCTCCGTGATGTGTGACCTTACACTGATGTTGGTCTGGGACTCTTAAGACAGTGACAGTGACCACAATTCCCTCCGTGATGTGTGACCTTACACTGATGTTGGTCTGGGACTCTTAAGACAGTGACAGTGACCACAATTCCCTCCGTGATGTGTGACCTTACACTGATGTTGGTCTGGGACTCTTAAGACAGTGACAGTGACCACAATTCCCTCCGTGATGTGTGACCTTACACTGATGTTGGTCTGGGACTCTTAAGACAGTGACAGTGACCACAATTCCCTCCGTGATGTGTGACCTTACACTGATGTTGGTCTGGGACTCTTAAGACAGTGACAGTGACCACAATTCCCTCCGTGATGTGTGACCTTACACTGATGTTGGTCTGGGACTCTTAAGACAGTGACAGTGACCACAATTCCCTCCGTGATGTGTGACCTTACACTGATGTTGGTCTGGGACTCTTAAGACAGTGACAGTGACCACAATTCCCTCCGTGATGTGTGACCTTACACTGATGTTGGTCTGGGACTCTTAAGACAGTGACAGTGACCACAATTCCCTCCGTGATGTGTGACCTTACACTGATGTTGGTCTGGGACTCTTAAGACAGTGACAGTGACCACAATTCCCTCCGTGATGTGTGACCTTACACTGATGTTGGTCTGGGACTCTTAAGACAGTGACAGTGACCACAATTCCCTCCGTGATGTGTGACCTTACACTGATGTTGGTCTGGGACTTTAAGACAGTGACAGTGACCATAATTCCCTCCGTGATGTGTGACCTTACACTGATGTTGGTCTGGGACTCTTAAGACAGTGACAGTGACCACAATTCCCTCCGTGATGTGTGACCTTACACTGATGTTGGTCTGGGACTCTTAAGACAGTGACAGTGACCACAATTCCCTCCGTGATGTGTGACCTTACACTGATATTGGTCTGGGACTCTTAAGACAGTGACAGTGACCACAATTCCCTCCGTGATGTGTGACCTTACACTAGGAAAGGCGCCGCCTTCACCCCATCGTGTTGCCGGCGGAAATGGAAGACAGGGATGCCATGGTTTGTTTGGCGAAATCTGGTCAAAACTCATGCTATGACGCTTCCTGTGCACGCTGCTAGCTGTATATTCTTATACACTGCCCCCAAATAAGAAAAGAAAAAAAACAGAAAGAAAAGAGAAGCAGGTCTTGTTTTTATTTGAAAAAGGTTCAGGCCTCGAGAAAACGAATTAGGAAAAAAAACTCAGTTGCTGTACAAATGATCTGTAATCCTTTGACGGCCTCAAAGGTTTGGCAGTATATGTGTGCATAATTGAGTATTTTTTAAGTTCAGTATCTTACTACTGAGCCGAAACGGAAGTAAATAGTTGCATATCAATGCAGTGCAATTCTAGCACATTAAAAAGTCTTTTTGTTGTTAAAAATACTACTGTTTATCCAACAGTTCAAGGCTGAATCCGTGGCGCGAATTTGGCTAATTTCCTCAAAACGGCATTTCAGTCGAGAATACATAATTATATACTCACACAACAAGAACAACAACAACAACGACAACAACAACAACAACAACGACAACGACAACGACAACGACAAAAAAAACGTAACAAACAACAACAACACAACAACAGCGACAACGACAAAAACAACCAACCATGACAAACGACCTAATTCTCGTGGTCAAAGACCACTTGATACCCCGGTATCAGCTAGCCCGGAGAAACAAAGAGACAAACGTGTCACGTCGCCAACGGCATTGGAGCAAACGCTGTCATCAATGCATGTCTCAGAGAGTCCGAGACCACCGAGCAGTTCCAATCATCTCATTCCAACCCGTAGCACGTTCCGCAGCCCTGAGTGTCCAGAAGCGGCCCAGGATTGAAGAATCTGACACAAATGATCGGGGGGTATTGACGGATGGAGGATGGAACCTGCGACATCTCAGGCCCACACCGTGAGGCGTACACTGCGCGAGGGCGGCTCGCTGTTGTCGTTGTTGTCGTCGTGTTGCTGGTGTGTGTGTGTGTGCGCGCGTGTGTGCGTGTGCGTGTGCGTGTGTGTGTGTGTGTGTGTGTGTGTGTATGTGTGTGTGTGTGTGTGTGTGCGTGTGTATGTGGGGTGCGGGAGGCGTATTTTATTTTTTGTTTGTTCATTTCTTTGTTTTTGAAGTGTTTATGTATGTCTGTAAAAAAACAAAAACAAACAAACAAACAAAAAAAACCCATACGCCTCTGAAAATCAACAGGCCTCCCAGGTTAACCAAGGATCTGGAACATCCTTCACTCATTGAAAAAAATAAAATAAAAACAACAAAAAAAACAAAAACGAAAAGTCATACTACTAACGGTAACTGCAGACGACACAAGGCAAAACACTGGTCAAACCAACCAACCAACCCCCTAAAAAAGAAAAAGGCGGCCCGAAGGACATCGATAAGACATTAAGGAGGCAAGAAGACAGTGCAGGAAACATCACTTATGTATGAATTAATCTTCGCCCAAAGCCATCGACCGCTGCCAGGGACAGGGGAAGGAGAAGGAGGTGGGTAGAGGGCGGAGGGGGTAGTGTTTACGAGGGAAGGAGGAGAAGAAGGAGAAGAAGAAGAAGAAGAAATAGGGAGGTTGCCTATATGAGGATGGGAGGAGAGGGAAGAGGAGGGGGTATTGGGTTGGGTGGGGGGTAGGGGTGGGGTGGGGGGGGGGTGAATAAGGGACCCAGGCGGGTTGTCTGGTCGTTAGGCTCAGAGCCACCCCACCTCATGTCCATGACAGACGACACAGCTGGGCACAAATCAGCTCTTGCACTGGGGCTCCATGCACACGGCCATTATGAATAATTGAATTGCCCGGGTAGCGCCATCTCTCTCTCTCTCTCTCTCTCTCTCTCTCTCTCTCTCTCTCTCTCTCTCTCTCTCTCTCTCTCTCCCCTGTGTTGCTCGTCTCCATGGAGCTTGTTTGCGTCCTCAACTTTGTTTTATTATTAATTGTCACCAGAGGGAATAAAGCACCAGTCGTTTGGCTAACCTTTACAGACATCATCTTTCTTAGGTTCAAAACTCTCTCTCTCTCTCTCTCTCTCTCTCTCTCTCTCTCTCTCTCTCTCTCTCTCTCTCTCTCTCTCTGTCACAGTCTCATCTCTTCTTGTCTTCTTCTTTTCCTTCTTCTTCTTCTTCTTCCTGTCGTTCTCCTATCTCCCTTTCCCTCTATTTACTATCTATCTCTTTTTCCCTATCAGCTTTTTCTTCCTTTTCCTCCTCTTCCACATCCTCCACTTCTTCCTCCTTCCACTACTTCTCTTTTCTCCCCCCCCCCCCCCCCCTCCCTCTTTTTTATTTCCAAAATGTAAAACCAAACAGACAAATAAAAAGCGAACGAAAACATAAATTGTCCCAAGGCTGCCTTTGCCCGTGCGCGGCAGTCTTCCGGTTCGTGGAATTGGTATTGGCTGGGAACAGAGCGGCGAGAGGCCGGGCGGGCCTACGTACGGCCCGGAGAAAAATGGTCCAGATTGCGGCAGTTGGGTTTCCGCCCGGCACCGGCATTTCCTGCCTGTGTATGTCCATTCAAACTTGTTCGCGGGAAAGTTATGA
>CM031603.1:61799101-61824101 GCA_018398815.1 Conus ventricosus
GAATTTTACAGAAAAATACTTTCCCGCAAAAAAAAAAAATCCAACATGTTTGATTATTTTCTATCATAACAAGATTTCTCAAACATGATCAAAATGCAGATATACATAATTAATCATGTTTCTCACTTTAGGGGACTTTGGAACGTATAACAAGTTGGAAAGTATGACAGGTTCATAGTTAGGAAAATACAGGAGCCAAACACATCCACTGAAACTATCTGCACACTGATTTGTTTTAACAAACTAACAAATTAAAAACAAATGAATAAGTCAATAAATCTAATTAAAATTTACAATCTAAACTACAAAAAAAAAATGATAATGAGAGACACACCCATCAACGTGTGCAATACCTTTTCGTACTAACATCACCCTCATTATAGTCATCATCACTCGCCAGAATGTTCAGCCACTAAACAGTGCATGAAGACAGCCCTAGTCAAGCCGACCTCTCCTGGTCGACTGAACTACACCCAGGCATATACACATTCTGAAACACACACACACACACACACACACACACACACACACACACACACACACACACACACACACACACACACACCTCTATCAAAAGCTCAACTTATCAACAAGCTAAACAATTTAGCTAATAAAAACTAAATGAAATAACCAAACAAAAAATAGACATTCGCCACCAACAGAAGAGCCTGGAGAGAAACGGCGGCTGCCTCGTCACGTCCTCCCCCCCCCCCCCCCCCCCCCTCCAACGACCCCAGCGGTCCGGGGAATGACTGACTGACTGACGTTTTCAAATACGTTCAAACTTTTCTATCATTACCAACACCACCATCACCATCACCACAAGGCAAAAGATATAAACCACCACACAGAACAAATATACAGCCCTACCCAAGCGGACCCCTGTCTGACCCACTAAACCACACCCAGTGCCATTCCCCCACACAGAGGACTGGTCCAGAAGGGGCTGACGGCAGGGTCAACCTGGTCCTCCTCTGTCTCCACTGCTGTTACTTCATCATCCATAAACAGGATTAGCATCAACGTCATCCCTCGCCCTGTCCTGTGCTGTCGGCCTGCAGTGGCACCAGACCTCATCAAAGGGGGAGGGGGAGGACCATTAGGGGGTCAGGGGTAAGATGGGTGTTAGAGGGAATGGGGAGATGAGGGGCTCATAAAGAGGTAAATCATTTTTTTTTTCATTTATGCCCGTCGCTCCCGGTGGAGCATAGGCCATCAACGACTCTTCGCCATCGCACTCTGTTCTGGGCTGTTCTGGTCATTCCAGTCCAGTTTGTCCCTTGTTGTTTCAACTCCGCCTCAGTGTCTCGTCTCCAGCTGTTGCGAGGCCGGCCTCTCTTTCTCTTTCCCTGTGGGTTCCAGGTCAGGGCTTGGCGTGTGGTGCTGGATGCTGGCTTCCTGAGGGTGTGTCCGATCCAGCCCCACTTCCTTCGCAGTATCTGCTTGGCCACTGGTTCCTGTCCCGCACGCTCCCACAGATCTTCCTTTCGGACCTTGTCCTGCCATCGGATTTTGTAGATGCGCCTCAGACAGGTGTTGAAGAATGTCTGAATCTTTTGTTGCATCGTCTGTGTTGTTCGCCACGTCTCGCATCCGTAGAGCAGAACTGATTTCACATTGGAGTTGAAGATGCGGAGTTTGGTTCTTATGCTGATTCCTCCAGATGCCCAGATGTTCTTGAGCATGACGAAAGCTGCTCTTGCCTTGCCGATTCTGGCTGTGACGTCTCGGTCCGTGCCTCCCTGTTGGTCAACCACGCTTCCCAGGTAGACGAAAGACTCCACCTCCCTGATGGGCTCTCCATCGACTGTGACTGGTGTGTTGGCAGTGGTGTTGATTTTCATCAGCTCGGTCTTCTTCCTGTTAATCTTGAGCCCTGTCCCGGCTGATGTGGTCTCCAAGCGAGTGGTCTTGTCCTGCATCTGGCTGTGTGACAGGAGCGCCAGGTCGTCAGCGAAGTCAAGGTCGTCGAGCTGCGTCCAGAGTGTCCACTGTATACCGTTGTTTCTGCCTGTTGTAGTGGTCTTCATGATCCAGTCAATGACCAGGAGGAAGAGGAACGGCGACAGCAGGCATCCCTGCCGAACTCCGGTCTTCACCTCGAAACTTTCGGACAGGTGGCCGGCGTGGGCAATCCTGCAGTTCACACATACATGCACACACAAATGCACGCATTCATTCAGATGTTCTCGCATGGACACATGCTCACACGCACAAAGGCTATGCGCATTATAAAACACACACACACACACACACACACACACACACACACACACACACACACACACACACACACACACACACTCATTCACACACACACACCTCTTCAAACAGCTAAACTAATTAACTAGCTAAATAATTTAGCTTTCTTTCTTTCTTTCTGCGTACGCAGGCTGATACTCCTGCGGACACTCCCTGTATAGCCAGGCAGTGGAGTTTTGTGTGTATGACCCTTTTTTATCCCGCCATTAAGGCAGCCATACTCCATCTTCGGGGAAGGTGCATGCTATGTGTCACGTGTCATCCATACCAACGGCCAAACTGGCCTTCTCTTCCGAAAGTTGGTGATGGGATTTTACGTGTGTGCAAGATGTTATGCGTGCGTTCACACACGGAACCTCGGTTTATAGTCTCATTCGAAGGACTATATGGGGAATGGAGTCAGAACCAATGTTAACTCCGAGGGAAAAATCCCCCTATACCGAAATTCGAACCCGCAACCCCAGGATCACGAGTCCGGCGCTCTACCAACTGAGCTATCCGCCCCCCCTGAAATAATTTAGCTAATACCAACTAACTAAATAAGCCAAACCAAAAACAGACATTCTGAACGTTTTCAGATGCGTTCAAACTTTTCTATCATTACCAACACCACCATTGTCACCACCAAAAAAACAAAGTATTGAACCACCACACAGAACAATAAAACAGCCCTCCCCAAGCGGACCCCTGTCTGACCCACTAAACCACACCCAGTGCCATTCCCCACACAGAGGGACTGGTCCTCCTCTGTCTCCACCGCTGTTACTTCATCATCCACAAACAGGATTAGCATCAACGTCATCCCTCGCCCTGTCCTGTGCTGTCGGCCTGCAGTGGCACCAGACCTCATCAAAGGTGGGGGGGGGGGGGGGGGGGGGGGGGACTGCCAGGGTGAGATGGGTGGGAGCTGGAGATCGGAGGAGGATGGGGCTGACACAAAGCGACGGCAGAGAGAGAAATATTCAGACAGACAGACAGACAGACAGACAGAGACAGAAACGGAGATGTGACAGTGGCGGACACAAAAGCCACAAAGGGATCACGCGTATTTAACCGCTCCCTCTCATCTCCCATGCACACAGAAACACACTCGTGCACACACCCTTCCGAGCACGTGCACGCACACACAATTCCGAACGCGCGCCACACACACGCACGCACAGAGAGAGAGAGAGAGAGAGAGAGAGAGAGAGAGAGAGAGAGAGAGGACAGAGAGACAGAGACAGACAGAGAAAGAGACAAAGACAGAGACAGAGGCAGAGAGTCCTAAAGCCACAAGACTCAGATGGGATGCAGGGACAGTGTATGAAAGCGTAACGATTTGTCTCCTGTCACACCGCTGCAAGAGGAATGGCACTCTGTCTCACAGAAGGCAGCGAACCTGACCAGAATTATACCTCCCCCTTCATTTTCGCCACCGGAACAAATAGCAAACAGCAGTGCCTTTCACCGGAAACGCCAAGGGGTGTTATAGCAGATTAATGCTCCCCCTCCGACTCCCAATCCGAAGATCACATATCCCGTTTCCGAATAATTTTTCACATAGACATTCCAATATGCCTCAATGATTCTCTCTCTCTCTCTCTCTCTCTTTCTCTCTCTCTCCTTCCTCTCTCTCTGTCTCTCAGCATGATCACACACACACACACACACACACACACACACACACACACACACACATACACACACACACATATGTATATATATAGAGAGAGAGAGAGAGAGAGGAGAGAGAGAGAGAGAGAGAGAGAGGAGAGAGAGAGAGAGAGAGAGCGCGCGCGCACGCATGCACGCACGCAAGCACACACAAACAAACAAACACACACGCACACAAGTATAAGCACGTATATTAAGCATGCAGTATATCACACACACACACACACACACACACCACACCACACACCACACACACACACATATATATATATATATATATATATATATATATATATATATATATATATATATATATATATATATATTATATATATATATATCAGTATATTTAAAATGCCTAAAACAATTTTTTTAAGTGCTCAACCCTTGGGGAGCAACATTAGTTAAAACAAGTTAAAAGAGGGATCTTAAAACTATCTACAAATTTGTTTCAAGCGTGTTGCGCTGTCATCAGGATGGTTTTTGGTTTGCCCACCGCCGATGTTATATAGCGTGTGGGCTCCCGTTTGCGGTTGTTTGCACGTGTCTGGAAAAAATAATAAAGAACGTAAAATCAAACTCTGAATACAACCTCTGGAAGAACACATACGAAGTTATCCAATGGTTCAAAAAACTCAACAAACAAAGTAATACAGTATTCATCACATTTGACATAGTAGACTTTTACCCATCTATAGATGAGGAACTACTCACCAAAGCCCTGAAGTTTGCCAGTAACCACACAGACATAACACAGGGTCAGAAATGGAAATCATTCTCCACACCAACAAAACATTACTACACAGCAAAAATGAAACCTGGATCGGGAAAAAACCAACAGAAACTCAACATTCGACGTAACCATGGGATCATATGATGGTGCAGAAACATGTGAACTGGTCGGACTATTCATGCTGTCCAACATCAAGAAAAAACTCGGAAAACAAGTCGGACTATACAGAG
This sequence comes from Conus ventricosus, assembly GCA_018398815.1. Lineage (NCBI taxonomy): Eukaryota > Metazoa > Mollusca > Gastropoda > Neogastropoda > Conidae > Conus > Conus ventricosus. The sequence continues at coordinate 61,803,983 of CM031603.1, forward strand.
ACGATGGCCTCAGTGTCCGACGTTTCGTCGAACGACATTTCGTCGAACGACATTTCGTCGAATTTTCTTGCAGCCTGCGAGGGTTGAAAGTCAACGGGAAAGAAAGTCAACGGGAAAAAAGTCACGGAGGGACCCAGTCTACTCCAAAGCAGAATCGATGGTCTTTAGATTAGAGTAGGGCGAAGCCGAGAGAGGACGAAGGACGAATGAACGAAGGCCGTTAGGCCAAGTCGTGCTCATTCGACGAAATGTCGTTCGACGAAACGTCGCGGACCCGATGGCCTTGCTGCACTAACCAACAATCCAAGAACCATCGAAAACAAGAAGAAAGAACTATGCAAAATCTTCCAAAACCACAACTTAAAGATTACCATTGAAGCAAACAAAAAGGTAGTGAACTACTTAGACATAACACTGGATCTCAACAATCACATATATAAACCATACAAGAAACCCAACGATACACCTCTTTATGTACACACCAAAAGTAACCATCCACCATCTATATTAAAGACCATACCCCATGGCATAAACAAGAGACTATCAAACCTGTCATGCAGTGAGAGAGTGTTCAACAATGCAGCAGTAGAATACCAGGAGGCACTACAAACAAGTGGATACAATTACAAATTACAATACAACCCAGACAACAACACAAATAAAAGCAAGAAAAATATGAAAAGAAAATCATATGGTATAACCCCCCATACGACGGGAAACTCAAAACAAACATAGGGAAAGAATTCTTCAAAATCCTAACAACTTCATTTCCAAAAGAACACAAACTGTCCAAAATATTTAACAAAAACACTGTCAAACTATCGTACTCATGTATGCCCAACCTCAAAAACCTAATTGACGCATCCAACAAAATGAAAATCAACACAGCAAAGAAGGGTGAAGAAAGGAAATCTTGCAATTGCACCAGAAAGGAGCAGTGCCCACTAAACAATAAATGTCTTCACAACAACATTGTATACCAGGCTACTGTGACATCAGAAAATGAAAAAGAAACATACATAGGGATCACTGAAAACCACTTCAAAACCAGATATGCAAACCACAAACAGTCATTTAATAAAGAAAATATAAAAACCAAACAGAACTGGCAAATATATCTGGAAACTTAAAGACGCAAAAACAAGCTACAGTATATCCTGGAAAATATTAAAAAGAGCATCACCATACAGCAATGTTTCAAAAAGGTGCAACTATGTTTAACTGAAAAATGGTTAATACTATGCAAACCACACTTAGCACTTTAAACACCAAAACAGAAACAGTAAACAACTGCAGGCATAAATGGAAATCGTGTTAGTGAACACATCCAAAACAAAAACCTGAAAGCCCCAAAAAACACGTGCAGCCAACCCGCACGTGCAAACAACCGCAAACGGGAACCCACACGCTATATAACATCGGCGGTGGGCAAACCAAAAACCATCCTGATGACAGCGCAACACGCTTGAAACAAATTTGTAGATAGTTTTAAGATTCCTCTTTTAGCTTGTTTTAACTATGTTGCTCCCCAAGGGGTTGAGCACTTAAAAAATTGTTTTAGGCATTTTATATATACTGATATAATTATATATATATATATATATTATTATATATATATATATATATATATATATATATATATATATATGTTGGGTGGGGAAGGGAGAGCGTTATGGATATATGAACAGTCAGGAATCTCCTCAGCCCTCTGTCTTGAATCATCTGCGACAGTAGACGGTGAAGTCCTTTCGGTCGTCCATCCAGCACTGCTCCGATCTGCATCTGGTACAACCAGCCTCCACTGTGCCTTTGAATTGAAGCACACGCCGGGATAACGATCGGAGATATCGACTGTCTGCATCACAGGCGCGCCGTTTCACACTCGTGTTGTGGCATTTTCTCCTCTGACTGAACAGTTAGGCTGACTGATCGGGCAAACTTGCTTTGGACGTACACTAACCGGCGGTATCCGTCCCATGAAAACGGATTGGTCACTCTCGCTGATCGCGAGTTCTGATACAGATTATCTCCCTTGCGTATTTTCAAACATTGTCTATTGCTGCCTGATGCAAGTATTCACCTTAAGGTCCTTGCATTAAATTGGAGACAAACACTGGCTACGGGAGCCCGACGTAAACATTTACCTCAAGTTCCGTGTATTAAGATGGACGAACTTTGTTTGAAACATGATCGCACCGAGATATCATATTGTACATTGTTTGATCTGAACTGCTTCCAAATACAAATACTAGCCTTAAGTTTCTTGTATTAATGGGCGGAGAATCCACCTAAAACATTTCAAACATTTCTTTTTCTACACATGGATTTGTTTTTGCACCAGATCTTCTGTCAGTGTCCACCTCTTGGATCCACAGAGAAGGATGTGCATCAGCAGCCATCGTATTCTCTGTGAAACTAACAGCCATGGTTTTCCATTTGACTGAATAGGTCAAGTTTCGTCTTGTCTTCCTTTGCTGATGAGCCATGCATGTCCATCGTTGTAGATTGTGCTGTTGTGACCAATGACTATATTGTTGTCAATGTTACATTTTGTCGTGGTGTGCTGCTATAAACGAAAAGGCTTTCTCCGAAGTCGATGAAACTGTGGTAGAAATTACCTTGATACAGAGTTGTTTCGTTCAGACCGTTCCCCTATTCCGCAAAGATTTGTTCTTTTTTTCTCTTCATGTCTGTTCAACAGTCCATTCAACGGTTTTATGCTAGTGTGACAGATGAATCTTATAGTTCTGTAGACATCGTGTAAGTTGTTTGGAAAAAGTCACAGGGTTTCTATCACGGGCAGAAAACATCAGTGGTGAATGTGTCTTTTCTTTAGGCCACTGTTTTGCTTCCCATAGCCTCTGACAGACAGTGAGTGGTTAAAGCCTTGATGGTGTTTGGCCCTCTGTGTTTCAATGGTTCTGCAAGTACATTGTCCATGAAGCTTCACTTCTCTTGCCAAAATCTGAGCGTCCCCAGATCCCTAGTCTAGAATCCAGGTAAACTTGTGTCAGCTCGCACTTGTACATTTCCTTACAGCACACAAAACCTTCTTCATATATATACTGCGTTGTGCACTCTCATTATAGGAGCAACGGATTTAATGTTGAGTTTAGCATCAGAAGTCTGAAAGCTAGAAACAACGGAAGTTCGGCTAGATTTGTCAAGATAATCCTCCACCTGTTTCACTTTTGTTGTTGTTTGTTCTATTGATGCGGCAAATGAATGGAAACTGGTGTTTAAAAAAATGTACAAGCGCGCGAGTGTGTGTGTGTGTGTGTGTGTGTGTGTGTGTGTGTGTGTGTGTGTGTGTGTGTGTGTGTGTTGGTGTGCTCCAATGACATTCTATTCATTCATAGAAAACGCCGTGCATGCACACATAATGAACGGACTTTATTGCTTCATATGAAAGATCGTACACAGAACTATGACCTCCCGCAAGGAAGGCATCCATACAAACCAGGCGATTGTAAACTCTAAACACTCGATGCAGCAAAGCTCAGAGTTCTCTAAAAATATACTTTAGATTTCTATGTGTTAAACCTCTCTCTCTCTCTCTCTCTCTCTCTCTCCTCTCATCTCTCCACTCCTCTCTCTCTCTCTCCACCACACCACTCCCGCCCCTTCAGACCCTTAAAATGAATTCCTGTTAGAAGACTTAATCCTACGGGTAATCGCTAAGCAGCATGGTGCAGAGTAATTCCGGTTGCTGCTAGCTAAGCCATGTTCTCTTCAGCATACGCAGTGCACAACGTACTGAAATCCCCACTGATAACAGCAAACGATCACCTATGGAACCAGATTCAACGACAATTCTCCATGAACGGATGCGACTGGGCAAAGTTGCTGACTACAGTGTGGCGTTCCTTCGGGCTGATGGCTATATATTCCGCCACATCTTTCCATCGCAAGAGAACTATTAAATATTCATTCTGGCTCACTTGCTCCTCAACCATGTTTTTGGGCGAAAGTGGCCTAAAAGCGGCATTTTATAGTTCTCTGACAAGTAAGACTTCAATAACCAAACAATAAACGATTATCTACAAACAAACATACTGTGTAGGATTATCCGTTTTTAATACTAATTTACTAAACTTTTCAGATTTTAGTTTTTGCTTAATCCTATGTTTTTCCTGATCATTTTCAATAACAATCATTTTCACGCAAACATTCATCAAATGCATCTCTGTCTTTCATGTGAAATAAAACTACAGTCTTTAACTGTTCTCTAAAGTCTTTTAAAACCGAGTTATATTTCTGGCATAAAATCCCACACACTTATCCCAGCATGTCTTCCACTAAAGGCTAGTTTTGACAAAGTTTTTCTTTTTTAACTATGTCTCTTTCTGCCGAACAGTCATCTATAATAATAGTGTCTGCGTTCCCTCAAACAATCTATAAAAGTGTTCTAAACATTCACTCAGTTTATTGCTGGGATCAACTAAAAATATGTTATCATCAGTCCATATAAACCTTCTATCATGATATGCTTTGTTCCATTTAAGTGATGGGCAGAAAATCACAATATGATCAAAATTATAACGATAAACTGTTTGTAACAGGTCGAGGATAAATATTGTTTTTCCACAACCAGTTTGTCCACAATTAAGAACAATGAGGGGTTTTTGTCATAAAGTTTAGCTGCTCCATAGTTTTATAAACAGAACTTAATCTAATCCAGTTATATGTTTTTATCATGCTCTCTGTCAAAACTTGTTCAGTATAATAAAATCCTATAAGGTCTAAATGTGTAAGATTAATCCAATTCAGTTCTGTAAGATTGTTTTCTATTTAGACTAATATTGATTTTGTTGCTTGTTGTTATGACCTTAATATCCTCGCCATTGTGAAGAATGACGACGGTAACTTTAAGTTTTTCAACGTCTAAGTTTTGCCAGCTAATTTAGAATTCCTTTTAGAAGGACGTCACTAACGCCCACACCCATCCCTCCCCTTATCTTTTAAGACAGAAATTTCAAATATCATTGTGAACGCATCTCCTAATTTCATTTGCGGAATGAACTGTAATTTTGTAGAAGCATCTTTTAAAACCGTTTCTCTTCTGTGGAGGATGTACTGTTTTTTCCCATACGGCGTTATTTCAATTTCTTTCCGACTATTGTCATCCGGCATAAGACTTATGTGTAAAGGGCCAGAGTTGAATGCTTTTCTGAAACATTTTTGACGGCTAAAAAATGTAAATGGGCTTATGAATTCAAATTTTATTTCCCATTCTAAATATGGTTCTAAATGCCATTTAAGGTCAGGTTTTCGAACTATTTTATATTCATACTGGCCAACATTATTTGCTTCTAGATTGCGCAGTTGTTCTAGTTTAGGAAACTTTTTGTTGTCGCCAACCTCTTTGCGTTTATAATCACCATCTTTAGTGTACTCAAAACCATACAAAGTGCCTATCTCACCATTCTGTTCAAAGTCCGCAACGTCTGCAAGGTCTTTTAATTCTAAAGTTATACACCTCACAGGCGCTAATGTAACTCCCGATTCATCTGGCCCACGCGACATTTTTTAGTATAACTTATTATTTTATTTCCAAAACAATGTGCAGGTTATCACATTTTACGACTTTCCCTGTTTTGTCTGTGATTTTTATATTAAATGATCCAACCCTCCACAAATAATCTTTTAAACTGTAAATTAGGGAATTGTATAATTTCATAATCGCAATATGCAGCTTTCCCTGACGGAAGAGCTCTTAAAACAGTTGAGGGCCTTCCATCATATAAGTTTTCATCAGTGCTCAGCTCGTCTAAATGAACAGAGAGTAATGAATGTAATGCAAGATCGAGCGGACTTTCCCCCTCTAAGTGTTTTGTCTGGTGTAACGCTAAAACTATGAGTGGGCCGATTGGTAGTTGTAAAGCCTAACATTTTAGCTAGCTCTCTATCAAAATAGTAACCTACTTCTTCTTTTTCAGGTTTGAAGGTTAACATTGTTTTTAGATTTGCATTGTTAAGTTTGAGAGTAATGTCGAAGTTACTCATTGCTTCTTTTAGTGAGCAAAACCCATAATAACCATCAGGTATTGTTACCTGGCTAACTAATTTTCCTTCATTATTAAATTTTTTAACCTTATTATTCTTCTTGGCTTTGCTTATATTAAACCATACGACTTTGTAGAATATTTCATGGAGTGCTACCATTTTGGTTCCGCAATCGTTCTTAACAGCATGCTCTAAAAACGAAGGACGGTCTTGAGTTGTTATTGTTACAAACATTTTTTAAACGAAATAAAAATGAGTGCGTTCCCAAATATACTAAAGATCAAAAAAATTCTTTTGGGCCCCGCACTCCCAATTTTAAAAAATTTTGGCAACTGTTTACTCAAAAAATTTGTTTGGCCCCAGCCCTGCCCACTTTTTAAAAAAGGTGGGGTTCTCCAGGCCAAATTTTTAAAACCCCCCAAAAAAAAAGACTACATGCAAAAGTGTGGTTCAGCCCTCCAGGCAGTTTTATCAGAACCAGCTAAACTTTCTGTGTTTTGTGAACCCCCTGGGGGGGAGTGTCGTTTCTATATTTAACTCACCCCTGCCCCTTTGGGGGGTCAGTTTTACAGATTTCATTTTTTTTTAAAATTTTTGACGTATTTTGACTAAACCGCAAGGCCATTCCCCAAAATGAAAAAACCGGGGTTTAATCCTTTTAGAACCGAATGAATGAAGGTTTTAAAAGGGTCTGAAACCGAATTAAAACGACTTTAGACAAAATTTGGGATCTTAATCATGGCTTGGCCCCCCTTTTATTTGTGGGGCGTGCACAGAAAGTAAAAATAGACGGGGCCCCTCCTTAACATCTTTTTTTTTTCGGGCCAACGGGTTTCATCCGGGTAAATAGAGAAAGAGCATAAAACCGGGGCCAACATTTATCTTAGACATATCTGAGGGCCTAAAAAAGCGGGAATAGAACGAAAAAAAACGACTCTATTCGTACTTACTTTGGGTGTTTGCTAGGTTCGAAAGACAGAAAAGGTCGAGCATAACTAATTCTTTCCGGTTTTGGGATGCAAAAACCCCCCTCCCTTGGAAAATTTTGAGAGCCTTTAAATTCTACATTGATTTGATTCAAGTTTTAAAAAGGAAACCAAAATTTTTTTACAATCCGCAAGACCCAAAAGTAATTTTGTGTTGGCACGGGTTTTTATACATGCTACCTTCTGCCCTTTTAGATCCCGGGTCAACCCAATAAAAATAAAAACAATAAAATTTTTTGGGGCCCGGAAATGAACAAAATTTTTGGGAAAAACGAAAAATTTTTCGGCCATAATAGTAAAAACCCAATAAAAAAACCCAGCCCCCCAAGGGTTTAAAGTCACCAAATCCCCAAGGCCCAAAGCCCCAAAGACTGTTGAAAGGGGAAATTTTTGTTGCGATGACCACAAATATGAAAAACAGCATTTTTTTTTTGGATTAACGGGCCCTTTGGTTTAAACTTGGCCCTTTATCTTACAAAATGAAAACCCAAAACTTTTAAAGAAAAAACTAATCCCCCAAAAAGGCTCCCCCAATAAACCCAAAAATTTTTGCTTGCAGTAGCCAAAAGCCAGTAACGAATCCCTAAATCCCTTTGGTTTTAAAGAGCTAAAGTTTTACCAGTCTTTTTTTTAATAAACTCCGCAAGATGATCAAGCTTTTTTTTTTAACCCATGATTTTCGGGGCCGATGGGGGGGGGGATGGGGGAAATGAACTTTGCCCTCCCCCCCGCCTGTATGGGCCATTCCCAGTGTACTTATTGCAAACCCCTTAAGGGGCCGTTTAACGCTTGCAAATGTGACCCCTTTTCTCTTAAAAAATGTTTTAACCCTTTTCTGCTAGCGTTTTTTTTTTTCCCCATAAAAAATTTTTGGGAAATTTTTCTCTTATTCCTTTTCCATTGATTTTCGAAATTGGCTCGGTTAGTAGCATCGCTTCTAGTCTTGCTGATCTTTTTTGGTCAAAAATTTTTTTAGTCTTTGGGCTATTTTTTCTTTAATCTCACCCCTACGTGGGGGGCAGTCTCAGCATTTTTTTTTTTTCTTTTTTATTGTCATTTTAGTTCACCTATTTTTGTTTACTTTGTTTGTTAATTCGCCTTTGATTTTTCTTAAAGTACGATAAAGGCCTAATAATTTTTCCCCCCAGAAAAATACTGTTTTTTCTTTTCAGTGATTTTGCTACTGTATTTTTTATTTCCCGTCCACTGTTTAAAAAAAATCTTCATGTGGGGGTTTTTGGTTTTGGTTATCTTTTGGGGAGTTTTTGTTGAGTGTTTTGAACTTTAGCAACTTCCCCGGACCAAAATTTGGGTTTTCAGTAAACCCAAGGCTTTTCTGCTGCTCACCCCAAAAAAGCCTTTTTTAAAAATTTTGTAGTCATCCCTAAAAATTTTAAATGATCTCTTTTTATCCTAAGGGGAAACACGTTCTCCTTTTTTCGTTTCTAAAATACAAAGGGTTAATCTTTTTATTTTAAAAAATTAATCAGGGGATATATTTTTCGGGGGGTTTGTTCAAAAATTTTGGGTTTAAATGATTTAAACCTTATCTTCTGTTAATTCACGCCTTTGCCCCCCTTTAAATTTCCCCCCCCGAATTTGAAAACGTCGAGCGGTGCTGTGTAAAAGGAAGTCCTTTCCCCCAATGTCGGCTTTCCCAAGATCCTAAAACAAAACTTTTTTCACCCCAATTCCCCCCAAAGTTTTTAAAAAATTTTAAACTTTTTATTTTTTTTAATAAAATGTCCAATTTGTTTTGGCTCGTTTTTTGCCCCAAATTTAAAAGACTGAAAAAACCCCATGGGTAAAGGGAAAATTTAAACGGAATTTTACTTTTCCAAATAACCCAAACTACAATTGATGGGGATCAAATTTTTAAACTTAAATTTCCCAGACCGGGGCCGGAGTTTTGTTTTGTCCCAGGCTCTGCCGACTTCCTTTCAAAATAAACCTCCGCTTCAAAACAGCCCAACCAAAAACATTTGTCCAGAATTGGGAGGGGAATCTTAAAGAAAATTTCATAAAACTTGGGGGAAAAAAGTTTTTTCTTTCCCAAAAAACAGCCCAAAATTTTAACCTATTCTGTTTAGGGTTTTCCCGCGAATAAAGGGGGAAAGATTTTGCGTTTCAAGGAATCGGCAAGAAAGAACCCAAAAAAACTTAAAATGGGGCGCCGAACCCCGCCTCGGGTGCTAAAAGCAGCAAAAAGGCTTTAGCTGTAATTTAAAGGTTTATGGTAAATCCCCCTTTTTTTTTTTTCCTTTAGATTTTGAGTTTTTAAAAAAGCGCATGCCCCTACCACCCAAGGGGCTTAAAAAACAGTTTGCCCTACGAAACAACTTTTAATGCCTAAAAACGTGTTATAAAGATAAAAAAGCCCCAAAGAAAAGGGTACAGCATTTCTGACATCTCGTTAGGTTTGATTTTTGTTGCAAAGATAATTTGCAAGGCTGATTGAGAAACAATATGAGCACAATTAGAAAATTTTTAAACGAAAACGTGCCCCAAATCTTCAACATATCCTAAAAGCGGGGCAAAAAGCTAAGGGAAATTTTTAAATTTTTTTGTGCAGTAAAATCGTTTTTAAAGGTATTTTTTCTGTTTTGGAAGATAAAGGGCCCATTCCCCAAAGCAAGTGAAAATTTTTTTAACCCAAAAAAAACGAAAGTACAATGTAAAAATTTTGAGGGCCGTCCAAACCCAAATCAATGCTAGGGATTAGCCTTTATACCCATTTTTGACAAAAATTAAGAAAATTTTTTTGGGGGTGGGAGGGGCAAAATTTCCAACGGGCAGACCTTGCTTAAAAAATTCTACCCCTTTTCACAGTGTTAGGCTTGATGTTTAAATTTAAAACATCAAAAAAAGGGTTTTAAAGGATTGCCTAGGCCCAACAGAGGAAACCAGCGCAGGAAGGGGGGAAAGAAAGGGTTTTGCCCCGAAAAACATTAAAATTGAAAAAGGAAAAAAAAAGCCCCAAAACCCGTTAATGTTCTTTTGTTTTTATTAATTGATCCCCAGCTAAATTTTGGGAAAAGAAAAAATTAAAAATACAGAATACAAAATTTTTTTTTTCATTTTTTTAAAAAACCCTGTCTGTTCAAGTTTACCCAAAATGTCCCTTCAGCCCCGGAGTCCCCAAAGAAAAGAGAAAAGTAAAAAACCCCCGGGCCCATAAAAACCTTCAAAATTAAACCCAAACATTACACAAATGCAACAAAAACTAGACAGGAAACCCTTTCAAAATACAGCAAAACTAAACGAAGGTATTTTTGCTGCCTTTAATGCTGTTAATATTTCAATACTGGAGCATCGATATAAGCGCCGGGGATCAGCGGAAAGGGGTATGGCCTTTTAGCTCGGGAAAAGGGGGGCCCTGCAGCTTTTCCTCTAGGCGGTTTGTCTTTTTGCCTTGGGCCCCCGTTTTTCATTAAACCCAAGGGGCGCCCCGCCCAAAAAAAAAAAACTAAAAAACCCCCCAAAAAACACACAGCAAAGTTCCCCTGATAACCCCCCAAAAATTAGTTTCCCCCAAACCCGGCAATAAATAAAGCAAATAGCTTACTTTAAAAATTTACGGGTGAAAAAATTTAGGGCGTTTACCCGGCCAATTTTTATTTACAAAAAAAGAAAAAAAGTTTGATCTTCAAAAAAAGGCGAGGCCCAAATTTTTCCCCAAAAGCCAGACCCCCCAGCAGATAAAAAAGGGAAAGCTTAAAAAAAAAAAACGAAAAAATTAAACCCCGCTCTAAACCCGTCAAAATTAAAAACGCCAAAAGGGGGTTTAACTTATATTTTTGAGTTAAGGGACAAAAAAACATTTGCTTTGATTAATTATTTTTTTTTTTTTAAAAAAATATTTGAGTTAGGGAAAAAAAATTTGCAGGAAAAGATATATAAGGTCCAACGAATTGTTTGAAGCAATGCCAAAAAGATTTTCAAAAGCATGAATGATAATTTTAAAAAGAAAATCCTTGATTCCAAACGTACAGGCCAAAATGTTGCCATGCAAAATTTTTCAAGCCCCCCCCCGGGTTTTAAAATCCCAAAGACCCACCAGTTAAAAAAAATGTCCCGGTTTTAAACCACAAAATAACCCCTAAAAAGAAGAAAATCTAGAAGTCTGGGTTTAACAAAAAAACAGACCCCTTTTTTTCCATAATGGGCTTAACACCTGTTGGGGGGGAAACCAACTGCTTACACGTTTGATGGGCCCCTGAAAAAAGCCAAAATGAGAGGGTCCGGGTTTGGCCAGGGGCGAAGCTTAGAGATCAGATTTAAAAAAGGCTAAGTATGCGCCGATTGTTGGTAAGGGTTCTTCCCATACCCCTTTGCATTAGTTGCCAAAAAAAGCAGTTTTTAAAAAATAAAGAATTTAAAACGAAAAAAATTTTTTAAAGTGGTGTGTTTTTCGAAGGCTGCATTACGCCGCAAAAAAGCAGAGAGGTGGGCTAACCCCTTTTTCCCTCCCCTAATGTCTTAAAAATTTGATGGAATAGATTTCCTGTTTTTTTTAAACAAAATTTATTTAATTTTTAAGAACCCAAAAAAAACCCAAAACTGTCCTAAATTTCGCATGGGGATGAGGGAAAAAAATCTAAAAGCCTATTAAAGGGGTCCCCAAAAACCCCAAAAATAGGGATCCAGGGGCAAAAACATGTTGACCCTTTCTGCGATGTTTTCCCCAGCAGGGGGTACCCCCAAAAAACATTGATTCGCCCGGATGAGTAGACTAATGAAAACTTTCTTCCCAAAAAAAACAAAGGCAAACAAGGAATTTTGCAGAAAAGGGTTTAAAAAGAAATTTCCCTCCGCCAAGCCGCCAAAAAACGAACATAAGAAACCCCGTAGCACCCAGTTGGGCTGAAAAAGGAAATAATTTTCCCCCCCCAGAAGGCAGTAAAATTAGTTTTAAAGAATGGAAACGGATGCAAAATTTTCCAAAACCCTTTTTTACGAGACTTCGAGTCGCTTAATGTTTCCCCAAAAAAGGGCCAGCCACAAAAACCCTTCGAAAAAAGTCTTAAAGAGTTTTCATCAGATTTGTTCATTTGCCTTCAATTTTTGTTAGGTCGGATGGCGCTATTCAACGCCCCGAAAATTTTTCAGAGGACCAAGCGGCTTTGAAAATTTTTAAAAGCGCAAAAGGGAGCAAAGTGCCCTAATGAAAAATTCTATAAACTGAATTTTTTTGAAAACATAATGGCGCCCCAGGGGGAACAACGTTGGAAATTTTGCCACTCACTGGGGGATTTGTGGTTGGCCCCCATCGACGCAGCCAATCCAAAAGTAAGAGACCTTGATATATTGCGGGAATTTAGAGGAAACGGGGCACTAAAAGCAATCTTAACCAAAGTTTGAACCCCCGACATGGAAGGCCCCCTATTCTTTTTAAATTTCGGGGGTTTCACTCCCACCTTATAATGAAAGCAGGGGGGACGGGTGCCCCAAAGGGGGTCATGCATTGCCCCCCCCCCCCCAGTCATCGGAAAAAAACTGTGTTTCACTTTTAAATCAAATGGGCCCCTTTTATGACTCTATGCAGAATATGGGTTCATTGAAATCGCGGCCCATTTTCCTTAAAGTCCTGCCCCAAAAAAGGAAGAAATTTTTTTGATCAATCTTGTTTTGAAAAAGGGGGTTTACCCTTTTGAGTTTCATGAACCGTTGGGGAAAAGGTTTTATGAAGATACACTTCCGGGCCCAAAGGGCGTTCTTTTTTAAACCCCTTTGAGGAAAAGGGCACCAGTGATTCTGATTACCAGCATGCCCAAGATGCGTGGCAGAAGTTAGAGTGTAAAACGATGGAGACTATCATGACTCCTACTTGATGGCTGATGTATGTTTGTTGGCGGACGTCTTTGAAAATTATACAAAGACCTGCATGAAACATTATAGCCTGGATCCCGCGCATTACATTTCTGCGCCCGGGATGAGCTGGGACGCTTTCTTAAAGTTTACTGGAGTACAGATTGATTTATTGTCAGATTTACCAATGATTCAGATGATTGAAAACGGATTGCGTGGAGGAATTAGTATGGTGTCGCATCATTACTGTAAAGCAAACAACAAATACTTGGACGATTATGATCCGAGTAAAAGGTCTAACTATCTTATGTATTTAGACGCAAACAATCTGTATGGTTGGGCAATGGCGCAATCACTTCCATTACGTAACTTTAAAATGCACACAAGCGTCGATCCGAAAAATATTCAAAGGGCATTAAAGTGGTTGGGCAGTTTGACGCCGGGTCAACAGCGTGGTTTCATTCTAGAAGTTGACTTAGAATATCCTCAGGAACTCCATGACCTGCATAATGACTATCCATTGGCAGCAGAAAGCCTAAAGATGGCAAAAAACAGAACCGCCTAAAACTTGTGCCTAATCTTCGAGGCAAAAAAAAATTATGTCTGTCATTACAGACTTCTACAATTTTATATAAGACATGGTTTGAAGTTGAAAGCAGTTCATCGTATAATTGCTTTTGATCAAGAACAGTTCATGAAACCATACATCATGAAGAACACTGATCTCAGAACTAAATCCGCAGATGCTTCAGAAAAAGACTTTTTTCAAGCTGATAAACAACAGCTGTTTTGGAAAGACTATGGAGAACCGCACAAGCGTAAAAAATGTCAGATTGGTCACCAAAGAGAACGAAGCAATTAAGCTGACTTCTAAACCCAATTATCGGGACTTCAGAAGATTTCATGATCAGCTTTTGGCATAATGATGAAAAAAAAAAAAAGTCAAATTAGACAAACCCGTATTTATTGGGTTTACTGTTTTAGAATTATCAAAGCTTTTGATGTTAAAATTTCTTATGACTACTTTAAACCCTTGTATCCAGATTCCAGAGTACTTTACACAGATACAGATAGTTTTGTTATAGATATCCTACTGAAGACATCTATAAAGACATAAAAATTTAGAAGTAGCTAAAGGCATGCGGGATGGTATGACACATCCGATTACCCTAGATTCGCCTTTGCATTTAATTACTAACAAGAAGGTTTTAGGAAAGATGAAGGATAAATTTACTGGAAAGGTGATCAAGGAGTATGTGGGGTTAAGGTCAAAATGTACAGTATTTCGAGCCAGGTGAAAACCATTAAGAAAGCAAAGGGAATATCTCGCAGTGTTTGTGCAGTCGAAGCATATCACATGACAAACAAAGAACGTTGTTTGACAATAAGACTTTTCATCATGACAACGAAAACTACGATCTAATCTACATGAGATCAGCACAAAATTGTAACAAAAAGTCATAGATAGAACAAAAAACAAAACGTGTGTTGTTAATCCAGAGTTTTCATATGCAACCGGGCACTACAGAACCGTAAAATAATTAAAGCGGAACTGTGTCTGGTGGGATTATCTGCATTTTTTCTTTCACCCAAAAAATCTTTGAGGAGCTGGTTGTTTTGTTGTGTCCGTTTCTCGTAAAAAATTTCACGGGCGGGTTCATTTTTACAATTCTTTTTATTTCATATGGATCAACACTCCAAAACCCGATCGGTTGCCCTGAATGCGAGTGTCCCCTTCTGCTTCCCCCGGTAAATAAAGGTACCTACTTTCAATCCAAATGGGAATTTGTTTGCTAAATGAAGACTCTCCTTCAGCAACATTTATTGTTTTCTTTTGATTGCTTGTACTGGTTTTTGCCCTTTAAATTCTTTATTATTTATTGCGCGTAGAACTGAGGGCAGTCTTTCTAACCCATTCTGTGTTGCGAGAATTGTCAATAAGCTCTCTGTGATACTGGGAAGAAAAAAATCTTTCGGCTAACTGTTTGTTAAAGTTTCAACTAAAGCCTGTGATCTGTGAACACCTGGAATGCCTCTTTTAATGGTGACTCTATGTTTTAACAATAATTGATTCACTCGGCCTTTAAATTCTTTCCATCATCGACTTGAATCATGCGAGGATAAGTTAAAGGGCCTCGTTGGTAATATCAGTTGTATGGCAACAGCAACAGCAGAAGCACTCTTTGTGTTAATGGTTCCGCATCTTTGTATCTTGAAGCTATGTCAATGACTGTGAGTGCGTACTTAAATCTTTTTCGTCTAATCGTATCGTGGGGTAAATATAGAAGGTCCATTTGATGGGGGTCGTTTGAGTTGTATTCACAAAGTGGGGTCTCTGTATTCGTCTAGGCGCAGGTAAATAAATTTGCCAGATCGCTTGTTTAGATAACCATTCTTTGGCTGTTTGTTCACTGACATCCCGCTGCTTGGCTTAGCTTTTTAAATTGCTGTGATTCCCTTCCAATATCCTTTGGGCGAATAATAGATTTTGTTCATTTTTATTCACCAATATTATGCGCAACAAAATAGACAACAGTCATACCCAAAGACAATAAACGCGATTTCTTGCATCTTTGTTTTTCTGATGGTTGATAAAAGTTGCTGAATTTGGGGGGGGCAATGTCTCGATTGGTTTGCCTGTTACAAGATAATTGTTTTATTGCTTGATCAACATCTTTAAATGTATAAGCTGCATGCCCCTGTTTTCTCAGTGTGTCGTTAATAAAATCTAACTGCTCAATTCTCTGCTTTTCATAGCGATCTTGTGCTGCAGCTAGTTGCTCCATAGCTTTGTTATGTCTTTTTCTCTCACCATCATCCCATAGTTTACTAAATGCGTAATTACTTCCGCTAAAAGCAAGCGCATTCACCACAGCGCCACCTATCATCATTACGAGTGAAGCCATTTTTTATAAATGTATTTTTTTACATATTTATATTCTCTGGAATTATTCCTTGCTTAACTAGAAAATCTTTCGTAGTGAACGAAGCTGTAATAACAGCAATCAGCTTTGCTAAATCCTCAAAGTCTAGTTTGCCAAGATCTGCCGGTTTTATTTTTAACAGGCTTTTACCAAGCATTGAGTATCCTACACTTAGACCTCCAATAACAGCAGAATGGTATACAAGGTTAGTAATAGTTTTTTCGGTGCTCATTTTTAAAAATAAAATAATTATAATTAATAAAAAACATGAACAGCGATGATCTGCTAGAGCTACAGAGCGGCCTACACAGTCTTGGACTTACAAATGAAGAAGTTGATGATCAAGCTATTATGCCCAAAAAGGAAAGGCTGTATTCTTTGGCAGCATGTGGAAAAACAAAACAGTTCCTCGGAACTGAATTCAGCATAGAACAGATTCAACAGATGTCGCCGCAAGACATTTTAAAGTATCACAACAGGTATGAAGCGCAGCTGGGGTCGAGAATGGTAAAAAGTGTGGGCAAACGGTTCTTAGTTTGTACACTAAACTAGTCAGTAGATTTGCTCCCATTGATTCTGAACAAGATCTTACGTATGATTTAACGCAAGATCCAGTTTTAACAAAATCATTAGAGTCTCTAAGCTGCGATCTGTATTACAGATTTGGAACATTGTTATCGCCGCTAATCATGGGATTAATAACTTTTAATCATATAGATTTTATTTCCATTCAAAATGAACGAGACGGAAAATCAGCAGAATCAGGAAACATTGAATCAGAAAACACTGAATCAGGTAGAGATAGTGACAAGTGAAAAGCTAAAGCATCCTGGGCGTGTTGCAGCAGGAAAAAGAGTAGCAGAGTTAAACAGACAAAGAAAATTAAAGTTACAATCACAGAATATAACTCATAATGAAAACATAACACCGCCAACGCCAAAACAAGTTGATTCAATGCCAGCTCCAAAACAAGAACAAGTTAATTCAAGGGCACCAAAGTCTTCATGGAATATTGAACTTAAAACTGTTGCCATTTTTGGCGCCCTTGCTGCTGTTGGGGGCGGTTATTACGGTTATAAAATATATAAAGAATGGCGACAAAAACAAAAGCAGTCAAAAAAATCTGAACCACTAAATACAGAAGAAGACAACAGCACGCCAGCACCGCCAACAACAAAAAATCATTTTCATCCATTTCAATTGGAATAATATTTTTAATAAAAATAGATCATGGCGGATTATTATTTGTTTAAAATGATGAAGTCAATAAATAAAGACATGGAGTCTATAAAAAACATTTCCATAGACCAGAATTGTAATCAATGCGGTTGCTTAGGATGTAAGAACTTCATTAAGATCTATGCTGACCGATCTCACACCAAGGGCGTTAAGCAAGACATCCTCAATGATGACGCGTTTTTTGAGGCGTGTGTGTACTATATTAGACATCTACTATTTAAGATAAAAACATAGATTGTATTGTTTTTTGATAATTATAAGATAACTTGAATAAGAACTTGGTTGTACTTAAAGGACGACTTAATTACAATCTTGAGGTAACTTAATTAAGAACTTAATTAAGAACTTAATTAAGAACTTGAAGTAACTTAATTAAAAACTTAATTAAGAACTTAATTAAGAACTTAGAAGTGACTTAAGTGTGTGCATGCATGGGTGGGGGTGGGTAGGGTGGGGTGGGGGTGTGCATGCGTGGGTGGGGGTGTGCATGCGTGGGGTAGGCCAAAACACACAAACACCAACAAACAAACAAGAAGTGAAACTACTAGGGCCACTTCTTGCTTTGTGACTAAACAGGTTGTGTCCCGCGCGCAACCTCAATCAACTCCAAGTGATCACATAGGGTCGTTTGGCCTAGTTTGCCGCTGAGCTTTGCAGGTGCTGCCGCGCTTTGCAGTCAAGCGATCACATAGGGTCGTTTGGCCTAGTGTGCCGCCGAGCTTTGCAGGTGCTGATGTCATTGGCGGCAAGCGATCACATAGGGTCGTTTGGCCTAGTTTGCTGTGCTCCCCTTTTCTCAACCAGGCTTGCAACTGGCTTTGGCAGAGTTACAGCAATTACTGCTGTAGCCGAGCTTTTATGGCGGCTCTAATCGCCAGTACTTAGTACATCCGTCATTGTATATTTGGAGCATTTATATGGAGATAGTTCTGGCTACACACTACTCCTCTCCATACTGGTAGATGTACTAAGGTCTGCCTATCCCTATCTAGTTTGTTTGCCAGAACCTCCGAAAATCGTCATTCAGTTGCATAAGTTTAATAATGGTTTGGCGTTTGCTACACTTCATTTATACTGATTCCTAGCTTGTGAAATTTAGGATAGTTATAAAAACACACAGAAAGTTGAATGAGTTTCCTAGCATACGAATCAGCCATGTTCACCTTCGCCTTGAGAAATGAACGCCATGTTTGTAGCGTTTTTGTTTTTTTAAACATAACTTGAGCTGTTTCAAGCCAGCGCCCAACAATCAACGCGTGATGAATTGTTTTGCTTTTATTTTGTTTTATCAACATAGCACCGCTTTTTAGAAAAGGAAGCATCCCATTAACAGTTAAACACGTATTGAAACTGGCTACATCTTGTTCGCTAATGTCATTTTCAACGTTTTCATTTCCTTGAACCAACAAACCTTTAAGATATTCGTCCATTTCTAAAGCAGTCGGTTCACTTTTTTCCTTTCCCCCACCTTCCAAAAAAGCAATGCTTCTTTTCGGTTTAACTGGTAAAAAACATGCTTCGCCTCGTTCTTTTTTCAACAAATACTCTGACATGCAAGTATGGTAAAACTTGTGGTCTTCAATAGCGAGAGCCTGTTCTTCAGTGAACATGTTAGCCATTTTGTCGGAGCACAGTCAAAAACCAACCTTCTTGTGCGGCAGCCCGAGAAAGAATGACGAAACCGGCTGGCTCTTGCCGACGTGGCAGCCTCGAAGTGGTATTGTCACGTGGCAGTCTAGAATGTTCCAAAACATTTGCTGATGCAATATGTTGCAAGTTAGTGCGCCGCGGGCCCAGTAGGCTCGCGAGGTGTGCGCTGTGTTCTACGTGAACAAAGGCCTCTTGTCTGCGCTGGCCGTGCCTAGCATAAATTAAGTGATCAGGTTTCAGCCTTGGCGGGTCTCTAACTCCCACCGCCTCGTGTCTGTTATACAAAGTTTTGTAGGTAGAAATTAGTCAGAATAAGTGTGCGGATTTTATGTCAAAAATATAACTTAGTTTTAAAAGACAAGCAAGTTTAGTAAATTAGTATTGAAAACGGATAACCCTACACAGTATGTTTGTTTGTAGATAATCGTTATTTTTTGGTTATTGAAGTCTTACTTGTCAGAGAACTATAAAATGCCGCTTTTAGGCCACTTTCGCCCAAAAACTTGGTTGAGGAGCAAGTGAGCCAGAATGAATATTTATTAGTTCTCTTCGCACCTTGCACCAGTTAGTCCCGAATCGTGTGGGATTCAGTCCCAGGCACTGTTGGTTCTGGGTTTTCAACCTCTGGCGTATGGCTTCATGGCGGCATGACGCTGATAGCTCCTCATGGCCTGTTTACACTAGGACTGCTCTAGAACGAACCTAGATGTGTTTGTGAACATGGAGTCGAGAGACCAGCCAGAGCGAATTATGGAATGTGCAACTGAGAGACAAGAAAGAGGGAAGAAAGGAAGAAATGAGAAGGACAGAAAGTAAGGAAGAACGAACGATGAGAGGGAAAAAAAGCAGAGGGAGAGAGAGAGGGGGAGAGAGAGAGAGAGAGAGAGAGAGAGAGAGAGAGAGAGAGAGGGGAGAAAGGGGAGAGAAAGAGAGAGAGAGCCACAGACAGACAGACAGACAGACAGAGAGAGAGAGAGAGAGAGAGAGAGAGAGAGAGAGAGAGAGAGAGAGAGAGAGAGAGAGAGAGAATGCACAAAAAGGTCTACAATTAACAACACCGACGCGTGCTGTGTGTATCAGCTTCAAGCATCATGCCCAGTCTGAAACAGTGTGGAAGGATTAAAAGGTGAAAGGAAGAAAAAGCAAAGGAAAGAAAATGAAACAAACCCTGAAATAAGCGAAACGAAAGTGGAAGGAGAGAAGGAACTAAAGAAAAATAAGACAAAAAGGGGGAGAAAGACCACAGAAAGCGAGTAAGGATGAAAGACGGAAAGAAACAAAGCAAAAATATAAACAGAAGGGAAGGAAGGTAAACCAACGAAAACAAACTAACGGTCAACATCAAGCGCCACCATCTTAATCGAAGATCCGAAGTGGACCTCTCTGTCCAGAACGGGGCATTTCCTTTCGCCTACATTTTTGTTGTTGTTGTTGTCTACATTCATTTCGCCTTAGTTCAGTTCACCGAAGTGTTTTTACAAGGAGCTAATTCGCTTTGTTTTGCCT
>CM031603.1:61834101-61844101 GCA_018398815.1 Conus ventricosus
GGGCGGCGTACGTGCGCGCACGCGCGCGCGCGCGCGCGCGCGCGCGCGTGTGGTGTGTGTGTGTGTGTGGGTGTGTGTGGTGTGTGTGTGTGTTGTGTGTGTGTGTGGTGTGTGTGTGTGTGTGTGTGTGTGTGGTGTGGAGTGTGTGTGTTGTGTGTGTGTGTGTGTAGTGTGTGTTGTGTTGTGTTGTGTGTGTGTGTGTGGTGTGTGGTGTGTGTGTGTGTGTGTGTGTGTGTGTGTGTGTGGTGTGTACTTTCGTGCTGAGAGTATGGTGTATATGGTGGTGTGAGTAGAGGCGCGCGCGTGTGTTGTGAGTGTTTATGTGTGTGTGTGTGTGTGTGTGCGGGTGCGTGCGTGCGTGCGTGCGTGCGTGCGTTGCGTGGTGCGTGGTGGCGTGCGTGTGTGTGTGTGTGGTTGTGTGTGTTTGCTGTCTGTGCGTATTATTATTGAGAGGGGAGAGTGATCGGGAACATGGTGGTGGTGAGGAATGTCTGCGGGTTAAAAAGATTTTAAATGATTTCGATTAGAGTAATCCTTTTGACCTTTTACTGTATCTTTGGGGGGGGGGGGGGGAGGAGAGAGAGAGAGGGAGGAGAGAAGAGAGAGAGGGGAGAGATACAAACAGACAGACAGGACAGATGAGAGACAAAGTATAGAGAGAGAAAGACACAGGACACAGTGACTGAAACGGGACAGACAGAGGGAAAGAGAGAGAGAATAGAAGCATGCATGCACACAAAACACACACACACACACACACACACACCACACACACACCACACCACACACACATAGGCGCTCACGCACACCCCTCCCTCCCACACACATACACACTGCAGGCCTACCCTTAGAAATTCATAGGCACGCAACATTGTTGTTTACAGTAATATAATTATGAAGTGAAATATAATTTTCGTTTTTAATTCTGAGGCCAATAATGACTGTCACGGTTGTCAATGACAGGCGTAATCCACTTGATTTTTGTCTGCTCTCTGAGAACTGGACGCGAACCTTGATTACGGAAATGCTGCCATGGCCTTGTCTTATCCAGTCAGAAGACAACAAAGTATCTGTCATCCAAAATCGATTCTACTTTTCACATCAATTACTATTTCCTTTTCAGACTATTTTCACTCACCGCAGATGCAGAGTACTGATAGAGTCATGTTTGGAAAAAAAGCTCGGCAGCTTTTTTTTTTATCACCCATGAAGTCTGCAAATTAACAATCTCTCTCGTTTATAGTCACCACAAAGGCTGATTCGAGTTCCGGTACTTGGTGAAAACTCCTCAGAAGACATGTCGACGGCAGAACATGTCGACCTATGGTACCTTAAGCCACGTAGAAAAGATATCCTACAGTGGTGCTTCAGCCAGCCTTGGGGAAAAAATTATATTTCGGACATTACCGAGTCAGGCAATCAACCATACAGAATCGTGTCTGCTCGAGTCACCACTCAGGATCATTTTGGTGAACAGAGACTTAAGGCCTGCTGAGAATACCGGATCAGGAGATCCGGTTGCTCGGGAGTGAGAGGTGTGTGTGTGGTGTGTGTGTGTGTGTGTGTGTGTGTGTGTGTGTGTGTGTGTGCGTGCGTGCGTGCGTGCGTGGTGCGTGGTTTCGTGCGTGCGTGCGTGCGTGCGTGCGTGTGGTGCGTGTGCGTGCGTGCGTGCGTGGTGTGCGTGTGTGTGTGTGTGTGTGTGTTGTGTGTGTGTTTGTGTTTGTGTATGTGTGTGCGTGTGTTGCGTGTGTGCGTGCGTGTGTGTGTGTGTTTTGTATGTGTGTGGTGTGTGTGTGTGTGTGTGTGTGTATGTGTGTGTTGTGTGTGGTGTGTGTGTGAGTGTGTGTGTTGTGTATGTGTGTGCGTGTGTTGCGTGTGTGCGTGTGTGCGTGTGTGTATGTGTGTGTGTGTGTGTGTGTGTGTGTGTGTGTGTGTGTGTGTGTGTGTGTTGTGTGTTGTGTGATGTGTGTGTGTGCGTCTGTGTGTGTGCATGTGTGCGTGAGTATGTGTGTGTGTGTTTGTGCGTGTGTATGCATGTGTGTCTGTGTGTTTGTGTTTATGTGTGTCTGCTTGTGTGCGCTTTTGTACATCCATTTAATCATGTGTGGTTGTGTTGTGTGTGTGTGTGTGTGTGTGTGTGTGTGCGCGTGCGTGCGTGGTGCGTGCTGCGTGCGTGGTGCGTGGTGTGTGTGTGTGTGTGTGTGTGTGTGTGTGTGGTGTGTGTGTGGTGTGTGTGTGGGAGAGAGAGAACACACACTCGTGCGTGAATGTCGCGCGCGCACCCCCCCCCCCCCCCCGCCCCTCCACACCACACACACACACCACACACACACACACACACACACACACACACCAAGTGCGTGCACTACTCAGGAATTCATGGACACACAACATTGTTATTTAAAGTAATATGATTATGGAATGAAACCTACTTTTTATTTTAAATTCTCAGGCCAGATAATGACTGCCATGGTTGTCAACAAAATACTTAATCAGCTGTTTTCATGTTTTTTCTCCTCTCTGACAGCTTGACGTGAAACCTGATACTCGAAAATTGTACCGTGACCTTGTCGTTATCCAATCTGATAAACAGCAATCGTCTGACATCGAACACCTACGGCACTTGTCTCATCAATCATCAGTTCCTTTTTCCAAATATTTTTAGTCAACGCTAATCGAGTGTATTGACAAAGCCATGTGGGTAAAACGTCCAGACGTTTTAATCCAAATAGTCCCTATCAACTATTTCTCTTGTTTATTGTCATTACAAGAGATGATTCAAGTTTGTACAGTAGTGAAACCCTTGTCCGAAGATTGACGATGAGTAAAACTGTAGTCTTTGGTACCCAGCTCGGCAGAAAGACATAATCTGACGAAACAGTGGTCCTTCACCAGCGTGGGAATGAAATATCTCAGGAATGATCGAGTCAGGCAATCAGTCATACAGAATCACGTGCACTACTTCAGGAACTCATAGGCACGCAACGTTGTTATTTCAAATAATAAAATTATGGCGTAAAATCCTTTTTGTGTGTTTAACTCTGATGCCAAAAATAATGACTATCACAGTTGTCAACGGCTGTCAGCGAAAGACGTAATCAACTGTTTTCATCGGTTTTCTCTTCTGTGAGAACTGGACCTAATCTATGGAGAGGGTGCTGTAAATTTGTCTGTACCCAGACAGAATACAATGAATTATCTGTTACCCACATATAGTGCTTTCCCCACCAGTCATCGGTTCCTTTTTCTGTAAAGTTTCACTCAGCGTGAATCGTGTGTATTGCCGGAGCCATGTGGGAAAAAGCCCAGCATTTGTGATCCATAAACTCCAACAAAATCTTCTCGTTTACAGGTTCAAAAGGGGTATTAGGGTTATGCTCGTGAACACTCACCAAAACGTATTTGAGGAAGAAAATCAATCTATGGTCCCTAAGTCAGTGCAAAGCAAAACCCAGCCTACATGGTGCTGCACCTCACATAAAAAAACGGTCAACCCAGGCAATAAATATACATACTGTTCGCTCCAAACCGTTTTTGTGTAAAGGGAAACCCTAAGCCCTGCGAGAACGCGGGATAGGATATGGTTGCTCGAGGGTAGGTGCAAAAATTTGTGGCGGTGGTGTGTGTGTGTGTGTGTGTGTGTGGGTGTGTTTTTGGTGGTGTGGGTGTGGGTTTTTGGGTGTGCTGCGTGCGTACGTGCTGTGTGTTTTGGGTATCATGTGTGTGTATTGTGTTTTGGGTGTGGTTGTGTGTGTGTGTTTTTTGTGGTGTGTGTGTGTGGCGCGCGTTTTTCTGCCTGTCAAATTTGTCTGTCGTTTTTCGTGCTCGTGGGGGTGTATGTGTCTGTGCTTGTGTGTGGATGAGCATTTTTCGTGTGGTGGCGCCGCGCGCGCGCGCGTGTGTTTGTGGTGTGTGTGTGTGTGTTGGTGTGTGTGTGGTGTGTGTTGTGTGTGTGTGTGCAGCATCGTGTGTATTGTGGTTGTGTGGTTGGTGTGGTGGTGTGGTGTGTGGTGTGGTGTGTTTTTATGGTGTGTGTGTGTGGGGGTGTGTGTGTTGTGTGTGTGTGTTTTGCCTTTTGTCAGCCTTCGTGTGTGTTTTCGGCATGTGTGGGGGGTGATTTTGGTTGTGTGGTGGTGTGGTGTTGTGGTGTGTGTTGTGGTGTGTGTGTGTGTTGTGAGTGAGCATGTGTGCGTGTGAGTGATGTGTATGTGTTGTGTGTGTGTGTGTGGTGTGGTGTGCGTGGTGTGTGTGTGTGTTGTGTTGTGTGTGTGTTTGTTTTGTGGGTGTGGTGTGTGTGTTGTTTCTGCCTGTGTGGAGTGTGTGTATGGTGTGTGTGTGTGTTTGTGTGTGTCAGTCTGTTGTCTGTCTGTCTGTTTGTCAGAAAAAGAAGAGAGAGAGAGGAGAGAGAGAGAGAGAGAGAGAAGAGAGAAGGAGGAGAGACAAGAGACAGAGAGACAGAGGGGGAAACCCCGGCGAGTGTGCCGGAACTAGTATTGTAAAATGCTTTCTGCTCTTTAGCTACTTTCCTTTTGGCACAATTTGCGGTGTTAAGTTTTTTTTGAGTGTTGTTTACAAATGTTTAAGTGTATAGTAAGGTCCTTTCAGCTCCCCAAAACGGAGGAAAGAGTTCACATAGAAAATTATCATCATCATCATTTTCATCATCCATCTCATCATATCACTATCATCATCATTAGATCGTATCCTTCATAACCCCCATCCTCATTTTTGTTATTTTAATTCCACATTATATGTTTCGTGATCATAATTAGAGTATAGTATTTTTCTTATCATCATCATCATCATTTTTATTATGGGGGGAAAACCTTATTTCAAATTTAGCAGTGGGGTTCAAAAAAAAATAGATAGTTATTCCCGATCATGCGTGCCGATGCTGGTTTCTGTCTACCCTTTTCCACCTCTGTTTCGTCTCTCTCGATCTGGTTTTTTTTCTGTCTGTCGTATTGCCTCTCTGTCTTCGCTGTCGTCTGTCTTCTGTCTGCTGTTCTCCTCTCTCTCTCTCTCTTCTCTCTCTCTCTCTCTTCTGCCCCTGTGATGGGTGTTGGGTTTTGTGTTGTGTGTGTGTGTGGGGTGTTGTGTGTGTGTGTTGTGTGTGGTGTTGGTGCCGCGTTGTTTGTTCGGGTCATGTGCAGCTTTCTCTTGGTATAAACTGCGCGCACGGTGTGTACGTGTGGTTGTTAGTGTTTGAAGTGTGTACGCGCGCATTGTGGTTTTGTGCCAATATCTTTTCTATGATCCTCCATCCTCGACCTCCATCTTTTAGTATGTGTTTTGGTGGTTGTGTTTTGTGTTGGTGTGGGGTGTGTGGTTGGTGGTGTTGTGTGGGAGTGAAGAGAGAAACCCCACACAAGAGAGAGACAGAGACAGAGACGGGGATGAGAGGAGACACGGAGGAAAAGATTTTAAAAATAGTGGGTTTGGGGGCATGCTATATACGTAAACGCACCCCTACGGTGTGCGTGCGGCGTGGTACGTGCGTTGTGTGGGTGTGTTTTGGTGGTGTGTTGTGTGGTGTGTGTTTTGGGGTGTGTGTGGGGCGTGGTGCGTGCGGTGTCTTTTTCGTGTGTGTGTTATATGAAGTGGTGTGACACAGACAGGAAACGACAGACATATAGACATTTGACGGGGCAAGCAAATTTTTCAGCCCCGTTAAACGACAACCAACGAAGAAGTCCAGTCGCGGCCATCCGCTGTCCACTCCCCCGTCCCGAACCCCATCGGACTCATGGGCCGTCATCACGGAAAAAACTGGAAATAGGACGTAGCCTCAGCTAATAAACTTGGGCACACAAATTGACACCCCCTTAGGGACGACCCATTTCTTCCCTTACCCAGCCCTTACCGGCTCAACGGATAAAAAAAAAACATGCCCCCACCATCACCATCACCACCACCACCACTTACCCCCCCCCTACCCCAACCCCCCCCCCTGCCCACACCCCATCACCACACCACCACGTTTTTCCCCCTCCCGCCACAGTGACGACAACAGGATGCGCCGGCCCTTTCCACCCCCGGACGTATACCACTTGACCCCCCACGGGGGGGGGGGGGGGAGAGGACGAGGGGACGCAACATAGGAGGGGGGGGGGTGGGGGGGGGGGGGGGGGGGGGGGGAGGGGGGGGCTCAAAGTGATTTAAACCCCCCTGCCCTGAGACTTAGCGAAACAAAGCTGGTCCCATTTCTTCGACAAGGGGGGTGGGGGAGGGGGTGGTGGGGGAGGAAAAGGGGCCCCCGGAAAGGAAGAGTTAAGAGGTGGGAAGGGGGGGAGAGAGGAAAGTGGGGGGGGGGGGGGGGGGGGGGGGGGGGGGGGGGGGGAGGGGAAGGGGTCCAACGTTTTTGACAACTTGTCACTTTTCCCCGGGGAGAATTCCGTCACACTGAGACAAGGTGTAACGAATGTCACGTCGAGCCCTCCCCTCCCTCCTCCCCCCCCCCCCCCCCCCCCCCCTCCCCCCCTCGGGGTTTCCCCCCTTCCCCGCTGGGATGGCTATCTCGGGTCCTGACCGGGCAGGGGGAGGGGGCCCCTCTGTGGGGGCCATCCTTGTGTCCTTCAGCCCTTGACACTTTAATTCCACCCCACCGCCACCTCATCGATTGCGGGCCAACACTCTCCCAGATTGAGACGCTTTTAGCGATGACTGGCCGGGGCTGGAAGGAGAAAAGGGGGGTTTGAATGGGACAGTTTGGGAATAGCTTTGTTTAGGAGAGAGAGAGAGAAGGGAGAACAGACAGCGAAGACCTACTATACGATAAGTTTTTCAAGTGAAAGTTGATTGCTTCTTCAAACCTTTTCCCCCCCCCCCCAAACCCTCCCCATTCCAAAAAACCCAATTCCATTTTTTTCTTTTTTTTTTAAAAAGGATAGTTAATGACAGGAGCAGGTTTAAAAAAAAACTGAAAAGCCACACCACCCACCGCATTTCGTTAATCAGAGATAAAGAAAGCATTCATTCCCAAGACTGGATCAACCCGTTCGTTTATTCTCACCAAACTTGGGCCCCGAATATGTAATGAAAAGAATACATGACCTCCCCCCCCACCACCCCGTAAACAGATAAATCAAAAAATGAAAAACAAACACTGATTTAAAAAAAAAAAAATTTAAAAGAAAAAAAGAGGGAGAAAGGGCCCTGGTTTTTGGGTATGCAGAGACAAAGACAGAAACTGGCAGGGCAGAGGGGGAGGCTCTATAAATACAAGAAAGAACATAAATAATTTTTTTTTTTAATATTTTAAAAAAGAGGGAAGGGATGTTTTCATTATCAGAGAGACAGAAAGACAACAGGACCAGACAAGGGGGCAAAAAAAACAGAAATTTTGGGGTATCTTTTTATTGGGAAATCTCGTTATTTCATAATTAGCAGTGGGCTTCAACCAAAATATCAGATAGTTATTCCTGATCATGGCGTGCCGATGACTGGTTTCGGGTCTACCCTTGTCCACCTCTGTTTCTGTCTCTCTCTGATCTGTGTTTGTTGTCTGTCTGTCTGTATTGCCTCTCTGTCTGTCTGTCTGTCTGTCTGTCTGTCTGTCTGTCTGTCTTCTTCTCTCTCCTCTTCTCTCTCTCTCTCTCTCTCTCTCTCTCTCTCTCTCTCTCTCTGCCACTGTGCATGTGTGTGTGTGTGTGTGTGTGTGGTGTGTGTGTGTGTGTGTGTGTGTGTGTGTGTGTGTGTGTGTGTGTGTGTGTGTGAGTGCCAGCGTGTGTTTGTTCGAGGTGCATGTGCATGCCTTTCTCTTGGTATAAGCGTGCGCGCACGTGTGTGTACGTGTGCGTGTGTTATGTGTTTGATAGTGTGTACGCGCGCATATGTGTATGTGTGCCAATATATTATCTATCGATCCACATCCATCGATTCATTTTTATGTATGTGTTGTGTGGTGTGTGTGTGTGTGTGTGTGTGTGTGTGGTGTGTGTGTGTGTGTGTGTGTGTGTGTGTGTGAGTGAGTGAGAGAGAGAAAGCACACACAGGAGAGACAGAGACAGAGACGGAGATAGAGACGGAGACACAGTGAGAGACAGATTATATAATTATGTGGGTGTGCATGCATATATACGTAAGCGCACCCATACGTGTGTGCGTGCGTGCGTGCGTACGTGCGTGTGTGTGTGGTGGTGGTGGTGGTGCTGTGTGGTGGTGGTGGTGTGTGTGCGTGCGTGCGTGCGTGCTGCGTGTCTGTGTGCGTGTGTGTGTATATATGTATGTGTGTGTGACACAGACAGGTAGACGAGCAGACATATAGACATTCTGACAGGGACAAGCAATTCTTCAGACCCGCAGCTTAAAACGACAACCAACGAATGAAGTCCAAGTCGCGAGCCATCCGCTGTCCACTCCCCACGTCTCCGAACCCGATCGTGACTCATGGACCGTCATCACGGAACACGTGTGAACTAGGACGTAGCCTCAGCTAATAACACTTGGTCACACAAGTTGACACCTCCCTCTAGGGACAGACCCATTAGCTTCCCTTACACCAGCCCTTATCCGGCTCAATCGGATAAAAACAAACATGCCACCACCATCACCATCACCACCACCACCACTTACCCCCTCCCTACCCTCACCCCACCCCCTGCCCACACCAGCATCACCACACCACCACGTTTCCTCCTCTCCAGCCACAGTGACGACAACAGGTATGACGCCATGGCCTTTCCACCCCCTGTGTTACGTCATACCATCTTGACCCCAGACGGGGTGGGGGGGGGGGGGAGAGGACGAGGGGGACGCGAACAGTCAGGAGGAGGGGGCGGCGGGGGGGGGGAGGGGAGGGGAGGGGGGCTCAACGTGATTTGAACCACCTGCCATGAGACTCGTAGCGAAACAAAGCTGGTCCCATTTCTTCGACAGAGGGTGAGTGAGGGGAGGGAGTGGTGGTGGAGGAAATGAGGCACGGAAAGGAAGAGTTAGAGAGGTGGAAGGGGGAGAGAGAGGAAAGTGGGGGGGGGGGGGGGGGGGGGGGGGGGGGGGGGCAGGGAAGGATGTCCAACGTTGTTGACAACTTGTCACTTGTCGGCGAGAAGTTCCTGCTCACACTGAGACAAGGTGTAACGAATGTCACGTGCTGAGCCCTCCCCTCTCCTCCTTCCCCCGCCCCCCCCCCCCCCCCCTCCCCACTCTGGGTTACCCCGTTCCCTGCTGGGATGGCTATCTCTGGGTCCTGCACACGGACAGGAGAGGGGCCTCTCTGTGTGGGCCATCCTTGTGTCGTCTTCAGCCTTGCACACTTCACTTCCACCACCACCGCCACCTCATCGATTGACGGGCCAACACTCTCTCCAGATTGAGATCGCTTGTAGCGAGTGACTGGCCGGGACTGGAGAGGAGAAGAAGGGGGTTAGAATGGGACGAGTCTTGTGGATATAGGCTTTGTTGAGAGAGAGAGAGAGAGAGAGGGAGAGACAGACAGACAGACAGACACGTATCTATACGATAAGTTTACAGAGTAGACAAGTTGATTGCTTCTTCAAACCTTCCCCCCCCCCCCCCCAATCCCTCCCCATCCAAAATCACAATTCCATTGTCTTTCTTTTTTTTCAAATAAGAGATAGTTAATGACAGGAGCAGGTTTAACAAAACTGAAAAGCCACACTCACCACACCGCATTTCGTTAAGTCAGAGATAAGATGAAAGCATTCATTCCCAAGACTGGCATCTAACCAGTTCGTTTATTCTCACCAAACTCTGGCCCAGAATATGTAATGAATGAATACGATCGACCTCCTCCCCACCACCAGTAAACAGATAAATCAAAAAATGAATAAACAAACACGTGATTAGAAAAAAAAAAATTAAAATGAAAAAGAGAGGGAGAAGGCCATGGTTCTGCGCTTATGCAGAGACAGAGAGACAGACAGACTGGCAGACAGAGGTGGAGGCATCTATAAATACAAGAATGAATACATAAATAATTTTTTTTTTAATATTTGAAAACAGAGAGGGAGAGGTCATGTTTCTTCATTTATACAGAGAG
>CM031603.1:61849101-61866931 GCA_018398815.1 Conus ventricosus
GCAGCATTTGTTTGGAGATACTGACGCGTATTTATTTCATCATGGGAGCAAGGTTGTTTGCTCTTCCCTGTCTCAGCTAAGATGTCTTTTCAACTGCTCAGGAACCTCTGACGAATAGGATTTTCTGTCACCATAATAATGTGCCAAAACATGTGAACTCCTCTCTCTCTCTCTCTCTCTCTCTCTCTCTCTCTCTCTCCTCTCTCTCTCTCTCTCTCTCTCTCTCTCTTTCTCTCCCTCTCTCTCTCTCTCTCTGTTGTTTTATATTGCTGACAACATATTTTCCACATTGTCCTGCATGTATATTTTTCGAGTGATTTTTACCTGCACTCAAACACTGTTCCGATGT
This sequence comes from Conus ventricosus, assembly GCA_018398815.1. Lineage (NCBI taxonomy): Eukaryota > Metazoa > Mollusca > Gastropoda > Neogastropoda > Conidae > Conus > Conus ventricosus. The sequence continues at coordinate 61,849,451 of CM031603.1, forward strand.
CTGCATCACACAACACACCTTGATGCAATCCAAGATTATACAACACACCTTGATGCAATCCAAGATTATACAACACACCTTGATGCAATCCAAGATTATACAACACACCTTGATGCAATCCAAGATTATACTAGGATAAATCGAGATCCAAAATTTACTTATTAAGAGAAACGTGGATCCTTACTTCACAAGGCTGAATTCCAGGGTAAAGCAGGATCCCGATCTGTTCTATGGAATCCTGGACGCACCCAACAGGAACGGCTCCAACTCTTTGATTAGTACCGCATCGAATGTCACTCGCCTTGTCGTGCATCAGCGTCAATGTTAGTGTAGTGGTGGTTTAGAAAACGACTTCTCAAGACGGCCATTTCATGAGTGTTTAGAAGAGCGCACCAAGGGGCTGAAAATAATGTGTTCTACATGTTAAGCGGTCAGTACTCCAAAAGTGAAGTGGCTGCTAGAAGGAAACTGACTAAGCTCTTCCTGCAATAATTCTCTCTGTCTGTCTCTGTGTGAGTGCGGGCGCGGGCGCGCGCGCGCGCGCGCGCGTGTGTGTGTGTGTGTGTGTGTGTGTGTGTGTGTGTGTGTGTGTGTGTGTGTGTGTGTGGTGCGCGTGTGTGTGTGTGTGTGTGTGTCGTGTGTGTGTCTGTGTGTGTGGTGTGTGTGTGTGTGTGTGTGTGTGTGTGTGTGTGTCTGTGTGTGTATGAGCGTGCGTGCGTGCATGCGTGCGTGCATGCGTGCGTGTGTGTGTGTGTGTGTGTGTGTGTGTGTGTGTGTGTGTGTGTGTGTGTGTGTGTGTGTGTGTGTGTGTGTTGTGTGTGTGTGTGTGTGTGTGCATGAGAAGAAGAGAGGGATGGAGAACTTTAGAAGAGTGGGAGGCATGTTTTAGGAGTAACAACAGTGCTGAGTAACTGTTGAAAGTGTGTGTGTGTGTGTGTGTGTGTGTTGTGTGTGTGTGTGTGTGTGTGTGTGTGAGTGTGTGTGTGTGTGTGTGTGTGTGTGTGTGTGTGTGTGTGTGTGTGTGTGTAAGTGCGTGCGTGCATGCGTGTGTATGCGTGTATGTGTGTGTGTATGTCTGTCTGTCTGTGTATGTATCTATGTGAAAGAGTTTTTAATTCTCAGTCATCTCTACTCTTCAAACGGATCCGGACTCCACAACAACGAGTGTGGATTGTAAAGCGCTTACAGCTTGGTCTCCAGCCGAGGACAGGCGCTATATAAGTATTCACCATCATTCATCATCATCACATCATCATCATCATATCAGATTACCCATTCTAAACCAAAATTCAGATTTTCTTATCAGAAATCGGATCTTGATTTCACCCCCACCCCCACCCCCCTGGAATATACATTCGGGTCTGAATTTACCCGACAAGCGAGATTTGCAGAGCAAACGTGGGCGCAGGGCAATGCTGGATTCCTCCAGGTAAAATCAAGATCCAGGTTTCTCTTAGGAGAATCGTCAGTCTCAGTTTTACGCTAGAGCTATCCGGGCTTATCCTGCGTTCCCGTTTGCTCAGCTGGCCTCCCCTTCGGAGTAACGATAACTGTAACAGACCACTCACTGGAAAAGGATTACGTGTTAAGGTTCACCCCCCTTCAACGCAAGTGTGTCCTTTGCAATTCTGCAGATTTTGATGTTTACTCCACTTCCTGTCGGAAATTTGAGGCATCTGTGCCTAGTTTGAGTTATTTCTATTTCTTATGTCCTACATCAAATCGTTAGCTCTTCCAGCTTATGGAGCAGTATCCAATCCAGTCTGTTCAATTGGGCAAAATTTGGCGTAAGACTTCATGGCGAAAGCTTGGCCGTGTATAGAGTTGTACTGTCTTCATCTGTCAGATGAACAGCAACGAGAGAGGCTGCGGGATGCACACGGTAGTAGCTAGAGGGTGGCGTTTTTCGCCGGTGGGTTCTGCATTCATAAAATATGGGCAGGTACACCAATGGGAACGCTCCCGTGGAGGTACTTTCGTGTCACATCCGGTGGCCATTTGACAATGGTATCTGCCAGGGAGCAATTATGTCCCTTGATGTCTTAACGGAATGCCCTGTGCGTGCCTGTACCCTATGTGAACACAGTGCAGGCTTCCAAGGGTGGTGTAGGATTGCTACTAACTGGTTTGTTCGGCAGTTGATGACAGTACTTCTCTGGGTCCCACCCGCTCCTTCGGGTGTATTTTTCTTGTCTGCTTTGTGGCCGACTCTGGGAAAAGGTCCAGTGACGGCGAGGAAGGACTCATTGACCGCAGAGAAAGTCCTGTTGACAGTGGGAAAGACTGTAACCTGGGATTCTCTTCAGAGTGCACGTAAGACCTCATGGCGAAAGCTTGGCCGCGTCTAGAGCTGTACTGTCTTTATCTGTCAGATGAACAGCAACGAGAGAGGCTGGGGGATGCACACGGTAGTAGCTAGAGGGTGGCGTTTTTCGCGGGTGAGTTCTGCAGTCATGAAATATGGGCAGGTACACCCATGGAAACGCTCCCGTGGATCTTCTGTCGTGTCACATCCCGGTCGCCATTACACAATGGCATCTGCCAGGGAGCAATTATGTCCCTTGACGTCTTAATGGAATGCCCTGTGCGGGCCTGTACCATATGTGAACACAGCGCAGACTTCCGAGGTGGGACAGGATTACTCCTAGCTGGTTTGTTCGGTAGTTGAGGACAGTACTTCTCTGTGTCCCACCCGCACCTTCGAGTGCACTTTTTTTTCATTCTAATTTTGTTTTCAGTCTTTCTGGATTTTTTAATCCCTAAGGTACTGTTTCCTTTAGGCTGTGCCTTTTACGTTTCCACCTTTCGAACATATCTGGAAAAAAAATCGTTTTTTCCCTTTTCCCCTAAACTCCGTGATTTTCTTCAATTTTTGAAACACATTTCATATATCCAGAAGGATGTAGTCGATTTTACTGATGTGGAAGGCTTATGTGGAAATGCTTTTCACTAGCACATGATAAGGGTCTAGTAGAGTGCCTGATATGGCTGGTCCTGTTGGACTCTCCTTTAGAGGAACCATCACTCTAACAGAGAACTCACTGGCGGATGATTATTCCTCGTGTCCCCCCCCCCCCCTCCTCCTCCCCGACACAAATATATAGATAGATAGATAGATAGATAGATAGATAGATAGATAGATAGAGAGATAGAGAGATAGATAGATAGGTAAAAGTTTGGTGTCTTAACTGAGGTGACTTTTGCAGCTTGTGCTAATCTCTGTCTGGAAGAGACATGTGGGCCCAGGTTTTAGTATCCATTTTATGTATTGCATCAACATGTGAGTCCTTCATGTTTGTGGATCAGAGTCTGGTGTTAAATTTGGGATCATCTAAAAGTATAGATAGATAGATAGATAGATAGATAGATAGATAGATAGATAGACAGATATATATATAATAGAGAGAGAGAGAGAGACAGAGAGAGACAGAGAGAGAGAGAAAGTGTGTGAAAAAGAGAGAGGATAGGTAGATAGATAGACAGACACACAGACAGACAGCAGATAGACAGACAGATAGGTGGATAGATAGATTGATGGATAGATAGATAGATAGATAGACGATCGATAAACAGATAGATGGATAGAAAGATGGATGTGTGTTGGGGGGGGGGGGGGGGCTTCGGCCTAAACTAAATAAACTCTCTTCTCTCTCTCTCTCTCCTCTCTCTCTCTCTCTCTCTCATCGTGGGGGGGGGGGCGGGGGGGGGGGGGGGATACAGCGCACAGCAGCGATAAAAACGTCCGCAGCTCTGCGTGTGGGCAATCGAGTGCAGCAAAACTATAAAAACAGCCGATAAAATCCAAATGCCTTCGGCTAAACTCGTCAGACTGGGATCAAATCAATGCCGCAGTAGTATCTGGCACACAAAGTATCCGATACCCATCGCTGGAGAAAGGGAACTGAGGTGAAGGCAGAGGGAGGGGGGGGTGGGGGGGGGCTGGCTGTGGTGGGGTGGTGAGGGAGGAGGGGGGATGGCGAAGAGGGGGGAGGGGAGAGTAGAAATGAGAGGGGAGAGGGTGTGGGGGGGGGGGGGGGGGGGGCGAAGAGCATAGGTTGATGGGGGAAGGGGGGAGGGGACATGTGACAAGTGGGTCTGGCTGACTTGGAGAGGTCTGTTAATTGTTTACGTCTGGTTATCAAGGAGATATGAAGACGTCAGTTTCCTTATAAACAAAGTCTCTCAGCGAGAGGCGGGCGGGCGGGCAGCGGGCGCAAAGATGGCTGTGTTTGTTGAACATGGCGACATACGACAGAAGTGAAAAGCTGTGTGTTTGGTTTAGCACAGCCTTCTCTCTCTCCCTCTCTGTCTCTGTCTCTCTCTGTCTCTCTCTCTCTCTCTTCTGTCTCTCTCCCCTCTCTCTCTCTCTCTGTCTCTCTCTCTCTCTCTCTCTCTCTCTCTCTCTCTCTCTCTCTCTCTCGCCGCTCGCTCGCTCGCTCGCTCTGTGTGTGTGGTGTGTGTTTTGTGTGTGTGTGTGTGTGTGTGTGTGTGTGTGTGTGTGCGCGCGCACGTGTTTGTGTACATATAAGAGTCTAATAAAGAGAGACAGCGACATACACGAGAGAGAGAGAGAGAGAGAGAGAGAGAGAGAGAGACGACAGACAGGAGAGAGAGAGAGAGAGAGAGAGAGAGAGAGAGAGCGAGAGAGAGAGAGAGAAGAGAGAGAGAGAGAGAGAGAGAGAGAGAGAGAGAGGGGGAGAGAGAGAGAGAGAAGAGACTTACATGGAGGGAAACGAATAGCAAGGCAGACTCAGAGAGAGAACGACAAGAGACAGAGAACGGAAAAGTTAGTCAAAGACAGGCAGTGGATAGAGACAGAGAGAGAGAGAAAGAGAGAGAGAGAGAGAGAGAGAGAGAGAGAGAGAGAGAGAGAGAGAGAGAGAGAGAGAGAGAGAGAGGCAGACAGACAGACAAACAGACACATAGACAGAGAACTCTAGAGAGCAGAGGGCTGAAAAGAGCGAGAGGCTGGAGGAATGTCACTGGCTGGAGGAGAGAGGAGGGGGAAGAAGGAAGGGAGGGGAGTCAGCGCTGTTAACTGACAGTCTCCTGCACTCCACCACCACCCCCTCCCATCTCCTCCTTCCTACATCCCCCTTCCACCAGTGCCTGTGGCGACGACACCAGGGGCCCCGTGCCAGCCCACAGACACCACAGCCCCCTTACCCCCTCCCTCCCTCCCTCTCTCTCTCTCTCTCTTCTCTCTCTCTCTCTCTCTCTGCGGGACGCTTCCAACGGGGCCAGGACAGCAACAACACAGCCGGCCAATATCAACTTCTTCTTGCCACCCCCCCCCCCCCCCACATCACCTCCGCCATTCTCCCTACAACTCTTTTCTCTCTCTCTCTCTCTCTCTCTCTCTCTTTCTCTCTCTCCTCTCTCTCTCTCTCTCTCTCTCACTCACTCCTGTCTCCTCCTGTATTTCCAAGAACCACCCACCTCCCCACCCTCCCACCCCCTTCCCACCTTCTCCTCTCCATCCTCCCATCGCCATCTTTCTCCTCTGTCCCAGCAAAAACTCCTTGAGTTCCTCTATCGCTTACCCCTCCTCACACACCCCACCTCTCTCTCTCTCTCCCTCTCTCCACCCTCCATCCTCCTGTCGTGGCTGTATATGTCGTATCTCTCTACTCCCCCCAACTGTCCCGTCCCGTGTAGCCAAGGAAAGAGCTGGGGCAGAGGAAGGGGGTGGGACGGAGGGGAGGAGGTGGGAGGGGGATGGAGAGCTAGAGGAGGAAAAAGGGGAGGGAGGAGAGGGTGGGAGGCCGGGTCCGAGTCGCGCTAGCTACTTGTGGGAAGTCTGTCGTGTGACGTCCGCCAAAGCGTGTCGCCCAACTCTGTGGCGTGTGCTCCGGCCCCCCTACCCCACCCCAGCCCCCTCCTACCCCATCCCCAGTCTTTGACAAGCAAGCGTGTCTCTCCTCTCCTCTCTCTCTCTCTTTCTCTACTCGGCAGTCAGCAAAGAGACAGTGCCAGACTTGCAGCCGCCCGCCCGCTCAGAGACCGTGGTGTTTTTAGTGAGCTGCCACCAGGCACCAACCAGTAGCGGGACACACGACCAACGAAGGGGTGGGGGACCAGGACCGACATTCACTCAGCACAGCGACGGAACTCTTTGTGAGGGGTTGGACATTTGTCTCTGTCCGCTTGGCACCCGTGTACGTGTTGCTTGCTTCAATGCTTGCTACTGCTTGCTGCTGCTGCTGCTGCTGCGCTGCTGCTGCCGCCGCTTGTGTCACTTCGTCGTCTGTCTGTCTGCCCTGCTCTGCCCTGCCCTGCCCTGCCTGCCTGCTTGCCTGCCTGCCTGCCTGCCTGTCTGCCTGCCTGCCTGCCTGTCGACCCTCTCTGCTTGTGCCTGTCTACAGGGGGATCTGTGCACTCCTCTCTGTGTGTCTTTCAGGTATCGATTTTCTCTCCTCTAGTCTGTAGCCGTTGTCTATATCCCCTCTCCCCCCACCCCTCCCCAGCTCCCCCTGCCTCACCCCCCCCAACCTCCACCCCCTCGTCCCTCTTCCCTTCTCTCTCACTCCCCCTCCCCCCCCCCCCCCGTTCCACCCCTCTCTACCGTAAACTTTTCTCCCCCTCCCCTCCCTCCTTCGGGTTTTCAGGAAGAAGGATGGACAAAGTCAACAGTGCGTGTCCTACTTCCCGACGTGCTGCCACTCGATCATTCGATCAGGTTAGGAAACTTGCAAGTTGTTGGTTGGCCAGAGGTTCTGTCCTAGGAGGGGAAAGGGGGTGTGGAAGGGGAGTCACGAGGGACAGAGAGAGAAAGAGACGCCCTTTGTCGTAGCTAAGTAAATAGGTCTTCACGTGTTGTCAGGATTGAATCGGTTGCGTTAGCTTTTCTTCTTCGTTTTTCTTTTAGAAATCAGATATCCTCACAGTATTTTTAGAATGACTGGGGTGGGGGGGGGGGGGAGAGGGGGGGGGGGAGGAAAGAGACTTTTTTTGTTTATTCAGCTCGTTCGGACGAGTAGATTGGCTATGCCCTGTACACGGCAGCACTTAAGAAGATGCTGTGACTTTGACTGCCTGCCTCCCTCCCCCTCTCCCCCCCCACCCCCTCTCTCTCTCTCCTCTCTCTCTCTCTCTCTCCTCTGGCTCCGAGATGGCCTCTCTCTCTCTCTCTCTCTCTCTACTCTCTCTCTCTCTCTCTCTCTCTCTCTCTCGTGGCTCCGATGATGTCCTCTCTCTCTCTCTCTCTCTCTCTCTCTCTCTCCTCTCTCTCTCTCTCTCTCTCTCTGTGGCTCCGATGATGGCCTCTCTCTCTCTCTCTCTCTCTCTCTCTCTCTCTCTCTCTCTCTCTCTCTCTCTCTCTCTCTCTCTCCCCCCTTGGTTGTGCTGCTGCCTCAAGAGACACCAGTGGCTGAAAGTATTGGAATTCCTTTGACAAATCTATGCCGAAACCTAACAATACTTTCTGGACCGTCTCAGTGTCGCACTGCAAGGCCAGTACATAAGGGTTGAAGGAAGACACACTTCCTCCTACCTGGACACGTCCGTTTTGTTGTTGTTTTTGTCGTACATTTCACCTGAGATGTTGTCTGCCGAAAGTCATACATTAGAGACGGTTGGTGTTGTGTGAATCCCATATGCTTTCCAAAGGGGTCAAAGATGAACATTTATTGACTCTTGGTTCTTGGTAGATACGTGTGTCGAAAAGTACCTGTACAGCTACAAGTCCCACCAGGGTACTGCTATAATAGTACTAGTACTAACTGCTGCTGCTGCTGCTGTTGCTACCACTACTATTACTATAATAGTGAGAAGAAGAAAATGAAGAAGAACAAGAACAAGAAGACGAAGAAGACTGATGGTGATGGTAACAATAATGAGAAGAAGAAGAAGAAGAAGAAGAAATGAAGAAGAAGAAGAAGAACAAGAACAAGAACAAGAAGAATATTGTACGATTTGAATCATGTTTGCGACGCTGCGACGATTATGATGATGAAGACGGTGATGGTGGAGATGTTACAGTAATTATTGTTGACGGTTTTTCTTCCTATTTTTTGTTTCAAGGATTTCTTTCAGTGACACAGTGTTCTTGTCGTACCTTCATATACACCAACCACTTTGGATGAAATTAGTTCTGGTTTTTTTTTTCCTGCATAAATAATGAAGATGGGGACGAAAATGCTCTCTCTCTCTCTCTCTCTCTCTCTCTCTTGTGTTCTTCTTGACAGTGCCCCCCTCTCTCTCTCTCTCTCTCTCTCTCTCTCTCTCTCTCTCTCTCTCTCTCTGTTGTTCGTCTTTACCGTGTCATCTCTCTGTGTCTCTATCTCTGTCTCTCAGTGTGTGTGTGTGTGTGTGTGTGTGTGTGTGTGTGTGTGTTGTGTGTGTGTGTGTTGTGTGTGTGTGTACGTGTGTGTGTGTGTGTGTGTGTGTGTGTGTGTGTGTGTGTGTGTGTGTGTACGTGTGTGTGTGTACGTGTGTGTGTACGTGTGTGTGTGTGTGTGTGTGTGATGCGCGCGCGTACGTGTGTGTGTGTATGTGTGTGTGTGTGGTGTGTGTGTGTGTGTGTGTGTGTGTGTGTGTGTGTGTGTGTGTGTGTGTTTGCTGTTCTTGACAGTCATCTGTGTGTGTGTGTGTGTGTGTGTGTGTGTGTGTGTGTGTGTGGTGTGTGTGTGTGTGTGTGTGTGTCCTGTTCTTGATAGAGTCAGGTGTTTAATGCACTGTCCTGACCAATACAAACAGGGAAGACGTTTGTTCTTCCCTATTGATCATCATCATTATCATCTTGTAGTCTGTAGGAACAGCAGCTTTTTTTTTTTTTTTTTGGTCTTTTGGGGGATTTCCAACAGAGCAATGTTTCCATGTGAAACATGGAAGTGTCTGTCAGTCCCCAAGCCGTGCGTGGAGCATTGTGAAACAAAGGGCCTGTGCTTGCCGCCAGGCCATGTGCACCACGACTCCACGCCGTCACTGACCTACACATCTGCCCTTAAACAGAACGCAGCCAGGCACACTGACAACGCGGCCCCTGTTCCCTCCCTCCTTCTTTCCAGCCTAGACAGACATATACGTGTTGTCGCAGAACGAAACGGTAGCACCAAGCCATCAGACAAAGACGAAGAGGTATCTCCCTTCCCTTCCCCCCCCCCCCCCCCCTCCTCTCCCAGCCTATCTTACATCCTCCCCTCCTTCCCATCCACCCTCCCCCTCGTCCGTGTCCCCTACGCCTTGAGTGCCTGGCCGCCTGTGCTTCTTGCCCCGTCTTCCTTCCCCCTCTACTACCACCCCACCTTCTCTCCATCCCCTCTTCTTGGGGAGGGTGAGGGGAAGGAGGGAGGGTGGAGGGGCAGCCAGTTGGAACCAGGAGGAAAGCGGGGCGGGGTGACAGGGACCAGTCACAGGGAGAAAGTGGAGGCAGCGAAGGGGCTGCTGACTGCCTGACTGACTCGGGCGGTGCCAGTGGCTGAATGAAGGATGTTCACTTCCCCCCCTCCCTCTTCCACCACCACCACCACCCAAAATCACCTAGCCAGCAAGGACCGACGCCTTTGACTCGCTAGCTAGCTGGGGGCAGAAAAGCGACGTGCCAGGGGCTGGGTGGGTTTGGCTAAATTTGGCTCTGTGGCTTCGGTGTGCAGTGTCTAGCCTGCCTCGGGACGCCCCCGGTCCGCAGGAGGAGACTCTTCTTCGTCTTCTATCCCCTGTTTCTTGTGGCACGGCGGCACCCCACACTACCACCGCCACCACCACCACCACCGTCCCCACCCCCTCCCTGTACCGAGCGTCCGTGTGTGTGTACCTTGCTTGCCAGAACTGCTGTGACCGCTCGCCTGCCGCCTGCCACTAGACTATGCTACTGTCGACATGAAGCCTTTGGAGGTGAGTGCTCAGCCCCTGTTTGTGTGTCTCTTGTTTTCTTCGTTTGAACTGGTAAAAAGTGGTGTCAAAGTTACCACCGTGTCGTCATGATCGTAACCCTCGAAGTTGTGTTTCGTTTCGGTTGGTTGTTGTTTTTTGTGTGATATTGTGTTGAAGAAGACAAGGGGAAAGATAAAGAGAGAGAGAGAAGTAGACAGGCCCAAAAGTTTGAGAAAGTTTTCAAGGAGTGGGCACCCGCCGTCCCGTCTCCTCCGAGGTGAGCTGGCACCGCGAGCTTGCCCGTTGCCAGTCCTAAGCGTTCGAAGATAGCACAGGTCATCTGGTAGTGCCGTGTCATTTTAGGGGCAAAGGTGTGAGTAGATTATCCTGCTGGCACTCTCGGGATCTACGAACGACTTAGTGGGGGGGGGGGGGGAATATACCGGTTGATGTTGCTTTTAATGTTATGATAGACTCAGGCGCTAACTTCGACAGCGTTGGTTGGACGAGTTTGGAAGGGGGCGAAGCGTGTGATGAGACGACACAGTGGCACTTCTTGAAGAAGACAGGCCAGCTCGGGCTCTCTCTCTCTCTCTCTCTCTCTCGTCCACTGCAAGCAACAGGATGTACGCAGAAAGGGGAACTATTTTTAGCTCCTCCGAGGAGTCGAAGACACGCTCGCTCACTCACTCACGGTCTTCTCTTTCTCGGGCACCCATTCTCCCCTCCCCCCCACACACACACCCCTCAACCCACCTTCACCCTACTCCTTCCCCTCCTCCACTCTTCCCTCCCTCAACTGGTTCCAGTGTAGATGAGGTTTCTTAGTAACACTGTTGTGATGCTGCCACCGGTGGCGAGGTCCTGTGACGGGGGTGATATCAGAGCGGTGTGTCAATAGAGCCAAGGTTTGGCAGCGGAATGAGTTGGGGGACCCGCTAAAACGATTGGCCAGCTCCCTCCTGAGGGCTGTGCGTTCATCAAGCACGTTTGTCCTGCCTCCTCCTCCCTCTCCCCTCCCACCCCACCTTCTCTTCTCTCTCTCTCTCTCTCTCTCTCTCTCTCTCTTTTCTCTTGTGGACAAGAGACTGCATGGATCTGGCTCGGTGTCAAAAACGGGAGTGCACATGACATTCAGTCACTTTAATCACTGGCGCAGTGACGTAACCGCGGCAGATGACTGAATGGGGCTTCTGCAAGTGAGAAGGCAGACAGTCAGGGGAGTGGAATCCTCTGCTGATGATTGGGCTGGGTTGTTTCCCTTTGACGTCCTCCCGTCTTTTTTCTTTTTTTCCCTCCCCCTGCTGTTATACGGGTGTTCTTTTTCCCTCTGTAAATGAGAACACTCTGGTTATCATTGCTTTTTGATGTCAAATGATAAAGAGTTTGTTTTTCCTTCAGCATCTCTCATAGGTCTTTTATATATGCTGCTGCTTCGGTTCTTGCCAACGATGGCAATGACGATGATGATAGTGATGATGTCATTGATGATGATGATGATGATGATGATGATGATGATGATGATGATACTGTTTTTAATTGTATATTGATAGGGGGAGGGGGGATTATATGACTGTGGGGGTTTCAAGGTACTTAATTTCCTTGGATTGACTGGCAATGCAAGTACATAATCAGGTGCAATCATGCCTGCTCTCTCCCCTCTCTCTCTCTCTCTCTCTCTCTCTCTCTCCTCTCTCTCTCTCTCTCTCTCTCTTACATTTTATAGCTGAGCCGTTATAAAGTATCATCTCTAAGTCTGTATGATTAACATTCCACATCAGGTGTTTATAAATTATGATGATTTGTAAGCATATACAACATGGCATGTTTACACACACACATATTATCATAAGTGCTTTTTCCACCCATGAAATTATGTTCCTTAAATTATGTAATTCTGCACACCGCCAGTAAGTAATCACACAGGTGCTTCAGTCCTTAGTGACATACAAATATATTTAAGCCAAAATTCAATCATAAAGACATACTACGTGTATCCTGGAAGTACACACAAAATGTGTCATTCAGATGCGAATTGGACTGATTTAACACCTTGTGGATAAATGGTCTTTCAGTTCCTCGTTTAGTACTGTATCTGTGAAGGATTGCTGTCAGGGCACACATAATTATTGGGATACTCTTCGGAATTTTTTCTTTGAGGGGTAATGGATTTGGAGGAGATGAACTTTCCTGCCCTCCCCCACCAGTTCCCCCATCTAGTCTCCCCTACTCCCCACCGTCCTCGCCCCTCCCCCGCCCCCACCCCCCTATCCTTCAGCTTTCAGTGACAGTAAACCATCAGCTTCTCGACCAGATCTCTCTGTATCCAGGCACACCAAAGCTTGTCCTATCACATCCCCATCAGCAGAGCAGCCTGCAGGCAGCTATCAGTGTCAGATCGCCGTGAGGTACCTCACCGGGGGAGGCCCTGCACTGCTGCAGTTGTTTGGTCAGTCACGCCCGTAACATTTCAGCTGCGGCGCAGAATACTATCTTCTAAAGCATTATATAGACACTGACACGGAATGAGCCAGTGAGGAAGCGGCAAAACCTTCCGAAGTGTAAGTGTGCGTCCACCACGTCTTTGAACAGGATCTGATACAGGAAGCCTGGATGGCTGTTGGAGGAATCAGTCAGACCCCTAGCGGGGGGAAAAACATGACTGCAACTGATGAGATAAAAACCAAGTACTCCTGTGCAAGGAGACTGATCTTACATGAGACAGGAGAGCAGGACTGAGAACACAGTGAACTGGCATGGAGTGACACCGGTATTACATGCACGCGGTGGATGTCTCACTGCCACCCAGACCCGTCGCCCCAAATATCACCGGGTTGACGGGGAATGGTGACAGAGAGTCGAGGCATGAGGGGACAGGGGAGGAGGAGAGACGCACGAGAGGGTGCATGAAGGGGGGTGCGGGGAGGGAGCCCGGGGTCCATCGTGGCATTCCCCTCTGGCTGTTTGTTACCGGGATGTATGCAGTACGGGGCGTCCTGGTACAGGCAGGATCCGGTACAGGGAGGAAGGTGGAGACCATGGAGGGTGTGTGGTGGTTGGGGCCCTCGTTGGCGGGCGAGGGAAGGCGGTGTGGGGGGGGGGTCGCACGGGAGGGGGGGGGAGGGGGGAGAGAGGGCGGGGTCATTACGGCGCCGGATGAGGACGTAATGGGGGTGGGGTATGGGGTGGACGGCGGGGAGGGGGGGGGGGGGGATCTGCTGGACTCTTGCCAGATCTTCAGAATCTCTGGTACCACTACCCTAACTAAAAACCTGTACAGGGTGGCTGTGTCGTGTTGTGTGCGAGAGTGGTGTGTGTGTTGTGTGATGTGTGCCTGTGTGTGTGTGTGTGTTGTGTGCGCGCGGCAGCGCGTGATGATTGATGTTGCTTAGTTTGTCGTTACAAGGTCTGCCTCCGCAGACGTGGTGACGGCTTGTGGGAGCGATGTCATAAAATAGTTTACTAAGGAGCGGGGGAGGGGGCGGGGGGGGGGGGGGGAGAGGGGGCGGGCGTAGGAAGATGGTTTTGTTCAGTTTGGGTTTTAAGGTCCTCCGAGATCTGATCGAGTTACATCAAGGAAAGATGGCATTGAGTGCCAAACACGGATGTGGTAAAGGATGGACCCGAGAGAGAGAGTGAGGCAGGATGAGGGACGGGCGGGGTGAAGCGGCGGAGAGAGGACGAGAGTAGAGAGAGTGAGAGAAACGCGAGCGTTTGTGGTGTGTGTGTGTGTGTGTCGTGTGTGTTGTGTGTGTGTGTGTGTGCTCCACCTGACTGTGAATTCAGAGAGAGAGAGTTTCATATTATATACACAGCTCGCAAGCTGCATTTATCTCCGAATTTTCAACAAAATGCATTTACAGAATGTGATTAACCCGGACAGGGAAATCCGCGATGTGTAACCACCCAGCTTTGACACAAAAAGCCTTATGTCAAACATAAACGAAATCTCAACTACAAAAAATTTTTGTTTATTTTTATTTAATCAACCTATTTTGAAAACTCACAACTATATTTAAACAAACTTACATATGTCTATCTGAATAGACACCGCACAAACACACCCACACACACACAACACACAACACACACACACACACACACACACACACACACACACACACGCACACCACACACACACGCGCGCTCGCACGACACGCACGCACGCACGCACGCACACCCACACACACACACACACACACACACACCACGACGGGTGAGGGGAGGGGGGGGGGGGGCAAGAGATGGAGGCAGGAAAAACCGGCAGAGATCAAATCACAAACCACCATTAATACAGACGCGGGATGAGTAGAGAGAGCAGAGACGAAGTCCGAGGAGAGGAGGTAGGAGGCGAGGAGAAGAGCAGGAGGAGGACCGGAGTGAGAGAGAGAGGTGTGGAGGACAAGAGAGGAGAGGAGAGAGGGAGGGAAGAGGAGGAGGAAGAGGCCTCGTCGGAGACGGGTGGGAGGAAGCTGGGAGCGAGCGCGAGAGACGGGAAGGAAGGGAGACGGGGCGGAGAGAGAGAGGGAGGGAGGAGCCGGAGATGACCGGGAGAGAGACAGCGAACCGGCTGAGGAGGGAGAAGACGGACGAGGAGGGGGAGAGAGCGGAGAGGGAGAGGACGCCGGGAGTCGAGAGACGCAGAAGGGAGCCCGCGGCGCGACGAGGGGAGCGTCCGACGACGAGAAGAGAGACGGCGGAGGAGAGGAGGTGAGAGAGAGAGACGCAAAGGCGGAGGCGACAAAGAAGAAAAAAAGTCAGATTGTGTGTTTGACAAAGAGGCGATGAGGATCGGAAATAAGGGGACAGATGAGGCGATGCAAACCAAAAAAGTGTGGATGGAGAGGAGAGAGCCCGGAGAGAGCTGACGAGAGAGAGGAGGGGGAGAGGAGACTAAGGAGAGAGAGTGAGTGAGAGAAGGACGTGAGAGGCGAGAGAAAAGAGAGAGTTTATGTGCGCCATTAACATTATGTGAGAGAGAGGAGAAGGAGAAAGAAAAAAAGAAGAGGAGGATGAGGAAGAAGGAGGAGGGGAAGGAGGAGGTGGAGATTGAGAGGGGCAAGAAGAGAGAGTTTATGTGCGCCACTAACATTTTGTTATGGGAGAGTGAGAGAGAAGGAGAAAGGACGAGGAGGGGGAGGAGACAGGAGGTGGTGTAGAGAGGGGGGGGGGGGGGCCAGGATGTGAGAGAGGAGTGAGAAGAGAGCAGGGTCGCTCCTTATGGTAGGGAATTCGTAGTGTGTTGTGATGTGTGCTGTGTGTGTGTGTGTTTGTGTGGTGTTGTGTGTGGTTCGTGTGTGTGCGCGCGCGCGCGCACACACGTCAGCTTTATTTATTTGTTTGTTATCGACTATGTTCTGGTCAGTCTCATTCATCTCTGTCTCTGTCTGTATGTATGTCTCTCTATTGTGCTGTGTGTGCTGTGTGTGTGTGTGTGGTTGTGTCGTCCGTGTGTGTGTGTGTTGTGCTGTCGTGAGCGCCGCGCGCGCGACCGACAGTGGTTGTTAAATGAAGTGCAACGAAATGAGTGAAACTTGGCATTATGTAATCATGGATAGTAGGTGTAACAAGAGAGGAGAGGATCGAGGACGAGAGATGGAGAGGAGAAGAGTGTAGAGGCGACGCATGGAGCGGGAGCGGGGAGGGATAGGGAGAGACGGGGGAGAGACGGAGGAGGGAGGGCGAGAGGAGACGAAGAGAGAAGAGAGAGGAGAGAGAGAAGCGGAGGACGAGAGAAGACGGCAAACAAAGAGAGATGAGAGAGAGAGGTGGAGCGGAGAGAGAGGTGAGGCGAGAGAGAGGGGCGAGGGAAAGAAAACCTGCGGCCAGACGACACGCAAGCAGGGCGGAGATTGCCAGTGAGGCGACTGGCAGGGCTCGTGACGAGGACTTGCCATGTGACTCTGGCCATTCAATCCCGCTGTCACTGTATCATAATCCCAGGACTTCGCCAACTGTCGATCTAGAAACGGGATTGCTGGGAGGGGCGAGGAGCCGGAGAGGTTTTGCATTGCAGTGGCGGGCGGGAGGACGGGAGGATACGGTGTGGGGGCGACGTGGGGAGGTTAGGGTGAGTGGTGAGTGAGGGGCGAGGAGAATTATCGACTCGCGGAGAGCAAATGTGGGGGTGGGACAGAGGGTTGAATTCGGGATAGATGAGTGAGGTGGGGGCTGGTGGTCTGTGAAATCATTGTGTTTGCCTTCGTGTGGTATTGGTGCGCCCGTTTGATGGGCGAAAAAGAGGCGGTGCGGTGTGTGGGGTGGGGGGGGAGAGGCCGGCGGGCAGGGGAGGTGTAGGCTGCGGTGACCATATTAACGACAGTAGCATAACATGATTTAACCGTCCACACCAATTTAAAGGTGATTAGGCCGATAGGGAAAACCAGCATACAAGAGAAAGAATCTAGAGCGACCTTTGATCTAAGGGGGGGAAAGGGGGGGGACGAGGGCCCTAATTACCTGGAGAGAAAGATTACAGGGCCACTGATCCCACGGATAGATTAGAGTGGAGTGACCGGATGCTTGGAGAGTTAGAGGTAAAGGGCCTTTGACCCCTTGAGAGAGGGTCCTGAAGAGGGTCCTCGATCCCTTGGCAGTGATGGAGTTGAAGGCCCAGATGCTTGGAGAGAGAGATAGAGTACAGGGTTTTCTTTGAACCCTGGAAGAGGGGTACTGTTAGTAGAGGGTACTGATCATCTCGGAGAGATGGAAAAGTAGAGGGACCAGATGCTTGGCAGAGTTAGAGTAAAGGGATATGATCCCAAGAAGAGTTAGGGTGTTAGAGGACCCTGATTCCCTGGCGAGAATAGAGATACATGGCTATGCATCCCATGGGCGAGATTGAGTACGAGGAACCCTGACTCCCCTGGAGTGATAGAGTACATGGCTATGATCCCTGGAGAGGATAGAGTAGAGGACCCTGATCCTGAGAGATAGAGCTAGAGGACCCTGATTCCCTGCGAGAGATTGGAGTACATGGCTATGATCCCTGAGGTGACTAGGGTAGAGGACATGCATCCTGGTGAGTAGAGTAGAGGACCCTGATCACTGGAGAGATTAGGGCAAGAGGAAACTGATCCAGGGGAGATAGCGTAGAGGACCTGATCCCTTGAGAAGATTAGAGTACTGGGCATATGATACCTGGGTGAGATAGGGTTAGAGGACCCCTCGATCCAAGGAGAGATAGGGTTCAGAGGGACCCTGATTCCCTGGAGTGAGATAGTGCTAGAGGACATGATCCATGGAGAGATAGGGTTTAGAGGGGTAATCAACATGATACATTTGGAGAGATAGAGTTACACGGGCTATGATCCCTGGAGAGATATGGTAGGAGGACCCTGATCCATGGTGAGTGACAGGGGTAGAGGACCCTGATCCCTGGAGAGCATAGAGTACAGAGGCCTATGATACATGGAGAGATAGGGTAGGAGGACCATGATCCCCTGGAGAGATAGAGTAGAGGTCCCTGAATCATGGAGTGATAGGTACATTAAGCGGGACCCTGATCCATGGAGAGATAGGGGTAGAGGACCCCTGTATCCCCTGGACAGAGATAGAGTAGAGGACCCTCAGATAAATGGAAGAGAGATAGAGACTGGGCTATCATCCCTGGAGAGATAGTGTCTAGAGAGACCCTGATCCTGGACGAGAATAGGGTATAGAGGACCT
>CM031603.1:61867031-61877031 GCA_018398815.1 Conus ventricosus
GATCCTGGAGAGATAGGGTAGAGGGAACATGATCCCTGGAGAGATAGAGTATGGAGGACCCTGATCCAGAAGAGATATGGTAGAGAACGACCTGTATTAAAAAAAAAAAAGCAACCATGACTGAACGATAAACTCGATACTATGGGTAGATTCTAGGACAAGAGTATATGTTGTGGGCGTGGATGAATAATGTGGTTAGGAGCGAATAGACAATCGGTGGCCTGGATTATAAGGGTTTTTCGTTCATATTATTTATTAAGCTGTATGTAATTTACATACGGTATTAAACCAAAAATGTTTTACTTCCTTTTCAGTTTTTAAAAAAATTTGTGGCCCTGAATTTTGATGCAATACAAAATAAAAGTTCACTGTTTTATCGGCCCCCCCATTCTTGCGTTGCCTACGCTAGAAGAAAAACAGAAGAGGATATGTATTTCTGCGGGCTCGGACTCGTCCATTAGAGAAACGGATACGAATCATTGTTAATCAAAACGGCTATGCAATTCTCGAGGGGGAGGAAATACTGCAAAAAAGAAATGGGCGGGGGGGAAAGCAAATATCTTAAGGAATCACAACTGTATTCCCGTTTTTCCCCGAGGTTGATAAATGTATTCCATGGATGGCTGTAGGATTTCCAGTTTTCCTAGGGATAATAACAGTGTTGCGTTTTCTGGGTTTTCCTGAGGGTTTACTCGCGAAGGGAAAACGTCGTTAACACGGCGAAAACTGGTAGGATCGCTATTGACCACGACAAGACCAAATTTGGTCCAAACAAATGGGGAGAAGTGGTTTGTGATACCGAGTATTGTAAACTGTTTTCATATTCGTCGTTGTTTTCATCAACTACAAAACTGTTTTTTTTTACTAGCGGAAATAAGGGAAATGAGCTGTGATCCTTAGGTTTACATCAACTATATCTGTTTTCCTTGCGGAATTGGAAAATAATTAATTATGATCTTTAGGGGAAACAGGTGAACCCCAACCCCACCCCCCCCCCACACCCCCCCCCCCCACCCCCACCCCCCCCCCCCCCCCCCCCCCACCCCCCCCCCCCACCCCCCCCCCCAACCCCCACCCCCCCCCCCCCCCCCCCCCACCACCCCGTATTATCCACAGGGGGAAAAACAATTTTGACCTCGTGGATAGCACACTTATCCCGTTTTGATGAAGGATGGATAGCGTTTTTTTTTTTTTTTTGTTGTTGTTGTTGTTTTTTGTGTGTGGAAAACATCTATTATCGGCTTATGAAGTTTGCATGCTCCACATAAACTCTCCTTTCGGACCTATGGCACTTAAGACAAAATTGGTCTTGTTTGTTTTGTGAGATTTAGTGGACCATTGAACGAAAGAAGTTGAAATTACGACACTAGATTGTTAAAAGTGTTCTTTGTTTGTTTTTTCCCGTCTCGTTTCTGGTCTCTGTTTCCGTCTCTTTTTCGTTCTCTTGCTGTCTATTTATTCATCAATATTGAAAGTATGTCGAGGGTCCATTGATTCGTACGTTTTTTGGAATACTTCCTTCCGATTGGTCCACGAATACCGCCAGCACTACTAGCTGTTCCTTATGAGCCCCAGGGTCAATAGACAGGAACGGTTAATCTTAAGTAAAAACCATTACTCGGTGATAAGAGATGGAAGCTTCAAACTTCGCTGTCCATAGCTGTCTTCGAGGTTGATTGCAGCAGTCGCCAACGTAAAAAAAGGAACGCTCTGATTCTCTTGAAGCCGTGGTCGTTCTGGCGGTATCAGTGTGTGCTATTAGATAAGTGTCTCCGATCAGTTCTATTCTGAGAGGGTGATCCCCCGTTCTGCCTTATCAACCGAGTTGGATCTGATCATGGAACTAATTCTCAAGTCTCTCCGACTGCCTTTCAGTCGAGGGGCACGATAATCAATATGAATGAAACACAGATATAGCGTATGTGTGTGGTGTGTGTGTGTGTGTGTGTGTGTGTGGTGTTGTGTTCATGTTGTGTGTGTGGTGTGTTGTATTGTGTGTGCAGAGGAGAGAGAGAGAGAGAGTCGGAGAGAGGGGGGGGGGGGCGGAGGTGGAGCGAGGTGGACGGAGACGGAGAGAGAGAGAGAGACAGGTGCACTGAAATGCATGAAAGCATTAAATACATCCTCATTAGTTAAAACACTAAGTCCTGAATCTCTTAATTCGGAATGGTCTGTAAAAATAAAAAATGCATAGAGTACTTGTCGTCTAGTGTTGCTCCATGCCCTCATCTTATAGGTGGTTCCATTGTCTTTTGTTCGTTTGTTTGTTTCAGTTTGTGTGCTTCTTATTTTTATAATGTTCATCCAATTTGCAATAATTGAAAAGAACTATCTTGTTCGGCTGGAGTAATAAATATCCAATGCATATGCTGCTCTTGTGTGGTTTACTAAGCCTAGGACACACACTTTCGTGTATAATGAAATAATTTAGTTAATTTTTGTCGGGAAAGACGGACAAGACAAACAACACAAACTGAGTGGTATAAGGGTGTGTGCTTCGTGCGTAGGTACGCATGTGTGTCGAGGGGGAGGGAGGGGAACGGGGGTCGGCATGAGCTTGCAGGTGGTGTGTGTTGTGCTGTGTTGTGTGTGTGTGTGGATGTGTGTGTGTGTGTGTGTGTGTGTGTCGTGTGTGACATTGTGTAGATGTGTGTTGTGTGTGCTATGTGTGTGTGTGTGTGTAGTGTGGGTCGTGTGTGTGTGTGTGAGTGTGATGTGTTGTGTGCTGCTGTGTTGTGTGCTCGTGTGTGTGCACGTTGTGTGTGTGTGTGTTGTGTTGTGTGGCCGTGAAGTGAGTGCGTGCGTTGCGTGCGTGCGCTGCGTGCGCTTCGCGTTGCCGTGCGTGAGTGCGTCTGTGTCCGTACGCTGTTTTACATCAGAAAACCGTCTTGCTGGTGTATTTAAATATCCATATTTTGAAAGATCGTGTTTGAAATGATCGTTTGTTGGGTCATGGACCATACATCTCACAAGAAATTAATCCCTAAAAAGCTCCTTAAATCAAAACAGCTATGGGGCAATTCCGACCGAAGCGCAGTTCTGTCCGATCTGATTAGTCTCCCTCATTCATCTTACACAGCTGTGGTGTTGCAGGCTGTAGAATCCACATGTTACAAGCTAGCCTTTGACTTTCTACATGCCGCACATTAATTGTCCCCTTTTTCTACACCTTCGCGATTTACTGTGCTAGGAACAGGGTAGCCAGGCACGTCAGATGGACGATGAGGAAATCGCATTCAGGAGGGGGGAGGGGGGGGGGGACCACACTCTTGCTGGAGGGACAGCATGGACACACGTCGTGTCCTGGAATAACCAGCTGCGCCGATGGTGCATTCGGGAGGGGTGGGAGCCAGGGACGGGGTTGTTCTTTTTGCGGGTAGGAGGGTGGAGGAGGCATGGAAGAGGGGTTGAAGGTCCAAGAAGATGGAAGAAAGAGAGAAGAGAGGCAGACCTGGACGGACAGGATAGACAGACCACGGGGGGAGAGGAGACGAGAGAGGAGAGGGGTGAGGAGAGAGAGACGAGAGAGAGAGAGAGAGAGAGAGACAGAACAGAACAGAAAGACAGGACCAGATCGACTGACAGGACAGACTGCAGGCGTTAGTGTCTTGAGACATGGGGTTCGTTCACACCTCTCTCTCTCTCTCTCTCTATCCTCTCTCTCTCATCTCTCTTCTCTCTCCTCTCTCTCTCTCTCTCAACACTGCCTTTTCATAATGTTGAAAATCAAAGCCCGTATTGATTCAAAATAGACGTATTGTGTATGTACATAAACTACTTTTGTTTGTTATGCCTTTATGTATTACTTCATACTGGCGTTGACCATCTTTTGCTGTCGAACGAAAACCAACGCCAGTTCAAACTAAACTCACTTGTCACCACATGTTCTAAACAAAATCACTTTGTCACCACTGAGTTCAAACTAAATCACTTTGTCACCACTGCAGTTCAAACAAAATCACTTTGCCACCATGCAAGTTCAAACAAAATTCACTTTGTCACCAATCCACAAATATCAGGTCTGCTGTGAACCCCCCGCACCCTCACCCCCACCCTAGCCCCCCCCACCTTACCCCTACCCCCATCTGTCCTGTCTCGGGCAAGGAGGCCGGTACGGGGTAGAAATACTGCCCGTGGACTTGACAGGAAAGCGAGGGACTGATTTACCCCGATATCGCGCGAGCGGCGCCGACACTCTTCCTGTTCGAGTTACAAAGCGACTCGAGTTCTCTAATTGTCGCCGGGCTGGAGCGATTTATTCCGACCCGCGGTACTAAAAAACCACCAGAGAAAAAAAACGGGCGGCCTCTGATCGCTCTGGCTTGAGAGAAGAGAGCAGAGAGAGAGACGAGAGAGAGAGAGTGAATGAGAGAATGAATGAATGTGCTTATAGCCAGCCGACCGGCGGTTGGGGGGATGACAGACCGGTAGAGACGACGGACACACAGGGTGTTGGCCAGTCGGGGACTAGAGCGAAGAAAAAAATTAATAAATAATAAAACGGCTGTCCCGTTTCATAGATAACCACGAGTGGCCGCTTTGTCGTTGTGCGTCGATCGAGGGAGCGTTGTCCACTGGACTAGTATTGCCTTGTACCGTGCGCGGATACAGGAAACACTACGCCTCGAAGGCTTGACGATGTATTGGGGAAGCAAAGGAGTCGCTTATGGGCGAGGGAAGGGGGTGGGGGTGGGATGCGGGAGGGTGCAATTGACGTTGGGGACGTTCGGGGGGGATGGGGGGGGGCGGAGAGGTTTGGTAGAGAGCGTTTGGTTCCTACTTACGGACAGGACAGGGGCTGTTGTGGGTTGTGTGTTTGTTTGTAACAGTTCCATCAATCTACCTCTTCTGAGCTTTACGAGGCAAACTGTAAAAACAAGACAGTTCAGACAGACATGCAGGAAAAACGGAAAGACGGGTGGGGGGGGGAGTGGTCGGGGGGAGGTTGGAGGGGTATATAGATTGATGGTTTTGGAACGTGATGCCAAATTGGAATAACTGAAAAAAGCAGAATACAGGCACGCTAGGGTACAGACGGTCGGACCAAGAGAGTGTGCAGAAGAGTTGGACCTCAAATATGACGTTTGCTTTACTTGTATGACGGTATAAACTTGAAACGGATGTTTCTTTCAACCCCGAACAAGCATAGATTGACGCATAATGGGACAAAGTGTATCCGTAGATGAGCTGACAATTAAGGGCAACTGGGCTAAAAGACATGTTGAAAAAACATGGCGAACCAGAAGGGGTGTCAGGAAAATACTACAATCCCTTTGAGGTAAAATACTGCTTTACGACATTTAATTTATATATTGACACAACACTAGTTTTGCAAAATTCCACAGTGAACGTACTTTCAAACTTAGTGAGTGATTTTATACGTTACAGAAATTATTGCATTCACCCTATCCACATTCGAACCTCCACCCCCCACCCCCACCCCACACCTCTTACCACCTCCACCCACCACCACCACCTCCCAGACCGTTGGCTTAAGCGTTTTAAACTCTTTTCAAGTACAATCAAACAGAGTGCTGCATAGACGATTGATCGTCAAAAGTAAAGCACGAAACGCACAGAAGAATTGACATACGCTAAAGAAAAGGACGGCAGTGACTGGTGGACTGTAGAGATGAGCTAGTAGTGAACAAGGCATAAGGCGCCGCGAAAGTTTGACAGCCTGCTTTCAAAAATGGTAACTGAAATTCACGCTGCCATACTACAGACCGTTCTCCCTCTCCCAGATATCTGTACTGTAAGATGCAAAGCAAACACTCATTGCACTGCAACATCATGCGCCTTCTGAACCAGCAAGACATTCTTGTGTTTCCCCAAACATTGGCGTTTTTTTCAGGAGCAGAAGTAGTTGTGAAACCAAATGCTGACACTATTCCCATGACGGTCGTGCCAAGAGTTCATGGATAAGGCAACAACGACGACGGATATGATCATTTTGGGCATGTCTAAGGCCTTTGTCTATGGTCCCTCACAAACGCCTCCTCCGTTAAGATGGACCATTTATGGTTTTATACGAGGATCGACGTAGGAATGGATCAAGGCCTTTCTTCCGCACCGGCTCGAAGCATTGGCGTAGTCGACAATGAAAGATCAGAGCCGCACTCCGTCATCAGTGGAGTCCAACAGGGGACGTTCTAGGGCCCCGATACTATTTCTTGATCTTCATACAAGACATGCATAAGAACATCAAGGCCCAACTCAGGACTATTCGCTGATGAATGCAAACGTCTATTCTTACTTAAAACCAGCCCACCAAGACTGCAAGGCACTCACAAGATCTCAACTTAATGAATGATTGGGATACAACGATGGGGGATGGAATTTCACCCCGAAAATTGTTAATGTCCTTTACCTTTGCAACCTCAACATCAAGAAACCAATCAACTTCCAACTACAAAACTTAAAAGGACATACCATGGCCCATGTCGAAAGTATAGAAAATACCTTGCGACGAACATAAGAAGTGACCTCAACTGAAAGGATCTCGTTTACACGAGGTTCACCTAACAAGGCAACTGCTGGTAGGCTTCCTGAAAAAAAGAAACCTGATGCCACTATATACATAAAGGCCACAAAGTAATGCTTACCTAACACTGGTACGCCCCACTGGAGTATTGCTAACTCAGTGTGGTCCGTATACAAACGAAGGCCAGAAGGAAAAGATCGACAAATGGTTGCAAAGAAGTGTGAAGACAGATATGTACTGCAACAGATATGACTGGACAACAGCCAGCCCGTAACAGCCAATTGCTGCAAGATCTGGAATGGGGTAACCCCTGCGAAGCACGAAGAGAAACAGGCAGAGGATACTTTATGTATAAGATCGTCAATGGCGATGTGGACATACCCCATCCGACAAATTCATCAAAGAAAGGATCTGCCAAAAACAGATCAATCCAACAACCAAAATTTTGCCATCTGGGCACCTTCATCAGACCCAGAAATGTTCAGCTTCTTTCCCAATCAACATACCAGCCTGGAACTCCATGCCTGCAACAGCCAGCAGGTGGCCTCCCTCCTTGGTATCATTCAAGAGGCGAGCTGAAACAAACCACAATCCCGCCCTCGTCACTATCCCAACTAGCCGAACCCACAGTATATGATGGGCAGGGTTGTGGCCGGTCCAGGTCATGACCAGGGGGTCGCCACGATTACCGTGATAGCATACACAGTTATAATTAGGCTGTTGAGTGTTTTTTTGTGTTTTGTTTTTTTTTGCCTGCCGCACAACCGCTGCCCCGGAGCTGAACTCTGGGGTATGCGGTCGGGGGGGCGGGTATAAGGCGAATTTTTCATCTCTTTCAGCTATCTTTTCGTTTGCCCCTATTAGATCTTTGTTTCTTTTATCCTACGACTCTGTGCACACAGGTAAATATTAGTCAACAATGACGGCCTGAAACTACAATTTGAAGATTGAAGATTGAAGACTATTGGTGGGAGGGTTTCTGGACAACGTATGACAGGTGACTCAATCCTTTTCGCCCATGCCACTCTTTCCACCCACCCACCCCCCTTTTTTTTTCTTTTTTTATTTTGAGTGTTTATACAAATAATTTACGCACAAATTCGATAACAACTTTCATCAACCGACCGAACGCACATGACTGACCTGATTGAATAAAATGAAAAGAATTTTAGGACGGAAACAGGCCACGGAAAACTAACTCCCAACACACGATGGAATCCTCCGTTTGCAGTTCCATAACAGCCAGCCAAACCACACAGCCCCGCCCTTACTCCCCACCCCACCCAAAACTCCTCCTTCTTCAGGCTTGTTTTGACTCGTAGTTGAAAAAAAAAATCACACGGGGGGAGCGGACGAAGGTGAAACAAGGGTAAGGAAGGAGGCCTTATAGCATGCACAGAAACCTCAGCAATTTATGTCATTTTAAACAAAAGAATTCACGATGAAAAAATGGGAATGAAAGAGCGATTGATTAATGGACACGCCAAAATATTATTCGCAAGCAGGAAAACCCCTCGCCTAACACACATACTGATGGGCCGAGAAGGCGAGAAGAAGAAGCAAAGGAAAAGAATAGCAAAGAAAAACATTGGAGCACGAAACTGCACCCTATAACTTCGGTGGCTACGATGAATATTCATCACAAAGGCTATAATCACTCTCAGCAAGATATTGTTTGCGGACAGGGGGGGGGGCAAGAGGGGACGCAGTGAGGGAATGGGGGTTGTGGGGGGGGGGGGACAAAGGCTCGAGAGAGAGGTAGAGAGGAGAGAGGAGAGGAGGAAGATGGAGGAGAAAGCAAGGAGGGGGTGGGGGGGGGGGCCGTGGATTTTCGTACGCACCAGGAAACGGAAGGGTGCGCTGGGTAAAATGATCATGAGCATACAGATAGGAGCGACGACGAGAGAGAGGACGGAGAGGGGAGAGAGAGGAGGAGGGGGAGGATGAGATCAGGGTGAAGAGGAGAGAGGAGGAGCAGGGAGACAGAGAGAAGAGGCGCGACGAGTGGAATCGAGCAGAAGAGGAGGAGGCATGAGAGTAGAGCGATGAGAGAGAGAGAGAGAGAGACCGAAGAGGTGATAGAGCATGGGGAGGAAGGGAGGGAGAGAGGGGGACAATGGCAGACAGAAGAGAAAATCAGAAACACAGAGAGAGAGAGACGAGAGGCGAGAGAGCGAAGAGTGGGGGGTAAGGATTTTCGGTTGCGAAAAAGCAAACTGATTGAGACAAGACTTTCTGGTATAAAGGGGGGGGGGGGTGGGAATAGGGAGTGAGAGTAATAAGTAGAAGTGAAGACGTGAGGGAAGAGTGATAAAGAGGTGGAGTGAGTGAAGTGATAGTGAGTTGTTAGTGAAGGGGGCGTGAAAAGGAAGGGTGAAAACGGTGATGTAGTGAAGAAGAGTAGTGGTGATGGACACGTGAATAGGTAAGGTGAGTTAACGTACAGTGAAGTACAGTGAGAAACGTGCGATGATTTTTGGATTTCGTCTGTATGATATTAGTGAGAGTGATTGGAGGAAAAGCCTGTCAACGTGAAGGGTAAACCTAGTGATGTGAATTTAGTGCCAGTGCGTGGGAGGGGCATCGACCACGCGGAGCGGCTTGGAGCGTATCCGCCCCATTGGGACGGTTATTGCAGCAAAGACCTGTGAAAGAATAGGAAAGCCGCGGGTTTTGGCCGAGCAGGTTTTTTTATGTTTCCTGTTTTTCAAGTTTTTTTCTCTTCAATTTCTGTTTTCTTCTTTTTCCCTTATTTCGCCGCCGCGCGCGCGAGCAGCGTGTGTAGTGTGTGTGTGTTGTGTGTGTGTGTGTGTGGTGTGTGTTTCACTTTGATCTATAATCATCCCCCACCATCGTGGGCCATACTTATCGACACACAATTGCCCACACCCCCCCTCTCTCTTCTATCTCTCTCTCTCTCTCTCTCCTCTCTCTCTCTCTCTCTCTCTTCTTCTATACAGATGCGCAAAAAACTATACACAGATACACGCCAGTGCAGAGAGAGACAAACGCAACAGATAGAAGAGAGCAGTTGTGATCGAGAGAGAGAGGAGAGGCGGATGGGGGCACACGCGAATATAGCTACGATAGCGGTTATTTGCATTTAAACAGTGACACTGGGGACCTGGACACTGCTTTATTGTTAGAGAGGACAAACCAAAGGTTTCGAGCGGTTGGGGGCATGGGGCTTGGGCTCAGGGAAGTGGAGAGAGAGGTGGGGGGGTGGGGCAGGGTTTGTCTGACGAGGAGGTGGGAGTGGGGGACAGCTGTAAACATGGTAAATAAGCATGAGCGGAGGAAAAGGGTTTATGGCTGAAGGGGTTCGAAAGTTTAATCCATCGTAATTTAGCGGAGGGTTCCATGGGGGGTTAGAGAGGAGAGGAGTGTACGGGCCGGGGGGGGGGGGGGGGGGGGGGAGGGGGGGGGGGCAGGGGTGACTTGCGGGTTTGAGAGGGAGGATTTTGAGGACTGTCGATTTCAGGTTAAGAAATTCCAGGTCTGAAACAGCAGCAAATC
>CM031603.1:61884531-61887031 GCA_018398815.1 Conus ventricosus
TCTTACCATGTCGTCCGTGACTCAAAGCACACACGTGAACGGCGACACCCAGATACCCCCCCCCCTCCCTCCCCACTGTAAAGCTACTCATCTTCCTGAACGCGGCTGTTCCGTCCTTCAGCAGGCCCCCTCTAAATCCTGGCTGTGCCATCGGCTTATCATGCCCCCGACCTACCGTTCTTGACTGGCGGTGTCAAGTAGAAGAAGAGGGGGAATGGAGGTGGAGGGGAATGTGTGTGTGTGTGTGGTGGGGGGGGGGGGGGGGCAAGTCTTTCAGGTGGCTGTAAATCTGCTGTCGTCTGGCACCAGACTCAGTTTATGGCACTGTGAGGAGAACGGATACGGGAGACAGCGTATGAGCTCAGTGCTCCGGGTTAAACAGAGAAAGCGGTACGAAAAAAAGAAAAGATCAAACAACGAAAACTGGAACAAACAAAAAACAAATGCGTGAAGATGGGGGCGTGAGGTAGAGGTTGTGTGTGTGTGTGTGTGTGTGTGTGTGTGTGTGGGTGTGTGTGTGTGGTGTGTGTGAGAGAGGAGTGGAGAGAGAGAGGGAAAAGGAGAAGAGAGCTGGTGTGCATATGTGTGGGTGCGAGCGTGCGTGCGTGTGTGCGTGCGTGTGTGTAGTGTGTGGTGTGTGTGTGTGTGTGTGTGTGTGTGTTGGTGTGTGTGATGTGTTGAGGGAGGTGGAAAGCCTTATAGAATGGTAGAAGGAAGGGTTAAAAGGAAAACGAGGGGAAAAAATAATCAAGAAAGGAAGGCCAGAGTACGGTGAAGGAGAGAGAACAGAACAGGATGGTATAGATGATGAGAGAAAAAAAATCACGAGAACAAAGGCAATTAGAGAAGGAGAAAGGAACAAAGAATGCATAGAAGGGGGAACCAAACAAGGAGAGAAAAAAAAAACGAAGACATTAATGATAGACAAGGGTAAAACGAAACAAATCAGCACAGGAATGGAGAAAAGACGGCAAAAGAAAGGCGTTAAATCGAGAAGAAAAAGCAAAGACAATGTAAGGGGGGGGGGGAAAAAACAAATAAAACCAAATACAAATAACTGAAGGGAAGAAAAAACAAGACAGGAACATTGCAGGAAAGAACAAAATGGACAAAAAAGAGACTAGTCAGGAAAGGGAACAAACGGAATAAGGAAAACGACGTGGAGTCATGAATAATAATAATTATTATTATTGTTATTATTATAACAACAACAACAACAACAATGGTAATACCAATTGATGAAAAACAACAACGACACGCGACAACGACGTTTGATGATAATGATGATGATGATGAGGGGGGGTGATGATGATGTGATGATGATGATGATGATGATGATGATGATGATGATGATAAAGAAAATGGGAAGGAAGGAGGAATAAAAGGAAAATGCAGAAAGTGAGAAAAACTGAAGATAGACAATTCGCGAAAGGGAAAAAAAGAGAGAACAGAGGCAATGATTTAAAAAAGAAAGGAAAATACAGAGAAGGGAAAAAGTACAAGAGATGATGTACATGAGGAAAAGACACAGAACTCAAAAGGAAAAAAATACCAACAAAGAAGAAAGAAAGACAAAACAAGGAAAAGGGGAAATCAAAATCACTACAGGGACACCAGAACAAGTCGGAGACCATACTGACAAAGGCGAAAAGCAAAACAAAGATTGTACAGATAAGGAGGACAGCAACACAAGGACAAAACGGAGAACTCTGAGACAACAACAAGACAAAAAAACATTCAAGACAAAACGAAGAACGAACCCTCACTGATATCCTCAACCTGAGCGCCCAATTTGAGGAGATAAGCGATCCTTCCTTCTTCGCTTTCATTGTCTTAAATGTTGTTTGTCTCGCTGAAGAAGACCAAAGAGGTCGAAACGCGTCATGTTTGTCTTGCAGCTTGTTTCTTTCATTCGTTCGACGGAATAGTGATTTTTTTTTTCTTTTTTAAAAGTTTGTTTAAATATCTGCCTGCAGTCAACCTCGCATTGAAACTAACGACAACGGAACAAAAGCAATGGAGAAAGAGAGAAAAACCAGAGCACTAACAATTTTGGAAAAGCAAAAGAAAGACAATGATATAAGAGGAAGAAAAAGACAAAGCAGGAAAGGAAGCCAAAAGGCAATCCGTAAGAGAAAAAAAAAAAAAAAAAAGACTATACAAGGACGAAGGGAAAAGATCTGGAAAAGTGACTCCATGGCTCAGAGGGGAA
This sequence comes from Conus ventricosus, assembly GCA_018398815.1. Classification (NCBI taxonomy): domain Eukaryota; kingdom Metazoa; phylum Mollusca; class Gastropoda; order Neogastropoda; family Conidae; genus Conus; species Conus ventricosus. The sequence goes on from CM031603.1 coordinate 61,886,744, forward strand.
AGAGAAGAGTGGAAGAGGGTAAAACGAATCTGGGAGAAACGTGCAGATGAAGACGAAGTTCGAGAGGGGAAAGAAGAGAAGGGGGGGGGGGGGAAAGATAGTGGGAGTAAAGAGAAAGACAATAGGGACAAAGAGCAGAAGAGATGAAAGGATGAAAACGAAAATCAAAAGAACTGAATTAAAACAGAGGTTCCAACCCATGACTGTTCATCATTAAATAGATACATGAATGGAAACGAATGAACATAGGTATCCTTGTATACAGGTAAAGAAATCATAACTAAATCA
>CM031603.1:61889531-61904531 GCA_018398815.1 Conus ventricosus
ACTAGCGAAAATGAGGAAGAGATAGAGACAGATTATATTACTTGTAGCGTAGCCGACCGCAAAGGGCCATATCATTGCTGTTACCTCACTGACGTAATGAGGAAAGACAAACCGTTCGTAAGAAAGAATGAGATCACTAAAGCATTCATTAGGCTATTGGTTATTAATATCATTCGTATACATATATCAATTTCATCGCGATTCTCGGTATGATGGATATGACTCCCGTTTTAAGAGAATCGGATAAAAACTTGAGCACGTGAAAATAAAGTGTAAATCTCTGTGCCTACCACTTACTTGAATCCGTTCGAATCACCGTAGTCTCCAGTATCCTCGAGGACTCTTTCAGAATGGCCTGCCACTCTTGCAGAACCAGGAACAGCTGGTTGAGGTCACCTGATGGGCCGAAATTGGCACGAAGTCAGCGGACCAGCGTATGGAACAGGCGCTGGATGGAACTTACATGCAGGAAACAATTGGTCAGTCCAGGTAGAATAAGCTGCTGCTTCCACGGGAAAAAGTCAGTGATGATTCGGGCCCTCGGAGGTCTGGCACTGTCGTTCTGGAAAATGGCGTCTGGCCCAGTGGCTTGATTTTCAGGCACTGCGAAAGCTTACAGAATGAATGCCTACGCAAGCCAGATTCCCTCGCACTCTCATTGTCATCCACGGTCATTCTCATTCCAAAGCTACGCTGTGGTGGATCCACCATCATGGCAATGAGACTTCATCATTCTGGCGGTGTGGAAACGCTCTGCCTGTCGCCCGCAGAGACGGGCTCGGCCATTACGGAAGGACTCTGCGAAGCTGGAGTTGTTGGAGAACAGACCTCTGGCCCACTTCTGTCTTGTCCCTACCAGCCAACATAGGACGCACGTCAGGCCAGTGCGCGGGGAGCAGGTATCAGGATAGGGACATCATCGGGTCGCCGTGTACGCAGGTCTGCTTCTCTCAGCCTGTTCCGAATCGTCTGGTCACCGACATTGATGTCGGCAGGTGTTTCCAGATGCTCCCTGAATGTTTTGCTGGTGACCGTTCTCTGCCGTAGAGCTGACAGGACAGGAAATCAGTCCTGCTGTCCTGTGTTGAACACAGAAGTCCAGGTTGTCTTTGTTCGGCAGTGCGGCGTGTCTCGTTGTATTGGTGTCGTCGAGTATGAATGATTGAAATCACCACGACAGCCGGACCCTTCGCTCTCCTGCAGTCATAGAATGGCCCGCTCTTCGTCATCATTACGTGGTTGTCGATTTGGTAGACAAGCGAAAACAAGAAAAAAGAAAGAAAGAAAAGCGTGTCTCGAGCAACCCCCCCCCCCCCCCCCCCCCCCCTTGCTACGAACCATGCTAGAGCCGGTAAACTGCCGATTTGTGGCCACAATAGGCATGGCTTGCACGTGGATTCCGCGCTACTGTCCATTCCAGCTGTGTCGCTTTGTTGATTTGCACCAATTTCTCGTGGATTAGGCGCACTGGCTCATGACATGTACAGACAATGGACAAAACTGGTCATGAAATTTACAAAATGATGTAGGGAAAAAAGGGGAAAAGCTTCTCTCTTTTTTTTTTGAAGTCTTGAATTTTCGTTTAGTGTTATGTTTAATTTGTTAGAAATGCGTTTTATTGCAGACTTCAGTTATCGAAATATCGTCATCAATGTGTTGAGCGATAGACTAAAATCATAAGGCTTCTGCATCGCGATTCCCAGAAACCCCTTCAGGGAAGATACTTGGATCACTTCACGATGAACCGTGGAATAGTACAGAGCTCGAATGTCCACTTCATACTTATTTGTTTATTGTGTTAGAGAGTCAAACAGCTTGATGAACATTTCTAGACACTGGAAAGTTTTTGCACAATGCACAGCAATGCATATCTCTGCTTGCTACGTATACATATAACGTTGTACCATTGAATCGAAGGGGCGGAGAGAGAGAGAGAGAGAGAGAGAGAGAGAGAGAGAGAGAGAGAGAGAGAAGAGAGAGAGAGAGAGCGTCCTTGACAACTTTGAAGGAAGCAGCTATTTTTTGTCTCACCTTGAAGTGGTGCAGTATCCCCGCAACGCTCATTGACCGGCTCCTCGTCCACAGCCACACCCTGGCTTGTCATGTCGGAGCCCCGGCACCTGCAATCCACAGGGAGCGGTCAATAGTCGTCACGAAGGTACCCACCAGAGGAGACACTTCACTCTGTCGTGTGACTAGAGTGCTGTTCAATGTTGCTGTTCTGATCCAGCTTACGCAAGACGCTACCCAGTAAGCCCCGTACTTACGACAGTAACTGCTTAGTCGCGGAGCCAGCGGGAGTGAGGTTCCCTCCCCCCCCCCCCCCCCCCCCCCCCAAAAAAAAATGAAATAAATAAAAATGAAATGAAATAAATAAATTAGAAAAAAAAACGGGCCACTCTATCTTGTTGGTCACCCTCCGGAGGGCGCCACCACATCCGTTCAACTTAGTGCCACTTCAGTCAACCACGTGCGTGTGTCAAAAATATTTACTGTATTGTGATTAGTCGTGAGACTTTCGATTTGCTATCGTGGAAACTTAACTGCATCCTGGCATGGGGCGAAATTTTAAAAATTTTATGCACAAATCTCAAGTTGTCATTGGTGCACTAAACAACGATAGGATTTTTTTTTCGCTTGTTTTCTTTTTAATGATTGCCAACAGAGTTAGACAGGCTAATCTATGTTTGTATATATGGATGGATGTTATGTGTAAGTGTGCCTATGCTGTTTTCTGTATTGGTGTGTTTAATCCACTGCCCGTACTACAAGCTTTTGGTCAAAGCTCTTTTACTTGTCAGGCTCCTTTTATCAGAAATCAACTCTCATATTAGGTACTTTGCCTTTCTGTCCTCTTTCGAATTATAGTAAACATTTTTTCCTTTTCTTTTCCCAGTCTGATCGACAGACTAAATACATGCTGTGTTGTTTAGGACTGGGATCAGCGTTTGGATATGAGTGTTTATAAATCAATATGTCATCGCTATTGTTTGACATGTGTGGGTGGGTGGGTGGTGAGGGAGAATGAAATGGCCTGGAAGAGTGGTGGTATATTTGTGTGTGTGTGTGTGTGTGTGTGTGTGTGTGTGTGTGTGTGTGTGTGTGTGTGTGTGTGTGTGTGTGAGGGTGGGTGGGCGGTGTGTGTAAGGTGTAAAAGTGTTTGCTTGTGGCGTTCTGTGTATTTTGTTCAGACGTTTAGCGTGTGCTGTCATTGATTATAAACGCCCAGGGCATTAATTTGATTAGGCGTTTAAATCATCATCATCATCACCATCATCATCATCACCATCATCATCATCATCATCATCATCATCATCATTGTCATCGTCATCATCGTCATCGTCATCACAATAATAATAATAAAGATAACAACAACAACAACAACAGTGACAATAATTATAATGATAATAATGAATATAACAATACTTATACTACTAATAATAATGGTAAACGATGATGATGATGATGATGATGATGATAACAACAACAATAATAATGATAATAACAGTATTATTGTGATAAAAAGTAGATTTCAGTGTATAGTAGTAGTAGTAATGATATGATGATGTATGTATGTATGTATGTATGTAAGGGTATGTATGTATGTATGTATGAATGAATGTATGTATGTATGTATGTATGTATGTATATGTATTGTATGTATGTATGTATGTATGTATTATATGCGTAATCTATATTGGTAAAGTTTTAACTGTTCATGTGCACGGGAATGAGGCGTGCATAATTATGTATAGCATGTAGAATCGCGTGGAGTATTTAGGTTTGACATAGATAGATAGATAGATAGAAGATAGTATAGATAGTAGATAGATAGATAGATAGATAGATAGATAGATAGATAGATAGATAGATAGACTTAATCACCGTATAGATATATAAAGAAAAATTACTTTGCGAACTTTAAATTGTCGAACTGGAAAAGGCGTTGTATTGTTTGTTGTTGGTTGTTTGTTATTTTTCGTTTTTTTACTTTTTAAGGCAGGGAAAGAAAGAGTCCAAAGAGATTTGGTTGACTGGTTTGCTGACATGTGACACTGGGTCGCTGGTCATTTTTGAAAGGCTGGTGCATGTGTGTAGTTGTTAACTGCCAAGGAATTTCTACCAGTTTGACATTACTGTTTCTGATGTACTTGACAAAGACAGACAGAGAGAGAGGGAGAGAGAGAGAGAGAGAGGAGAGAGAGATGAGAGGAGAGAGAGGGTTAGAGAGAGAGAGAGAGAGAGAGGAGAGAGAGAGAGAGAGACTGGAAATGGGAAAAAAATGTTTTATTCAGAAATAGGCCACAGCCCCTTCTGAAGGGAGCGGGGGTGGGGGTCCGTATTGAAAGGACACATACAAACAGGGAGAGAGAGATGAGCTGAGAGAGGAGAGAGAGAGAGATGAGAGAGAGAGAGAGAGAGAGAGGGAGAGAGAGAGAGAGAGGAGGGGAGGGGGATATTTGTTTTATCGCCTTTAGAGAGAGAGACGAGTGGAAAATGTTAACGAAAAATTCCTTTTCTGCAGCATTTCCTGTTTGCCAACAGAAAGCCTGAATCAAGACACACACAAACACAGAGAAGAAGACAGAAGAATAGAAGAGAAGAAGAGGGAGTGGAGTGTGTGTGTGTGTGTGGTGGATATTGTGTTGTGTTGTGTGTTGTGTGGTGTTGGGTATCAGTGTATGTGTAGAAAAATCTGTGTGTGTGTATTGTGCTGTGTTGCTATAATGATCGGAGATGTGTGAGTGGTGGTGTGATTGTGATCTGTGGTTGAGATGTGGTGTGGTGTTGTGGTGTGCGTGGTGTGCGGCGTGTGTGTGTGTGGTGTGTGTGGTTTGCGTGCGGCGGCGCATGCGTGCGCCGTGGTGTGTAGTGTTTGCAGGCATATAGAGAACCACAAGGAGGGCTAAAACACGGGTGGGGGTGGGGATTTGTGGAGAAAAAACAAATACGCTGTCTCATGCTTGACAAAATGAAAAGAACAGAACATGTGGCCCAACTAACGGCGGGGGTAGAGTGGTGGGGCGGGAAAGGAAGGCGGGATGGCGGAGAATAAAGGGAGACTATCGGAGGCGGAGGAAGATGCTTGGTTCACATAATGCCGCTGCTTTGTACATCCTCTTCACCTCAATTCTTTTCCTCTCTAAATTTCTCACCCGTCCTCACCTCCTACTCCACCCCTCCCCTTAATCATCTCTCTCTCTCTCTCTCTCTCTCTCTCTCTCTCTCTCTCCTCTCTCTCTCTCTCTCTCTCTCTCTGTGTAAGTGTATGTGTGTGTCGTGTGTGCGCGCGGCGGCGCGTGCCACCCCACCACCCATGTTTCCTTCCTTCTCCTTCCTTCCCCTCCTCCCTCATCACCGGTAATGTTCTTCTCCCCTACTGCCTGCTTCCTCTCATCGCCTCTCCCCACCCACACACCCCACCCGCCCTCTCCCCTTCCTCCCTCTCCCCTCCCCCCCCCCCCCCCCCCCCCCCCCACTTCCCTCCTGACGTCGTCTCCTTAGCACCTTTTGCAGTTGCCTGTGATTGAGTGCAGAGGCCCACCTTTCCTCGCCAGCTAAATTGCCTGCTTCTGCGTGAATTTGAACACTGGAAGAGAGATTTCAGCGCTTTGTCTTCTGCACCCCGCCACCCCTCATGGCTTACATCACGGTGTGCGAAGATAAAAGCACCCCCCCCCCCTTCCAATTTTAATACCCCTCCCCGTTCCTCTTATCCTCCCAGTCCTCTGCTCCCCCCCCCCCCTCCCCCCATCCTCCTTCTTCTCCACACATTCGAACCTCCTCGGATAAATCCTTTAAGGTCAGCCATTTTATATTTTGTTTATAGCTCGACTGGTGGTGAAGGTTTCGTATCGGCTATAATTCGGGAGAGATAACTTTAACCTTTTCTGTGCTGATACACCGTAATGATGTTGCGTCAAGGCTGAGCGCCATGTTAGTATTGCGGGTTTTTCCCCCTTGCGCCGGCTGAAGGGATGTTACCCGGTGTTAAGCCAAACTGGCAGGCTGTCATTGTAGGGGAACGAGACAAAGTCTTTGATAGCTTTTCGAACTTTAATATTTCCAGTTTCAGACATTTTGGTGCGAATTTTGAACGCCCAGATACCGTCCATAAGATAAAGATGATGCATGAAAATACATTAGATAAAAAATACTGGGAAATTTCTTCAGATTTTGGATTTTTACAGAAATCGGCAAAATATGACTACCCATATTTTTGTGATTACAAAACAAAACTAATAGCTAAAGAAAAAATCGTGGGCGCGGCATTGAATGTTGCCTTGTGATTCGATAACCAAGGGAGCTTAGTAGTTACAGTCGATTAATTATTTTCCACTCTTTTCACCGAGAAGATTGAGAACGGTTTCAAAAATGATGAAGCGGCAAACATTGAAAGAGAGTGACGGTAAAATCGCCCACAACAGGAAGACGTCGCATTTCCAAACTACATGCATAAAAACAGAGAGCTTTGTGGCTGCATTATCAGAGGTAAGAGAAGATAATCATTCTATTGATGGAAAGACGTTCAACGAATCGAATAAGAGAAGATAACCAACGGACAGGAAGAAGCTTCTGAGTCATTCGAAGGGCTTCTTTCCGTAATGAGTTATCTTCCCCTACTTGTGGCTATGCAGCCATAACCTACATTTAAACACCTGCTACGCAGGGATTGGACGTGGTGGAGGACTGAGTGTGAGGGGACGGATGGGAGGTATGATGGATTTTACATGGTTCCAACCTACCCATTCTGCTCTACTTAAACACTACTCAGCTTTCTCCTCCCCCTGCCTGCGACTGCCCCTTCCGTTTCCCAGGTGTTGCTCCGTAACCGATATTTTCTCCCAGAACTCGGAAAATTAAAAGAAACATTCAACATATCATACCAGTTGTGCATCCGGTTGTCACATGGAACACTGACATAGCTGTGGAATCCTTAAACTACATAATATGTCGCACGTGGGTTTTCAATAAAGCTACCATAACAGACGTTTTAAAGAAAAGAAAGGGAGAGGTACAGGATGTGGAGGTGGGAGGGGGAGAGGGGGAAGGATGTATAACACCATTCGTAAAATCATGAGCGCTGGGCAAAGCTGCAAAAAAAAAAAAAAAAGGGAAAAAAAAAGAAACTTTTAGAACAGGAGAGAAACGTGGAAGTTGGAAGCTGAAAATGCAGAACTGAATATTGAAAAAAGTAGAAGCGTTGTTTGTAAGGGAATAGGGGATTACACCATGTTCGTTCCTTTTGTGATTTTTAAATGTGTGTTCTGAATTATGGCTAAGCAAGGTAACAAGGCAAATAGGCGGAGAGGAAGCGGAGGGAGGGTGGTGGTAGCTGACGTATGTATCGGGGGAGGGGCGAGGGGAGAAGCATGAGAGGTAGTGTTTAAGTATGAGCGAGGAAATGGGTAGGGGTTGGGGTAACCATGTAAAATCCACACAATAATAAGAATAATCTTTTGATGTCAGACACTCAACCAGTATGACAGAATGATCTTATCTCAGAATGCTCCAGACCCACCCAGTATTAAAGAGCTGACTTTGGATATCATCATACACCTTGGAATTTTATTATGAGGTATGATTTTTTTTTCCTGTACGTGTTTGCTTTTACTGGGAGTGCTGAACGTTAAACTGGATATTGGTAACCTTTGCTGTGTTCTGACTGGAATAATAATAAAACTGTGTGACTGATTCCACACTGGCCTGTAGCCAAGAACGAACAAAAACTGCCAACCAACCATCTGCTTTGTAATAGACCAGCGCAATCGAAGCGAGGAGCTATTTACACTGCCAAACAATCGGTAAATGTCTTTACTAGCTGATTTGGAAATAATGTTTGCAACTGACCCCGAATTCGACTGTTCTTTGAACTCGATTGCTGATGACTATCTTTATAAATGTTCGCCCGGCTTTAAACGCCTGATAATTGAAATATCATGCTGGCCACATTGGCCAGAAGTTTGAGTATACTACTGCTCTCAGGGGAGGTGAGCTATTCATCTACCATCAAACGATGGAACAACTGCATGGCAGGAGGCATCACCTGTGACGAAACGTCCGTCTGAGAAGCTTGCCGGATCGCTGAACCCCCGACTCTTGGCAATGCAGCAATGTTGTGCCGCGGGAAGCGAACCCCAGCCCAACCCGTTCGACCTTTAAGAGAAGAGGGTTGCAGTGAACGATGACCGATGCCCTCTTGAAGATGCTACGGGTTATCAGAACTGGACTCAATCCTGCAGTTCTCTGGAACCGTCATCTTCACCACGTTCCTTTCCGCTGTCACGCAGGGAAATGGATGACAGTTTCGGGGCTCTCCATTACACTGCCACTGGGCGCCGCGCGTCCGCGGACCATTTCGACGCTAACGTCCGATCCTTGTTGCTCCGGGTCCCGTGGGAGTTGTTCCCCCTGTAGCCGACGTTGTCCCGAGTCTCACGTGACGTCGATAGCACGTGATAAATGATGCACAGGCTTCTCATTGGCTATCTTTTACCCGTCCATTCCCTGGCGACAGGGGTCACTGCGGGACTCGCTAATTGCGGCCCCGTGGCGAGGATCTTGGGAAGTCTGGCGAACGGGAGACAATAGAAAGGGTGTCAATGAATTTTTTTTTAATATTTCACCAGAGGGTCTTCTTGTTTCTCTTCTTCTTCTTCTTTTTCTTCCAAATGGACCCCTGCTTGTCCCGTCTCATAGGGCAATGCTGTCCCACACCAGCCCCGAGCTCATTACTTTGGGCTCCGGGAAATGTGTGTTTAGGACAGGCATTTAACCCCAACACGCCAACACTGTTGAGGTTAATTGTTTAAAACCCGTGAAAACTTTGTAGTCTAAACGATGAACGACTTCTCCCGACGTTTGTTGTTGTTGATGTTGTTAGAATGCAAATGCGCAAAAAACAAAAAGTGCAAGTAACGCTTATTTTAATAAACAATACGGAACAAACACGGATGTTTTGTTTTGGTGTTTTTTTACAAAACAGAACAGACACGACATTTTTTAAAACGGAACAAACATCATTTAAGAAAAAACGGAACAAACACGATTTTTTTTTTTAACGGAATGAACCGAACATTTTTTTTTTTTTACGAACGCTGCATCAGACTTTCCAAAACGACAGACTTTTTTTTTCCCTTTAAAGCTCAAAAAATATTCCGTAGGTCACGGTCAGCAAAGAAAATCGCCACCTTTAGCTTCGGCCTTTCTGCTGTCACGTAGTGAAATGGTTTTTAGTTCCACTCCGTAATCACATAACCCTCCTAAATCCGTGTCACAGCAGATGACGGGGCCAAGTATTCACGTGTACTCTCCTTAGCATATCCTATTATTTTCCCAGTCGTATTTCTTTTCATTACTCATTCTATTAAATACCCTGGAATCTGCAGAACAGAACGATTTTTACCAGTCCTGGAACTGGTACTGTGACTGGAAGAATGACTGACCGCACTACTCCATCCTTGTGATACCTGGAGGCAGATGCTATTGGGAATGTGGAATTACCACCGTAACAGGAAGCATTCTCTGGAACAATGTGAAAAGAGCCACGGAAAGCAGTGGACCAGTTAAAAGGGGGGGGGGCGTTTGAGGGGGGGGGGGGGGGGGGGGGGGGCGGAGGAAGATGAAGCCCAAGACTGACCCGCGGGATCACCGCAATTACCGGGCAGTCCGGAATGGTTAGGAACGGAGAGAGCGCCATTACCGTGTTTACGGCATCCGGGTCCTTTGCCTGGCGTCATGGAAAATAGCCCCGTCCACTGGGAACATAGGGTGCCAGGCCTTGTTCACCCCTCCCCCCCCTCCCTGCCCTCATCACTCCACCCTCCAATCCTGTCTCCCCCCCCCCCCCCCCCCCCCCCCCCCCCCCCCCCCTCCTCTGCGGTCGCCATCTCTCCCTTCCTCCCCTCTTAGAACATCTCTGCTGATGCTCTTTTGTTGTTTGATTCGGATATTTATCAATACCTGTTGCCAGCTTATAAGCGGTCTGAAATCTCTGCATTTTTTTTTTTTTCAGTCCTAAGATAGTCTTCACGCTCCGCTGGATTAATGTCGCAGCCTGCAGAACCAACTTTCGTTGAACGAATGTCCATCTTACTGTAGAGGCATTTTCCTGTACGTTTCAAGGAGTTATTACATCATTTACGCCGCAAGGTTCGAAATCTTGTTTCTGATAATCAAACGGCAGAACAATTGATAGACAGATAGACAGGCAGACAGACTGACGACAGATAGGTTAATGAACATTCAAACAAAGGAACACACCAACAAGCACGTCAATTTTTCCAAATATTTCGACCTTTGTGGGTCTTCCTCAAGGGAGTTTCATGATGACATTGCACATTGCACTTTCCGTCAACACTTTAAAACCAGTTCACTATGTGCGTGTGTGTGTGTGTGTGTGTGTGTGTGTGTGTGTTGTGTGTGTGTGTGTGTGTGTGTGTGTGTGTGTGTGTGTGTGTGTGAGGAGAGATAGAGAGAGAGAGAGAGAGAGAGAGAGAGACAGACAGACAGACAGACAGACAGACAGAGAAAACAGAGACAGAGACAGACAGAGAGAGAGAGGGGGGGGGGGGGTAGGACGAAGAAGAGGAATGGCTGGAAGGGAGATCTGGAAACGTTTCCAAGACACGCCAGACCACGCAACCTTGAATGTCAACAGCCGTCTTGAGAAAGACCGTGAATCACAACCCGGAACAGGTTTGTGAGGAACTTGACTTCTCCAGGCAGCCGCCACCACCCAACTGACCCTTCCCGGTATCAGCAGGGTCGGGTGTCCGACCATCATCACCTTTGCGGAACACCCTGCGAAAACAAAACAAAAATAAAAATATAAAGAATGAAAAAAGACTGAGAGACCTGAGGGAACGTCCCGCCTGCTGATGAGGATCCCAGCCTCCAAGAATCTGCCGAGGAATGGCAAGACGAGGAGATGGGAGGCCCAGACCGCCTCTCAACGGTTGGCCGTCATTTGTAGACGCTGACGTTTGCTATTCTGAGCACGTGGAAGGGGGGGAGGAATGACCGCTCAGGCAGGGTAACTTCGCGTGATCACGCTGTTTAAAAAAAAAGGGAGGTAATTTAATGGGCAGAAAAGATTGGAGTCGTAGAGGACTATTCGACTTCCAAAGTTTGTAAAAACAAAAATGTTCGCATATTGTTTTCGTTGTCTTGGTAGGAAAGTTTATAATTGCAACAAGTCGTATTTCCTTGGTAGTTCAATTGTTATTCAGCACGACAGAGTTCTAGCTTTGGAGAAAAGAGTGAGATATAGCAGGTCAGGGCACCTAAGAAAGAAGTCGTCGTTGCCTGTAGACTGGGATTCCCGGAGTTTCCAGGGACAATAAGATCTACTCCGCCAGCCGCCCCGCTGAAGACAACCAGTGTAGTTTACTTTCCGTGGCAAAGAACTTGTACAGTCGGTTGATGAGGTGATAGCTATCATTCAGAATAAACAGTCTCCCCCTCTCCGTGTTCAGCCCAAGTTACAAAGTTTTATTAAACTTGGTGTTGGACAGTTTGCCGTCTTTTGGCGGCGCGCCATTCACATGGTGTAATAAGGAGTGACATGGGCTCCAAATTGTGTGTGCAGTGTCAACAAGGGGGGCTAGATTTCATGGCTTTGTTGTCCCCCCCCCCCCCCCCCCTCCAGCGTCGTAAAAAAGAGACACACGAGAGTGTTTTCTTTGCATCCCCATTGCCAGTTTGAAAGGCGGCAATTTTCCTTGTCTCATCAAATGTCAAGTGAAAATCGCCCGGCCTTCTTCTGCCTTCCCCAGAAAAAAAAAGAGAAGTTCGGCGGCGACTTGGACCTCGAAAACCTCGAGGCTGTAAAGCCGTGTAGCTTGATCCCGATCCATTGAGTGGGGACACCCTCTTTGACATTTATTTCTTGCATATTGAACAGCGAGAGTTCAATGTTGTCTTTGTCTGCTGGGGGCCCGTGGAGCGTGGGTAGGGGATCGGGACAGGCCTTGTTGATCCAGTGTTTTGGCCTGTCACCGCCGTGTTTGAGGGGGCCCAGCTTTATCTTGCTCGGACAGCTCTCAGAGTCAACAGACGTCTTCATAATCGTGAATCATGTGGCGGAGCTGGGCCATGAACACGGACTGTCAGCCCCGGGCCTTCTCTCCTTGATCATCTATCTCCTCCACCATCACCGTCTACAACAAAATGGCGCCAGCTCTTGTCTAAATACGCGCGGAGCCCTGGCCTGCTGTTTGAACGGCGTCCCCGAAAGGAGGTGTCTAACGATCCGACTCATTACGGGATTCGGGGAGGTCGGGAATGGGATGGGGGTGAGGGAGGTGAAGGAGGGTGATAGGGGTGAGTGTGGGGGACAGTCATAACAATTCGCCGGTGACAGAATCCATCCAACAGTTAGAAGCAGCGCGTCATCGCCCCCTTGGCAGTCTTGCTGCTGGCTCAGGACTTCAGGGAGCCTGCTGACCTCTCCCTCCCCGACTCCCCCTCCCCCTCCCTTCCATCCCACCTCCTCCCAATCCCCCACCTTCACCCCCACTCGCCTTCCCGCCCTCATATACGTGTCTCCCTAGCCTCTCTCCATTGCATTCCCTTCTTTCTGTGACCTCTGTTCGTGCTCATATGACTTTTTTTAAACACGGTTCCAAGTACCATATTCTGTGACGCTAATCCATGATGCTGTCTCTCGTATCCATGGCGACAAAGCGGGCAGTCTCTTCCTGCAGAGCATTTTGATGCACAGTAATGATGAACGAACATCTATCATTATTCCACACATGTCTGGACAACCTGGCAGATTCTGCTCTTTCTGATTATTTCATGTGCAGACCTGGTAGTTTCCTGATGCCCTTCCTGTGTATCAGTTAACAGAGGATCAAAGTATACATATAAAATATGCACATTCAAAGTTTACTTACAGACAATCAAATACCTTGGTTGTTGGTGTACAGAAGGTAAAATACGTATATTTTACGTATGCAGAACATCACACACGCCCGTTGTTTGTGTACAGTTAAATACACGTGTTGAAAGTGTACAGAGTATCAAATACACAAGTACAAATGTACAAAAGATCGAAGATGCCCATGACAGGTGTACAGGAGATTGAATATACATGTTGCAAATGTTCAGATAATCAAACACAGACGCTTTAAATATATAGAAGGTCAAATTTGTCGCTACAAGTGGACAGAAAATCAAATACGGACACTGTATATTTACAGAAGATTACTGACGCTCAAATTGTACAGAAGACCAAATACGGGACGCTATCGGTGCACAGTTGTGGTGGCAGGTGTATGGAATGTTGAATACAGACGTTAGAAGTATATACGAGATCAGAATGATACGCAAATCATAAGTTCACAGTGTACCATTGACGCGTTAAAATTCTTGTTGTCTATTCGATGGGGTTGTGGAAACACAGATACACTCACCATGTTCTGTCTCCGAAGATTCAATACGGCTGCCTTTATGCTAAAGAGATGGGTGGGGTGAGGGGGGGGGGGGGGGGCTGTATGTCTATGGTTGGAAGTGAGAGGAAATCAACTGCAGACTTACACATTCTCTCGTAGACTGGAGGGATATGGGACTTACCGCCCACGGTGTGGAGAAAGAACAAGAATTGCCCTCGCGTAAGAATTGCGGGTTGAGACAGAAGTAGGGGAGAACAAAATTATACATTTTTCAGCCTGAAGAAAGGCTTCTAAAGAACGAAGCTTGAAACAGGACTGTGAAACTGCTGCTTCAACCAAACGAAGGATCCCTTCTGGCGTTGTTGAAGGGCTATATGGACGGAGGCCTCTCAGTTGCATAGGCTGGGGTTCTTTCAGTCGGTAATAGCTGAATTAGTAAGCGTTTCACCGAAGTAGGTCTGAAACGCGATTTTGTGCTTGTAACTGACTCAGTGACAGTCCAAAGGAGTTGTAGTTCTTCCATCTTGGTTCCAGTGCCGGATGAGATGTATCAAGGAGAAGCAGGGTTCCAACGTTCTTGTAGTTCTGTTTCTTTCCCCTTTTGCTTTAAAAATCAATGGATAGACAGACAGACAGACAGACAGACAGACAACAGACAGGCAGACAGACAGACAGACAGACAGACAGACAGACAGACAGGCAGACAGACAGACAGACAGACAGACAGACAGACAGACAGGCAGACAGTCAAATTGGTGAATTGTTGGATGGATGGATGGATGGATGGATGGATGATGGATGGATATTTGGATAGATAGATGAATAGATGGATGAATGGATGGATGGATGGATTTTGATTTTGATTGAATCTTTGATGCATTAAGGCCAAACTACATAGAATCTCTCTCCCCCTCTCTCTCTCTCTCTCCTCTCTCTCTCTCTCTCTCTCTCTCTCTCTCTCTCTCTCAGGATGGAAGTCGACTTTTTTTTTTCTTGTCTTAAAGCGATCAGACTTCCGAGGAAGAGCCAAATTCGTCTCGTTGATTGGTTGATAGTTGACACATGGTGGGTCGGTCACGTGAAGAAGAGTCCCGGATGGAGAAGACATCTCGTGGCACGCGCCCATAATGAAAGGGGAGGCTGCCTGCCACAATTAGTGCGTTTGGGGATAATCTTGAAATCCCAATAACGAGTGCCTTGAGGAGGCGGCCTCGGCCCAAGGAAACAGGTACCAGATGCACCACCAGCCCGGTGTCGGCAGTGTCTTCCTGGCTTGCCTCCTCTTCCTCTTCTTCTTCTTCTTCTTCTTCTTCTTCTTCTTCAGTTGGTTTTTTTTTTAGTTGGTTTTTTTTTTTTGCCTATTTGGCACATCCTCTTTGCCAGGATTCATCTCCTCACCTCCACCTCCGCCCCCACCCACCACTCCCATCACACTGCCTTCTCTAGCGCTTCTAGCGCCTTCGCTTTCCTTCCTTCTGTCCTCTTTGTCCCCGTCCATTTTCCTTTTCTTCTTTTATCCGTCCCCTCCACCCCCCCAGCCCCCTCTCCGTTCCCCCATTTTTTTTGTTTTTGTTTTGTTTTGTTTTTGCTTCTGTTTTTTGTT
>CM031603.1:61907031-61912031 GCA_018398815.1 Conus ventricosus
CTTTACCCCTACCCCCACCCCCTCGTCCTCTAAGGTCACGTTCACCCCTCCCCCTATCTCCATCTCGGTAATATCCTACTGGCCTCGGCTAGTTGCACAACACGGAAGAGACAGGACGCCTGTTGGCTCCTGGACCCCGCGGAAGACTTTTTCTTTCTTTCATTTTTTTTTCCAGCCTTGGAACTCAAGACGTTGGACGACTGAGGATGGAGACATCCTACCCCCTCCCCCCCCCCTTCCCGAAGCTGCTCCCTTGACCCTCTCCTCCGCCCTCTTCTCGCTTTTTCTCCCCCCCCCCCCCCCCCCCCCCCCCCCGGCCACACACACACTCCCGTTTCCCCCTTCTTAGTCGACGACGCCAAAGATGACTCAAGTTGCTGTCCATCTGGATTATTGGTCTGCCTGGCGTCCCGGGACTGACTGACTGGCTGACGCTTGCTCTGTGCCACCCCATCCCAACTTTCTTTTCACCCCCACCCTCTCTTTCTGTTTGTTCCACTCTCTCCCATGGGCCCCCCCGACAGACAGCCCGTCCCCTCCCCTCCTGGGACCGGGGCCTATGTCAGCAGGACGTGGACTGGTCTCCGTGTTCCTGTGGCGTCCTGACGTGACACGGAGTCTGCGGCCTCTAATCGCTTTAACCAGCACCCGGGTACACGGGGGCTACGGGTCCCAGCGACTGGGATGTGACAGTTCAATTATACAGCCTCTGTGTCTCGCACACAATTCAATTATCAGCCGAGTGCTGGCATGTGCAAGTGCATAAATATGCGCCGTAGAGATGCCTTGTCAGCTTCTATTAGACTGGGACTGGCAGTACGGCCACTGGTTGGTGAGGGAGGGTGGAGAAGCTGAGGAGGGAGGGAGGGGGGGGGGGGTTGTCCCCTTGCGCCATCTCGCAGACGGACTGTGTGGGCATAAATTGACACGTGCCGACCCTTCTGTTGTGGCCTGGTACTGATGACGGTTCGATAAGTCACAGGGTACGTGAACTTCCTCTGTCTGCCGGCCTCTGTACAAAAGATAGCGAGTACTGATGACGACTCTTGTCCTAGGTGGATCACACGGTTCACAGCGATGAACTCCGCGACCCTCGAATGGGCGGGGGTGAGGGTGAGGATTGAGTGTGAACTGGTGGGGGTGGTAGGTCTGGGGGAGGCGAGGGGGGGGGGGGGGCTGAAAAGAGTGGTGTTATATTTGTAGTGGTAGTGATGAGATGGGTCTAGGTCAGGATGAAAGAAAAAGAGGACGGGCACAAAGGCGACCATCTTCAAAGAAGGTCGTGTTGTAGTTGCCTTTATCAGATCTCACACCTCGGAATCTGGGTGGAGACTGTTTCGTTCTGGCCGTCCAGACACTGTCTGAAGCTGTCTGTTCATGAGATAGGTCTGCACAGTTCGTTCCTCGTCCGTCAGACCTTTTTGTTTGGCGGACAGGAGGGAAGGGAGGGATAAGATCTACGAATACTTATTTCATATTTATATATATTATTATTCTACTTTCCTTTCCTTTATGCTTTAGGTTCAAAGCCATTTCTTTTTTCACGGTGTATAGTTTCTGCCAACTTCAAACCTTTTCACTGTTATCTTAATACCAGCCCTACAAAAGTGCGCAAGGTTAGAAACATACCATGTATGCTTTATCGGAGATCGATTAAGTGACACGTTTTAATCCAAACTGTCCCCCAAATATTCGTCTTTCCCAGCCGTTCACCCCACTGCCTTCCCCTTTCTCTACCTCGCTGCTTTAAACACCG
Source organism: Conus ventricosus (assembly GCA_018398815.1). Classification (NCBI taxonomy): domain Eukaryota; kingdom Metazoa; phylum Mollusca; class Gastropoda; order Neogastropoda; family Conidae; genus Conus; species Conus ventricosus. Next base: position 61,908,788 of record CM031603.1, read on the forward strand.
CCACCACCCCACCCCCACCCCCCATCTCTTTTCCTTATTCCCAAACCTATAAAAAGTTCTCTGGTGGTTGTGGTGATGGCGGCGGTGGCGGTGGCGGTGGTGGTGGTGGTGGTGGTGGTCTGTCCTGGTGATGATGGTTGGTGGGCTGTGCGGATGGGTGTTAAGCCTGGGTCGAGCTCTGACAGAGAGCAGTATTGGTCATAGAAAGAAAAACATTCCCAGTAGTAACCATAGGAGACTTTACGAACGTATTCCCTGGTCAGTGGAATGACTGATAATCTCATTCTTTCTTTGGCAGACTTTTCTTCTCTGCTCATAAGACAGATCCCCCCCCCCCCCCCCCCCCCTCCCGGTACTTTTCAACTTAAGCAGGATCTAGTTGCTATGGAAATGTTCAAGAAGCGCATGTTGCAAACTCATATTACGAACATGACCTATAGCAGAAATGGCCTAAAAAATAAAAAAAATAAAAAATAAAAAAAAGAAGCGTTGACGTAGTTCGACTACAATACAATCCTTTATGATGGGAAGGGTAAGTTTGAGATTAAAGCTGATTGCGCTCTGTTTCTGTCTTTGTCTCTGTCTCTGTCTGTCTGTCTGTCTGTGTGCTGCGTACGCGTGCGTGCGTGCGTGTGTGCGTGCGTGCGTGTGTGTGTGTGTGTGTGTGTGTGTGTGTGTGTGTGTGTGTGTGTGTGTGTGTGTGTGTGTGTGTGGCTTTGATGACGTAACCTCTCTACGATTAAAGAAAACACACACACACACACACACACACATACACACACACACACACACACACACACACACACACACACACACACACACACACACACACACACACACACGCACGCACGCACGCACGCACGCACGCACGCACGCACACACGCACACACACACACACACACGTGTACTCACACGAGTCTAGAATGTGGCTTTACTAACATAAACAAGAAATCGCACCCGTTTGAGTTATCTGAAATATGCAATACGATAGCATTGCAAACACTTTTCTTTCGCTTCTCTCTCTCTCTCTCTCTCTCTCTCTCTCTCTCTCCTTCTCCTCTCTCTCTCCTCTCTCTCTCTCTCCGTATGGTGAAACTGACTCTACCTCTCCCATCTATTCTCCAATCATCTTCTTCTTCGCCCCCCCCCCCCCACCACCACCACCACCCCCCACTTCCATCCCCAACTCCAACCCTGCCTGTCTCTCTTTTTCCCTCACCCTGCTGCTTCTCCCCCTTCTCCATTCCTGGCTAAATGTGATATTCCTTTGGTTCTCATAGCGTCCCCTCAGGGGTCCCGTGCCTGTCTTCCAAAGAATATGGTGTAGCCTCACCAACAGTGAAAGAGAGAGAGAGAGAGAGAGAGAGAGAGAGAGAGAGAGAGAGAGAGAGAGAGAGGATACTGTGGTGAAGGGACGGGGGAAATGTGGATGGACAATATCCGAACACCTGAGACGTGAACTTAAAGCTGCTACGTCAGTCTTTGCAAAGAAAAAGTATGGTTATAGTGGTTTTTGGTTGGTTGGTTGGTTGTTCGTTTGTTTGCTTATTTTGTTTGGTTGTTTGTTCGTTTTTGTTGTTGTTGACGGTGGTGGTGGTTTTGTTGTTTTTTTGTGTGTGTGTTTTGTTTGTTTGGGGTTTTTTTTGGGGGAGGGTGTCTTTTTTTCCCCTTGTTTTCTGTTTTGTTGTTGTTGTGATGTTTTTTGTTGTTCTTCTTCTTCATTTCCTCGTAGGTCTCCAACGTGTAATCACTTGTATTTATTACTTCCACAATTAAAAACGACTTCGGAAAAAAAAAAAGAACGAAAATCCGTCTAAACCGTTTCTGGGTGGGGGTGGGGTGGGGTGGGGTGATTTTGCGGACCGTTGGCCGACACAGAGACAGACAGACAGTCAGACAAGACAAACAAGCAAAAACAAATAGAAAGAAAACAAAAAAGAAAACACAAGAGATTAGACCGAAAACACTAACCTTGCGACGCATTCCCTGGGCACTGTGCCTGCCGATAAAGCAGAGAGACGAGACACCATGCCCAGGTGAAGGAGATCGGTTGGCTCGGTGACAGACCACCGAGCTCGTGCAGTCTGATGGCACCAGGTCGAACCGCACTGTGGCGCACCCCGCTCCCACCCCCCCCCCCCCCCCCCCCCCCCAAAAAAAAAAAAAAAAAAAAAAAAAAGAAAAGAAAAAGAAAACGAAAAGAAAAGAGGGACAAAAAAACAACAAAAAGTGGGAAGAAAGACAAAAACAAACAACAACAACAACAACAACAACAACAACAAGCAAACAAAGAAAATCGAGTTTGGCTGCTCATCTACTAAACATGTTGTCGTTCTGGTGGTCTAACGATGCGAGAGACAGGTGTCCTACCTGTTACTCTGTTGGGATGGCGGTGCTTTGTGTCATGTTTGCTATTTGTTGACGGTAAAACATCAGTAACTAACTGACTAACCGACTGTTTTGACCAGTTGTTCTGAAACTGTGCAGACGATAGTCACTTTAGATTCGGTCTATTCGTTGGAAGAGGTTCCTTCTGTCGGAGAAGAAGAAGGGAAGTGGGTAGGGGGGCCCTCTCCTCCTTAAGACGTGAGCATTTGGAAAACAGGTTCACTCTCTTCATGCTTGTGCCAGCACCTTGAATCAGTGTCATCCCGAGAGTTGGACGCATCGTATGCCAGACATATGCCAGACGTAATGACATAGTTTCCCATCGTCAGGCAGTATGTGGAATCCTTGGGTTGATACGCGCTAAGAACGGGAACGGGATCCTGCGTTCCCCGTGTCTTCTGGCGCTGAGGACTATCCGTTGTTCCAACCGTGAACATGCCAAGAAGGCCACATGGAAACACTGTCACGATCATTCACCCACAGTCGTGCGCTTTAGAACTTAACTTTTTTTCATTTACAGTGCCTTTTAATGTTTAATAGTCATTTGTCTGTTCATAGTAGAATTCCTTCGCAATAACCGCATTTGAATTCTTGCCCATCTCTTTATTACGCTGTGTTTTTTTTTAACCATGTGTGTACTATGCGCATATAATGAATGAAAACAGTTTATCGTAAAATGCCAAACAGAATCTTCATAGCTTCTAAGTGATGTTAAAACTTCAGAAGTAATCCAAAAGGTACATCCATAACGTTTATTGAATAGTTGTGGAGCACACACAGTAGTGGAAAATTAAAGGCTACAGGAAAGACTTGAAACAAAATGCATCAAGCAGACAAAAACAAAATAACTGAAGAT
>CM031603.1:61917031-61919531 GCA_018398815.1 Conus ventricosus
GGGGGAGGAGAGAGGAGAGAAGAGACGAAGATACAGAGAAAGGAAAGAAGAGACAGACAGACGACAGAAGACAGACAGAGGCAGAGAGGAGACAGAGAAGAAGAAGAAGAAGAAGAAGAAGAAGAAGAAGAAGAAAAAGACAGTCAGACCGCTCAAAGTATATCTGAAACTATTCCGCACAAACTGCAGAAGAAATAAATCAATAAACAAACAGATGAATTCTAAGGCAAGGTGAGAGAAGAGGAAGGGAGATCCTGCGACACAATGGAGCCCCACAGAACTCCTCCGTTGAAGCCAGGTCACAGGAGGGAATACAGATCCTGTGCTTGTGACAAAATAGGTCCGCACGAAAAATCAACTCGATGATTGAAGATTCACTGAGAGGAGAGAAATACAGATCGTATGACAAAATGGTGTCACACAAAAACAACAAGATGCCAGGGCAAATATCATGGAACGAAAGAGATCCTGTGACAAAGTTGAATGGCAAAAAATAAAATAAAATAAAGAAATAAAAACAGCACGTGAAGGCAAAGTCTTTGGAGAAGAAAGAAAACCCCTTGAAAAAAAATAGAGGCACACAAAAGCCCATGTCGTGTTAAGTCAGTAGAGACGAAAGGAGTCCTGTGTCTAAATGGAGTCACACAAAACCCCATGTCGTGTTAAGGTTAGTAGAGACGAAAGGAGTCCTGTGACTAAATGGAGTCACACAAAAGCCCAGCACTTCAAGGCAAAGTCCATAGGGAAAAACAAAGACCCTGTGACAAATTTAAAAAAACTCACAAGTCACAAGACGGTCATTAGGGAGAAAAGAAGAAACACACACACACACACACACACACACACGCACACGCACACGCACACACACATACACACACCACACATACACACACTCACACACACACACACACACACACACACACACACACACCACACACACACACACACACACACACACACCGACGCACGCACACACACACACACACACACACACACACACACACACACACTCACACACACACACACACACACACACACACACACACACACACACACACACACACACACACACACACACACACACACATCCAGCAGCATGTTAACTCAAGGTTAATGGGAAAGAATGGAGATCCTTTGACAATATGAAGCCACACAAAAACTAACATGTGGCGGCAATGTCAATGGACAGGGACGGAGGCCATGTCACAAAACGGGCCCACACAGGCTGCACACCAAAAATGAAAGCGCCAAGGCCTTGTTTAATCAAGGAGTCGAATATTTATAGACAGGCACAAGTAGATTGTTTTGATAAATTTGTATTGTGTCTGAAAGTTAAGTTACCGTCTTTTCTTTCATATGCCCATCAAAGTGCGTTCCAGGTGGTTTTCCAACAACAGATTAAAATGAAGGAAGGGGACAAATTAGGAGAGGAAAACCACCGGGCGCCACATGGGGTCACGAGTGATGTGAAGGCGTGAAATGTCCACGTCACAAAGGGGGAAGGTCACAAATTTGAAGTTTGTAAAAACGTCATCGGGGAATCTCTTTTTTTTTTAAGCAAAAGGATTGATGGTGGGGGGGGGGTTGTTTTTTGGTCAACCATCAGTTTAATATAAAAATGCTGGCTCAAACCATGCAGGTCCCCAAAACCTTAAGGGATCATATCGTGATTTAGAGCAAAGCCCTACTTGGGGCTTTTGGCCAAAAACCCCCCAAAATCAAGGCAAGGTGATGGGGGCGGAGAAGGGACCCTGTGACAAATCAGCCCAAATGGGAAGAAAGGAACACAAGTAGGACTTCAGAGGAGAAGCCATTTTTTTTTTTGTACGGGAAAAGATCTGGGGGCGAAGCTGCTCTGCGCCCCTGCGAGAGCAGCTTACACTTTTGTCCCACCACCTGCTTTAAATGTCCCTTCCCCCTTTTGCACTACGCGGCTAAACCCCTTTTTCCTCTTGGTGTGTGTGTGGTGTGTGTGTGTGGTTTTGGGCTTTTTAAAGATTTAACTTCGTTCACTTGAAGTGATTTAAAGGCCGGGGGTGCGAAAGTGACAGTGGAGCTGAGACTGCCCGGATGCGTGTGTTTGTGTTTATTTGTATTTTTCCGCTGAAGTTTGGTGTCCACATATGTCCTTCTCCTCTTCTCGTCCTGTCCTCTCTCTCTCTGTCTGTCTATCCTCTCTCTCTCTCTCTCTCTCTCTCTCTTTCCCTCTCCTCCCTCCACCTCTCTCTCTCCCCTCTCTCTCCTCTTCCCCCCCTCTCTCTCTCCTCGGGGTCCCCCGGCGACTTTCACTATATCATACGGACAGATACAATTTTTCCCCTCTCGGGACGTACGGCGCTCGGGCACACACACACACACACAACACCACACACACACACCACACACACACACACCATTCTTCCCTCACCCCCACGCCCACCACCCAAACACCTTTAAACATCCATGACGTCAAGAGCCGATAGCACAAACCCCCACCTCCCCTTTACCCCTCATTCCATCT
>CM031603.1:61924531-61929300 GCA_018398815.1 Conus ventricosus
TCTCGCTGCTCCCCTCTCCCAATCCATCCTTCTCTACTACTCGTCACTTCCCCCTCCCTCACCCTCACCTCTTTTTTTTTTTTGCACCCCTCCTCCTCCCCTCCCCCCCCCCCCCCCCCCCCCCCCCCCCCCCATCAAAGCAGACCCCTGTGTCCAAGGTGACCCCTCACGAGTCTGGTTCCACCACAGTGGTGGCCAAGGTGTGTGTGTGTGTGTGTGTGGTGAGCTCTGCTGACAACGGCTTCTGAGTCAGTCTTGGTGTGGAAGGGAAGGAACTGCCCCCTGTTGAAATTTTACCCTGGTCCAAAATACCAATAGTGTGGAAATCAGTCTGCAAGATTGTCTTTCCATCCTGTTTCTTTACCAGGTACTGGTGGAATTCGTCAAGAGTTAAGAGCTCTGTTTGAAGGGGGGGGGGGGGGGGGGGGGGGGGGGGGGGGGGGGGGAGGAGAGGGGGGGGGGGGCTAGAATTTTCAGTTTGTGTTAGTTTTCGGATCCCTTTCGTCATTCCCTTGATATACTTTCTCTGTCCGGTGTAAAATACTCAAAGCAAATCGTAACACGATATTAATGAAGGAATCATAGGGGTGGGCCGTATTGTGTTTTTCGTGACTCATAGCTGGGAGAGTGAATAAAAGGTGTTTGTAATTACCCGAATCTATCAAGCTAGGATACATTAGAAGAGAAAGAAATTAGCAGCAGGATCGCTGACGCTTTCTTTTTTTCTTTTCTTTTTTTGCCGTTGGCTGTCTTATATCTGATGAAACAGACCTAAAGTACAACCCAAACAGGAGCAGTGGAATTATCTGGTTTGTACTACAACGGCTCTTACGATCGAATTGGTGATATTTTGAGTCCTGCGTTAAACGTCTGCAGTAGGATTCTGTCAAAGTGAAAGAGGGAAATGACAGGGGGAAAGTATCCCTGGGTTATACGTGCTGGGATTTGTATTATCTGTCTACCTTTGTAAAGGTGTACCTCCATTGTCTCTCAGTCTAAAGGCAAACGTCTATTGCCTGTCTACCAACCTAAAGAGATCCTTCTTTTGAGTCTGTCTACGTACCAAATTCTATCCCCCTGCTACATGTCTGCCTGCCAAAAAACATCGCTTATTACATGTCCAGCTACCAAACGTCAACTCTCTATGATTGTCTACCTACCAAATGGCAACTCTCTATTACTAGTCTACCTACCAAATGGCAACTCTATTACTTGTCTTCCTACGAAACGCCAACTCTATTACTTGTCTTCCTACGAAACGCCAACCTTGTATTACCTGTATACCTACCTAACGCCATCCCTGTAATACCTGTCTACCTACGAAACGCCATTCCTGTATTACCTGTCTGTCTACCTAACGACATCCCTGTATTACCTGTCTGTCTACCTAACGACATCCCTGTATTACCTGTCTGTCTACCTAACGACATCCCTGTATTACCTGTCTACCTAACGACATCCCTGTATTACCTGTCTGTCTACCTAACGACATCCCTGTATTACCTGTCTGTCTACCTAACGACATCCCTGTATTACCTGTCTGTCTACCTAACGACATCCCTGTATTACCTGTCTGTCTACCTAACGACATCCCTGTATTACTGTCTGTCTACCTAACGACATCCTGTATTACTGTCTGTCTACCTACAAACATCCCTGTATTACCTGTCTGTCTACCTAACGACATCCCTGCATTACCTGTCTGTCTACCTGACAACATCCCTGTATTACCTGTCTGCCTATCAATGGCATCCCTGTAATACCTGTCTCCTACCGAACGGCATATAGTATCACCTTTCTACCTGCCTAAAGCCATCCCTGTATTACCTGTCTCCTATCGAACGGCATATATGTATCACCTTTCTACCTGCCTAAAGCCATCCCTGTATTACCTGTCTACCTACCAAATGGCATCCCTGTATTATCTGTTTACCTATCAAATGGCATCCCTGTAATACCTGTCTACCTACATAACGGCATCCCTGTATAACCTGTCTACCTACCTAACGGCATCCCTGTATAACCTGTATATCTACCTAGCGGCGATACCTTTATCACCAGTCTACCTACATAAAGACATTCCTATATCACCTGTCTACCTACCCAAAGGTGTCTCAGTGACCTGTCTTATCTACCTACCTATAGATATCTATTAGCTGTCGCCCTATGTTAGAGCATTCCTCTATTACCTGTATACTTAACTAGAAGTATCGCTTTATTACATGTCAACCTACCGTAAGATATTCCTATGGTACCTGTCAAACCTAGCTGAGGTGTCCCCCTATTACCTGTCTAGCTGAGGTGTCCCCCTATTACCTGTCTAACTGAGGTGTCCCCCTATTACCTGTCTAGCTGAGGTGTCCCCCTATTACCTGTCTAGCTGAGGTGTCCCCCTATTACCTATGTCCTAGCTGAGGTGTCCCCTATTACCTGTTCTAACTGAAGGTAGCCTAGTCTGCCTAACTGAAGGTAAGGCTCTATTGTCTGTATGCCAGCCTGCCTAAAATCTGACTTTTTCCTTGACTCCATAGTTTCTTTGGCTGACAGTGTACGTCAATGAAAACAGTGACCCCCCCCCCCTCCCGCCACCCCTCTCTCTCTCTCTCTCTCTCTCTCTCTCTCTCTCTCTCTCTCTCTCTCTCTGCCCCCTCCTCTCTCTCCCCCTCCCCGCTTTTTACATGATTTTTTTTCCAGGAATCTTCTTCGAAGCTGTTAACTTTACTATCGTAAATTTCGTATATTGTTTACTTTACTGAATGAAAAACGATTCTCAGTAATGTTGTAACGAAATCCAGTAATACGTAACAGATTCGATCTGACTGGTTGTTGATTTCACATCAAAACGACGGCTCAAACAACAAAGGATGGACCAGTCATTAAAGGACACTTTGATCTCAGTTATTGATAAACGACGGAAAACACGAATCGACAGCAGCATCCTTATACACCACCGCATGTGCACCCACATGTGCTCCTGTCGTGAAAGATGGGCACTAAGGAAAAGGGAAGTGTGCGTGTGTGTGCGGGGAGGGGGGGGGGGGGGGGTAGGAGAAAACAAATACGTCTTTTTTTGTTTTTGAATACTTTTATCGTGGTGTCTCATGGATGTTGAACTTTTCGGGTTTATTTTTTTCAACTTTCCAACAAAATTACAGTGAAGTTACAGTGCATATTCACAACACATGAGGGGTGAAAAATCGGCTTCAGATGGTGACCATATTTTAAAAGCACGCACGCACGCACGCGTACACACACACCTTCCCCAACCCCCCCCCCCCCTCTCTCTCTCTCTCTCTCTCTCTCTCTCTCTCTCGCTTCTGCCTCTCCCTGAAACCCACCCCCACCCCATCCCCACCCCCACCCTCCCACCCTACCCCCTAACTACCCTGAAAGCGATGGGACAAAACATCTGCGTCGGCGTTTCCTCTTCACTGGTGATGATGCACGGGGCACCCTGCCGTCCTGCTGTGCTGGAGTGTGCTGTGCTGTGCTGGGCTGTGCTGGGCTGGGCTGTGAAGGGCTGTGCCGTCCTGTACTGTACACCACTGCCGTGCCGAGCCGTGCGTGCAGCGAGCACGACGAGACTCACGTGCGGGACTGCTGCCTCCTGCTTGCCTCCTGCCACCACTAGCACCACCTCCACCACCACCACCACCAGCCACACCGCTGCTGCCAGCTTGCCTGCCAACCCGTGCGTGCTCTCCCCGGATCAAAGCCCCCCAGGCCCCCGGGGGTGGCACATTCCTTTGTCTACCTGTTCGCTTCTTACCTGCGCTGGCCGTTAATTGACCGCCTGCACAAAGAGGGGAGGAGGAGCAGGAGAAGAGCAGAGAAGAGAGAGAGAGAGAGAGAGGAGAAAGACAGAGAGAGAGAGAGAGAGAGGAGAGAGAGAGAGAGAGAGAGAACAGAGAGAGAGAGAGAGAAAGCGAGAGAGACAGAGAGAGAGAGAGAGAGGAGAAGAGAGAGAGAGAGGGGGTGGGTGGGTGGAAGGGGGAAGGGTATGTTTCGGGGTGGGGGTGGAGGGAGGGGTACGGGGGTATGGGGGTGAGGAAAGAAGGAGCCCGCCACACGTGTATAACCTGGCGGAGAAGGCTTGAGGAGAGACAGCTCGCGCAGCTGTGCGGCTGACAGACGAGGGACCGGAGGGTTGAAGGAAGTACACAGTGTGTGGGCTTAGTGGGTAAAGCACAAGTTGGCGTCGTCGTAGAGCCGGGGGTTCGGTCCCAAAGCTCCATTCCCCCTTCCCCCGTTTCCTTACCCACCAACCACCGCTCGAGACACACAGGTTAGAGGGTATGTGTTCATATAGTCTCCACCTCCAGCCCATTGTAAATCCATGACGGATGAGTCTTAAAACCCGAGGTCAATACAGGCATTATAAAACAAGCGGTACAAGACAAAGGTTGGAGAAAAAAAAAAAGAAGGCTTGCACGCGCGTGAAATTTCATTTCATGTTTTGTAGAATTAAGAAGACACGTGCGTCGATAGGCTGGACAGCAACAAAACAAAAAAAAATGTCTGGTGTCGTGTTTACCCAGATTCCCGAAGACGGATTGGCTATCTACCTTTAATGGATTAGAAACGGTCATATACAAACAAACAAAAACAAGAAAGAAGAAAGAAAGAAAAAAAGAAAGAAAAAGAACCTTACTAATGGTGAACTAGTGTTTATAGCCGAGAAACAAAGAAGCCTATGCATGTTCTCCTCAGAGCCCATCATGTAACAGCAAAGTTCTTCTTAGGGCACACAGACACTGGACAATGGATGT
>CM031603.1:61929400-61931900 GCA_018398815.1 Conus ventricosus
CTCCAGCTGTCCTGTGGCGGCTTGTTTACTCTTTGCACACACTCAATTATGATTTCTCTTGATACCATGCTGTGTCTATAGACCCTAAAGAGTTCTCGTGACAATTAAATTAAAGTCAAGAGTCTAAGTCTGTAGACCCTAAAGAGTTCACGTGACAATTCAATTAAAGTCTGAGTCTAAGTCTGTAAACCCTAAAGAGTTCTCGTGACAATTTAAAGTCTGAGTCTGAATCTGAGACACACTCTTAAACTCTCGTTTACACTCACTCACACATTCACAAAGGACAACGACAATGTGTACCTATGTTTTCGTATGAAGGGTGCGAGCACGCGCGCGCGTGCGCGCGCACACACATACCACACACACACACACACACACACACACACACACAGAGAGAGAGAGAGAGAGAGAGAGAGAGAGAGAGAGAGAGAGAGAGAGGAGAGAGAGAGAGAAAGAGAGAGAGAGAGAGAGATGGGCAGGGGAGGTGGGATATTTGTTTTATTGGCCATTTTATGGCAGACATCACTGGTTGATTTGACGGTACTCTTCATATTTACTGAGTCATTTTGCTGATGTAAATTAAAAGAAAAAAATCACACCAACATTAGTAATACCACTTCACTCCTCTTTATTTCTCCTGTCGAGTCCTCCCCATCCCCGTACCTCCTCCCCCTCCCCCACCCCACCCCCAACTTCCTTCCCGTCTCCGTCCTTCAGCAAATATCAAGCCGTGTTGGTTCTCTTCAACAAAAAAAAGCCTGTCTTCCCACATAAGAGTCTTTCTTCCAAGTAGCTCCTATTGAACGGGAAGCCAGAGACAACATAACTGTGCATTATGTCCACCTTAATCCGCAAAGAACAGTGAATGCATTCTGACAGGAAACGTTTTCCCTACCCTTCCAAACACTCCTCAGACTGTCTACAATTACCAGGCAGAAGAGGGGATGGATGGATGGATGGATGGAGGCTGGACTGCTAGGACCCTCCTGGCCGAGCCCCTCGCATTGATTTCAGCGAATTACTGCTCTGTTTTCTTTTGCCTGGTTACCGCCCTTGTCTCGGTCCGGGCGGCGGAGTCCGCTTTGATTTGCCTGAAGTTCAGTCCAACTCTCCGTTGTTCTCTCTGGCTGTAACCCTTCCGCCTGTGTAACCTCTGGTCGTCCTTGACCCAGGCGGCAGGTAAGGGACGAGGGTTGGCAGGGTTGTCATGACGTCACCGCCTGACGAGGAACTGCTGTTGTTTGTCAAGATGGACATCAGATCCTCTCTAACCCCCTTCCCCCACCCTCATGGTCTATCTCGTCCACTCCAGCTCCCTGGGAACATCACCGGGGCTCGGACTAATTAGTGCCCGCAATTAAATAATTCAAAGCCCGGCCCGTGCCACTTGCCAACTGCTAACTCGGTCCCCGTAACCCTAAAGGGACGTCCAAATCGAATCAGGCGAGAGGAGATGGGAGAGACCTCTCTGGAACGGGTTTCACGTGGTGGCGGGCCCCTGTCCAGGCCAGGAGAATCTCTTGGCAACTGGCGGACCGTGGTGGGGTTTAGCTGGTCCCGGGCTGGCTGTAAGTGATTTATCGGGTTTCTATCTGGTCTATCGCGGTCATTTCCACTTCAAAGCCTCGACCTTCAGGACAAAAGGTGCAAAGGAAGGTCAGGGGACGAGGGTTTCTCCCCGAGGCTTGTGCAATTCTCGTTAGGAGGGCTGGAAGGAACGGTAATGCCGGCCCTGTCCTTACCATCTCGCTGTAAATCACCCCCTCCTCTGATGTAATTAACGGCTTTCAAGCTGCTCATTTTCACACCCCTGCCCGCCGTTGTTCACGCCTCTCCGTCGTCGTCAGGGAGCTGGCAAAGGAACTCCGGAGTGAAAATCTGGAGACGTCGTTGCCGCTCTTTGTCTGGGTCTGGTCCTGGCCGCCACTGAGGTGAAGGTCCAGGGTGACAGTTTTAAGACTCTCCCTGGACCGGGACTCTGCGGACAGCCGGAATGTAAAGCATGTCCGCCGTCCTTCCATTTGTCCGCCATCAGGGGGTTGCAATCAAGCTTCAGGACAGGCGTGGCTGCTAATGAAAGTGATTACTGACAGCTTTGTGGACACTGATTCGGATGACGCGCTGGCGAATGACCATGTCGTGATTGATTCAAGGGCAAGGGACTCTCCTGGTGGAGCTCCCAGTTACGACCGTGACCGTGCTGGTCTGACGAGGTTCCGTGACGAATTCGGATGGAGGCGATAGGATGAATTCTTATCATACTTTCGGTGACTAAGTCTTTGGCATGGCTGCGCTAGAGATGTTCATTATTGTGTCAGCCGTTTTCTGTTATCTTTATGTTGTCAGTGTTCCTTGCCTACGTCGTTTATAGCCGTAGATGTGCTTTGTCACGAAGTTCCCGTTCCCTCCGTGCCTTTGTTGCTGTTGTTATTGTCAGTCTTACGTACCCTTCCTTTTAAATTCGCTATGAATCTTCTCGACTCCGTACTCCCCGACCCAT
>CM031603.1:61936900-61939400 GCA_018398815.1 Conus ventricosus
TGTGTGTACGTGTGTGTGTGTGGTGTGTGTGTGTGGTGTAGTGTGTGTGGTGTGTGTGTGGGTGTGTGTGTGTGTGTGCGCGCGCGCGCAGCGTCGTGCGTGCGTGCGTGCGTGCGTCGGAATGATCCGTCACTGAAAGAAAATAATAGCCCTTTTTTTTTTCTCACAGGTTTTCAGGTCCATCCGATATTCTTATGTATTATTTCATGTATTGCTTCTTTCTGTGCCCAGTGCTACCTTACTTTCTTCTACCCTCATGCGCTTAGAATTACTTCATAAAACCACAACAACAACAACAAGAACAACAGTAACAACACACATTACACAACAAAGCATCGTTCAACAACACACATTACACAACAAAGCATCGTTCAACAACACACATTACACAACAAAGCATCGTTCAACAACACACATTACACAACAAAGCATCGTTCAACAACACACATTACACAACAAAGCATCGTTCTTCTTTCTAATGTTGAAAAAAAAAAACACGGGTCCTATAATATCTACCTGGATGAAAGAGGAAGAGGAGCGGGGAGCAGGAGACACTGGCATTTCTAAACACCCGGTGGGTTGTGCCAGTGACAGCGACAGCCTCTGTGCGTGTCTGTCTGGGACCAGGCCAGCCTCTTGTGAAGAGGGTCCTTGAAGAGGGAAGTGCCCCTCGAGTGGCAGGCACGAAGACTCCCTTTGAACGCAAGACCTAGGGCCTAGTGCCAACAGGCCCGTCACGGGTGATGCCGAAGAAGCCCTTAAACTTCAGTGCACGTGTGGTCATCTGTGATCCATTAGTTAGGACCAGGACAGGCAGTGGACAGAGATGGTGAACGGCTGAGAGACCTGTGACGGTCATATAAAGACAGCACGGACAGAAATATTATTTTGGAGAGAGAGAGAGAGAGAGGGGGGGGGGGGAGGGGGGAGGGAGAGAGGGGGTAAAGATAGCCAGCCAGAGAAGAGAGAGAGAGAGAGAGAGAGAGAGAGAGAGAGAGAGGAGAAGATGGATGACAAACAGGAAAGAATTAGTAGGAAAAGAGAGAAGGGGGGTGTAGGGGAAAGTGGGTCTTATAAAGGGAAATGGGACAGAAATATCTGTTCAGTATATATATATGTGCTGATTTCTGAGCGTTAAGTATGGCTGACTCTGACTTTTTTTTTTTCCAAATACCAAGATTCATTGTGGACCACAACCTCATTTTCAGAGATGTATAATGGATAACAAATTTTACACGCATTTCACATGTCTTGAGCGAGGCATTGATATGAAATAATAGAAAGAAAAGCATACATCTTTGATATTAAAAAAACAAAAAACAAATATTGACCATTGTAGACTTAGTATGATAAAGTTTGATCGTAAACGAAAATGTAAAAACTGGAAAGAAAGACAGAGAACAAGGTAGGGAAGAAAGGAAGAAAGAAAGAAAGAAAGAAAGAAAGAAGAAAGAAAGAAAGATAAAGAAAAACAAGCTGTAAAAAAAACACACAGAAGAAAGCAAACAAACAAGAACGAAAGTAACAAAAAGCGACAAGGAAGACAGAAGGAAAAATGACAGAAAGCAAAGAAAACAAACAAAGGCACAAACAAAGCGGACAGGAGCAATCAGACGGACGGACAGGCGAGCCTCACAAACAAGCCAACAGACAGGGGGAGATAGTTGGTTGGTTGGATGGTGGTGGTGTGAGGAGGGGGGGGGGGGGGTGGGGGGGGTGCGGAGGGAGGAGGAGGTGGCGGACAGACTTTGGACAAATTGGGAACGACTCGCGACTGTCCTGTTGCATTTCCCTTCGGACCAGCCTCTCTCTCCCCTGATGGCGCCCGCACGCTCACAGCAAGTCATCAAATTTTCCAGACCCACCCCGCACTATGTCTTTCTTTCTTTCTTCTTATTTTTTTTTTTTATCGGGAGGAGACAGAACAGAGCAGAATAGACCAGGGGAATACTTGTGGGACTGAATTAAGTGTGTGTGTGTGTGTGTGTGTGTGTGTGTGTGTGCGTGCGTGCGTGCGTGCGTGCGTGCGTGCGTGCGTGCGTGCGTGGCGTGGTGTGTGTGTGTGTGTGGTGTGTGTGTGTGTGTGTGTGTGTGTGTGTGTGCGCGTCTGTGTCTGTGTGTCTCTCTGTCTGTACTTGTATAACTCATAAAGTAGGTGAAAAATTCACACGCAAAACCCCACTAGTGGGACGTTTTCTCCCTCGTCCCAGTTTTTCATCGCTTCGTTTGTTTGTTTGTTTGTTTGTTTGTTTGTTTGTTTGTTTGTTTGCTGTAAATAAGCTAGACCATCCAAATGTTTGATTTAGAAAAGGGTAAAGTTTTACATGTGGATCACTTAAAACTTAACTTTAAACAAATGTTGGGAAAAAAAGTAATGGGTGAGGTTTTAATGTTGATTATATGAAAAGTATTAATCGTTAAAATGATGTAAAATTTTGTGTAGTATCGTAAACGAAAATTAGATTGAAATAGTACTTGCTGGTTTTATACATGTACGTGT
>CM031603.1:61944400-61947581 GCA_018398815.1 Conus ventricosus
CACCTGCCTCTCTCTCTCTCTCTCTCTCTCTCTCTCTCTCTCTCTCTCTCTCTCTCTCGCTAGGGGGGGACGGGGGAGGGGGGGGGGGAGATGAAAATGCGCACACGCGTTGACAACATCAACAAAAACAGAGAAACATTTACAGCGGAAAACACGGCGCGATTGACGCCGACAACAACTGTAACCGCCGGCGCTCGCAGTGGCTGACTGACTTCGTGTTTACCGACTGCAAAACAGGACCGAATGAACTACCGTGCGAATGGCTGTTGCAGGCACATGGGGAAGTCGCACAGCAAAAGGCAGTGTACATGCATGACTGCCGCACAGATGCTGTCTTCAGTGTCAGACCAACGATAGTTGTCAGACGTCCAGTGATAAAAGGTCAGGAGGTCTCTCCGCGCGCAAGATGATGAATTCAAACGCGTCTTGCTGACAGTGGTAGTAGGGAGGAGAAACGAGAGTTTTCTCTGTGAAAGATCAAACGAATTGATGTGTAACTACACAAAAACAGAGCTACCTACGTGGCCTTTGTCCAGTTCCAGCCATGCTCTGTGATGCCGTCTTATCTACTTGTAAGGCGAACGGGCACAGGTGCAGAGGACAGCAGGATGTTTCATATATGAATGCATGAAAGAATGAACGAACAAACGAGAAATGAAGAAAAAAGTTTTAGATTTCAGCTCTGTCAAAGCTGGCAAAAATGAAGTTTAAGCAGCAGCAGTAGCAGCAACAGTAGTAGCAGCAGCAGCAGTAGCAGCAATAGCAGCAGCACTCGCACGTTCCATCTGACCAAAGATAGTTCGCCCTAAGGAGGGCGTACAGTCTTTGATCTGACGAAGATGCTGTCTCTATATAAGGCTAATAGAGAGACAGAGACAGAGAGAGAAAGACAGACAGGCAGACAGGCAGACAGAGACAGAGAGAGAGACAGACAGACAGACAGAGACAGAGAGAGAGAGAGAACAGCCAGACAGAGAGAGAGAGAGAGAGAGAGAGAGAGAGAGAGAGAGAGAGAGAGAGAGAGAGAGAGAGAGAGAGACGGTAGCAGTCAGTAGGAAAGCGGACTGGTGTCCCTCCCGTTGACACGCTTATCATCGTGCACAGCGCTAATGACCTGTTGCCCCATCCCTGCCGCCCTGCCTCCCTGCTGCCGGCCTTATCGGGGGGCTGCTGATGTGGAGAGGGGTTGGGGGAGGGGGGGGGAGGGAAGAGCCGGGTCAGGACCTGACTGATAGTAGCACCTTCATCTTCCCACCTACTACTACCGCTACTGCTGCCACCTCTCGCCTCCTCTCTCTGTCCCTGTGCTTGAGCCAACAGCCACCTGAAGGCAGGAGTGAGGGTCGGTGTGTCTGGTCGTGATGCCATCGGTAGGAGCCGAAAGATGGGGGTGTGGGTGGTTTGGGGTGGGTTGGGTGGGTGACGGCGTGTGTGTGTGTGTGTGTGTGTGTGTGTGGTGTGTGTGTGTGTGTGTGTGTGTGTGTGTGTGTGTGTGTGTGTGTGTGTGTGTGTGTGTGTGTGTGTGTTGTGTGTGTGTGTGTGTGTGTGTGTGTGTGTGTTGTGTGTGTGTGTGTGTGTGTGTGTGTGTGTGTGTGTGTAAGCGTGCATAATTCGTGTCTATATGAATGTTACGTACATCTCAATGCACACGAGCGCGTGCATCTGCTCGTAACCCACATGCTGCGCTCGTGCATGTTGTGAGCACTGAAGTGAAAGTCCCCATCAGTGTAGCCCCCCCCCCCCCCCCCCCCCCCCCCCCCCCCCCCGTCGTTCTAAGGCAAAAGGTTTCCGGAGAGAGAGAGAGAAGAGAGAGAGAGAGAGAGAGAGGGGGGGGACAGAGAGAGAGAGAGAGAGACAGAGAGAGAGACAGAGAGAGAGAGAGAGAAGGGGGCGAGGCTTCCCAGCCATCCTTTTCCATCTGTCTTATGGGAGGCAGTATTTTTGCTGGAAGGATCAGGAAACAGATAGAACACGCCGTTGTCCTCCTCCTGGTCTCGCACCTGAGACCTCTGGCACCCTGGCTGGAACCAGCGAGAGAGATCAAGATAAAAGGATGAGGGGCACTGGCTGTCCACCTGTCGTGAGAGCCATGTCAGAGAGATAAGCGAGTCACTGACTGACTAGCAGTCTCAGTCTGGAACCAACCATCCTGGTACCTGTTTGGCTCAGTGATGAAGAGCACCGAGTTCGGAGTTCGCAGGTCGAGCTCAACTCACGCTGGTGGTCAGCTTCAAAAATGTGCAGTCCTCGCTGCCCTATCGACGCATGGTGTCGGTCTGGTGGTTTGGGTGTAGAGTTAGGCACATCCCCTATCCCCACCCACCTAGGACAGTTATTCATGCCTGTCTTTATGACCATTGATAGGTTGGATCGTGGAACTTGAGTCTGAATTACTTTGACCGTCTTTTCTTACTGGAACGCTGGGAGATGCCAGAAAGGTGTAGACATTTGATCTTTCTTTTTGTTTTATCATTATTATTGTTCGTAAAGGTTTGTGTATTAATATGCTGACTTGAGTTTCTAACCAGCTAGTCTAATTATTTTTATATTGTTGCTCTTGTTATTGTCGTTGCTGTTGTTATTATTGTTATCGTTGCTGCTGCTGCTACTATTTCTGTTGCTACTGTTACTGCTGCTGCTGCTGCTGCTACTACCACAACTACGGCTGCTACTACTACTACCACTACTACTACTACTGCCACTACTTCTACTACTACCACTACTACTATCTATTACTACTACTACTACTACTACTACCACTACTTCTACTACTGCTGCTACTACTACCACCACCACCACCACGTCTACTACTATTAAGAACATTTATATGCCTATGCCTTTGCAACAACAACAACAACAACAACAACAACAGCAACAACAACAAAAACCAAGAGCACGCATCAAGTTACGAGCCAAATGAAATAGAACAACTGCCAATACCAAAAACAAAACAAACAACAACAACAAAACCCACTCCCCGCAGTCCCCAGCTCGCTCCACACTGACAGGTACCATACAAAGGTTCGCCCCCCACCCCCCCTTCAATTCATCATCACCCACCTCTCAAACAAGAATAATGGCTATGAATGAATGAGTAGTACAGGCATCAAACACATTTAGTACTCCTGACTGAAAACAACACCCAGCGTATATCTCCACACCACACACACACACACACACA
>CM031603.1:61947681-61952681 GCA_018398815.1 Conus ventricosus
GGCGAAAGGGGTGGGGTGGGAAGGTGCGGTGGAGGGTGGTGGTCTTCCACGAATCTCCAGGTTCGTAGGGGTCTGTCCCATAAAGGAACGCTTTGTACTGCTGCACCTCTCTGCCTTCTCCAGCCCTCAGCTACTTACTTTTCCATCCTCAGCCCCCCAAATGTCTTTCTGGCATCGCTCCTTTTCCTCTTCTCTCCCTCCAAGCCCCTACTCTTTCACCTTTCCCACTGCTACTCTCTCTCTCTCTCTTCTCCCCCTCCCCTCTCTCTCTCTTTTCTGTCTCTCTTTTCTCTCTCTCTCTCTCTCTCTCTCTCTTCTGTTCTCTCTTTTCTTCTTCTTCTCTGCCTTCCCTCCTCTCTCTCTCTCTCTTTTTGTCTGTTTCTCTGTCTCTCTATCTCTGTCTTCTGTCTGTCTCTGTCTTCTCTGTTTTCTCTCTCTCTCTCTCTCTCTCTCTCTCTCTCTCTCTCTCCTTCTTCTTCTTCTTCTACTCTGTCTCCGTCTCTCTCTCTGTCTGTTGTCTGTCTCTTTTCTCTCTGTCTCTGTCTCTCTGTCTTCTGTCCCTCTTTTCCCCTTGCTTCTTTTTCTTCTGTTTTCCCCCCTTCTCTGTATGTCTGTCTGTCTTCTCTCTCTCCTCTCTCTCTCTCTCTCTCTCTCTCTTCCCTCTCTCTGTCTCTGTTTTCTTCTCTCTCTCTCTCTCCCCTCTCTCTCTCTCTCTCTCTCTCTCCCATGTGTGCCGTTTCTTTGGTAAAGGCGAGGCAGCTCTCGATTTCTACGAAGTTATCACGTCGGTGGGAAAGTGATAGCGGTGACAAATTCTCAGGACGTGGTGCCAGGACTTGTTGACTTTAGCAGAGACTGTGGTTGGTTGTTGCTAGACAGACTGCCACTCTTTTCCCAAGCAGCGTTTCCCCTCCAACGTAGTTCGGACATTTTGCCGTCTCGCTTGTGAGTTTGAACAGTGTACTGACTGTTGGGGTTGTTTGAGTCCATCATCTTTTTTTTTCAAACACTTCTTGCGTACATTATGGACCTTTTTTTTTTTCTTAAGTCAGAGTTGAGAATTCACGTATATCATTCTATTTAGTCCGGCAACTTTGGAAAGTATTTGAAATATATTTCCTTGTATGCATGGCCCCTCAAGACAGAATGCCTAGGAGTCTTTCCGTGCAATCTGTGTTTCTGTCTTTAGGATATTTTGTACCAGTACTTTTCTCTTTTTCTGCGTCTCTCTTTGAATCTGCTTTTTTTTTTATTGGTTCCATCTTTTTCTCTGTTGTCATCTTTAGCTGCCTAAACTGTTCACCTCGCCTTGTTGTAGAAAGTCAATACACTTTTTTCCGTTTTTTTTTCTGGCTGCAATTCATGTCAGCTGTTTTGCTGTGAGCTAGTGACTTGGTAGTGAAAATGTAAAAGCTCTCCGGAGAGGACACAAGCTGTCATTCTGCATTTGTCTACCCTGTGGCATTTCTTATGTGGGTTGTTTGTTCCTTTGTATGTCTGTGTCACCATTATGGTTCTCTTTCATTCTGCACTTTTTTTGTGGCTGGTTTGGTCACATATACCTGCTAAACGTAACTGGAATGCCTGACTGACGCCTTCAGTATTGTAAATAGTTTAAAATTTAATGTTGTCATTGTGTCATGGTCATTGTGTGTAGATTGTCTTTATTGTTTCGTTCGTTTTCGCTGTGTGGTGACGGTGCTGTATGGAGGGGGGGGGGGGGGGGGCACTTACTGTGTGGTCGGCTGGTTCCTGTCTACTACGACAGCATATGAGGTTCCAGCTTCATGCTCCGCTCAAAACGTTCCAGTCCATCTCTTGGCGCCACCGCTTGAGTTTTCAACAACAGATGAACACTTTGCTTATTGATCCAGGTCTCGCACACAAAGATATTATCAGCAAGTTGCTGAAACATGCTACTTAACTCAATGGTTGTACAATCGAACAGTGCACGTGCACTGGGAAAGGGCTGGTTCAACCGGTAAACGTGGGGAAACGAAACATTGCTGAATGCTTTGAAGAACGGGGTGTGGGCAGGATTTCGTGTTTAGAACCACTGTTTTGGACGTTCGAAGTGATGAGGGGGCGGGAGGGCGGAAAGGATGGGGGGGGGGGGGGGGGGCGGA
Source organism: Conus ventricosus (assembly GCA_018398815.1). Lineage (NCBI taxonomy): Eukaryota > Metazoa > Mollusca > Gastropoda > Neogastropoda > Conidae > Conus > Conus ventricosus. The sequence goes on from CM031603.1 coordinate 61,949,808, forward strand.
TTAAGTGTCGAAGATTTGTGTTTGAAAATATCAAAAGAAGTTAGCTGTGTATCAGTGTTTGAATTCTTGCCAAAGCTTTCAACTCTCGCCCCATCTTTAACCTCCCGGGCATATTCTCTGAAAAGTGGTCTCCAGTGAAAGATTGTATTTTTCTCTCAGGTTATATTATTTTTTGTAAGCTGTTAAATCTTCGGGCTGCCCAGCGGGATGAAAATGCATTGATCTGGAATGAATATATAGCAATACAAATAGCATCGTCCTGTGTGCAGACACTGTCGAATACAAATATTCGGACGTAATCTTCTGAAGGGATGTACATCAAGCTCAACAGTACAGAACGGAAAATTATATGATTGTAGTGACACTTCGTCAAGGCTGTTGATCGCAATCCGTCGTGTGTGTGTGTGTGTGTGTGTGTGTTGTGTGTGTGTGTGGTGTGTGTGTGTGTGTGTGTGTGTGTGTGTGTGTGTGTGTGTGTGTGTGTGTGTGTGGTGCGTGCGTGCGTGCGTCGTGCGTGCTGACTGCACGCGCGCGCACGCGCAATGAGAAATCAGGAGAAGAAAACCATGCAAGCTCTGTGCATTGCGACGCCATTTTTGAAATCAAAAGCTGAACCAAAAACCAGTATTGAAAATACAAACTATCACATGCACTGATGATTAATGATTTTGTGTGGTGTGTGTGTGTGTGTGTGTGTGTGTGTGTGTGTGTAATTCCCCAAACAGATTGACAGCCTAAAAGTAATGACGAGGCAATGTACACTTCACCTACGATTTTGGACACATCTCACCAATCACTGAGTGTTGTTGTTTCCAGCTTGACACGCCCGGTCTTTCCCTCCTCTCTTATCTGCCAATTGAACTCCGTACGTGTTGGACGCTCTTTCCACTGTTCTCCCCGTCCCCTCCTTCCTGCCGGTTTTGGGCCCTGCAGGCCTCCTCCTGTTTGTCGTTTGAAATCCCCAAAGGTTAACAGGGTCCATCTGGTGCCAAAAACCTGACACGCCCCCTCTTTCTCCCCCTCTCCCACCCCCGCCCCATCCCCAACCACAGAGGTACAATCCCACTCAGGAAGGAAGAGACCCTCCACACCCACCCACCCCTCTACTCCCACCCCCCTACTCCCTGTTGCTTCAGACCCGCGTGCCACTCATGGTCAAGGTTACGGTCACCTTCAACCCCCGGGCGACGCTCGTAAAAACATGTGACGCGATGGCAAAGGTCACAGGACGACTTTACAAGAAAGGTTCTGCAGTTCTCTTCCGCCCCCCACCCCCCGGTCTACCAATCTTTTCTCCAGCTCCTTTCCCCCCTCCTCCCTTCCTCCCACCAAACTCTCCTCCACACACAAAACCCCTCCCCCCCCCCGGGTGTCCTGAAAACAAGGACGTCTTGTACGCATGGCGGCCTCACAGGTCTCGTGGCTTTTGCGAGATAAAGTGTGATTTGATGTAGGCCTGTGGCTCTTTATGATTTTCTTCGATGTTTCAAGGTGGCCTGCAACTCTCTGGTGGGCCTGCTTATTATTACTCCAACGATGGGATCAGGGAGACTAGACAGATAACAGTTCGTTCTGTTTTTATTCTTGGCAATAAAGATGACTCATTAATCTTTGTCAATCTCGAGCCCATGCTCTTTTACTCTCAAATGATTGTGGTTCGAGAGAAGTACGGGCATCTTCAGAACCATCTGGTCAATTCTTATTTAGCTATGTGGGACAAAAACACGTTTATTAGAGGTTTTTGAAATGCGAGAATGAACACTCGACCGAGTTTTTATTCATGTTTGTGGGAGGAGGAGGAGGGAGGAGGAGGAGGAGGTGGTGGTGGTGGTGGTGGTGGTGGGGTGGCGGGCGGGGGAAGGGGAGGGGGCGGCAAGAGTTGGGTGGGGGGGGGGAGATGGGGAAGGAAGCGCTGGCGTAGCGAAGAGTGATATGAAGGAATGGAGGAAAAGACCAAAAAAAAAAAAGGAAAAAAATCGGGCGAAGATGCTGTAAGGAATGGGGGAGGGCAAGGGTGAGGGTGAACGGGGAACACTGTGGGCACTAAATGGCGGGAAAGCGCGGTGCCAGTTGTGGAGACGCAGTGACGGGCTCAAGCCAAAAGACGTGCACGAAACGCGACACCAGGCTGCAAGAGAATCCCCGCTCTGTCAACCTCTCTGGCAGCTCTCCAAAAAGACGAGGGGGGAAAACGAAAAAGATAGGGTGTGTGTGTGTGTGTGTGTGTGTGTGTGTGTGTGTGTGTGTGTGTGGAGAAGGATGAGGGAAGGAGAAGGGTGGAAGGGGGTGGGGGGGGGGGGGCTAGGTCAGTAGGTCAAGGACGTTGCTGGTTCTTTCCCCCATCCCTCTCCTTTCTCCATCACCCTGAGCCCTCCCCCCATCACCACAGAGCGGGCACTGTCGCAGGTCGTCGCCGCCTGGAGGCTGCAGATTGGCGTCGGGGCGACACAAGGACGCCATTGAGACCAGCCTGAGACGGAGGGCGCTCTCCTTCGCCGTGGAGATAAAGTTGTGGCACATGGCAGCTCCACTTCCGCGGAGAACAAACGGCATCTTCGTTGTCGTGTCGATAACACGGGCTTGGAGGAGGCGGGAATTGGAGGGGGGGGGGGGGGATGGGAGGACGGGACTGGAAGGGGAAGGGGACGCTCTGTGCCGCTGTCGCTGCTGAGAAGGAGACAACAATTAGTTTGTGTTTTGAGAGGGAGTGGGAGGGGGGTAAGGAAAGTGCTGTGAGGGAGGGGGGTGGGGGAGGGAGGGGGATTCAGGGACGGAAGAGGTGGGATGAGTGACTGGGTGAGTGGATGGACAAACAGTGTGGTGTACTTTGTTTTGGATTTGGATTTTTTTGTTTGTTTTCTTTTCTTTTCTTCT